>CP053461.1:191344403-191517822 GCA_022644695.1 Cenchrus purpureus | reverse complement strand
CAAACTCTAGTGCCTATATAGCTCCATCCGGCCGAAATTCCTTTTACATGCATGCATATGTATATATGCTCTTTTCTCTAACTAAGAATGCAATGTACTTGCACTTCATGTTTTGGTTTTGTTTTGTTTTGTCAAGAAATATATACACATTGCTTGCCTATAAGCTTTTATTTGTATGTGTAGTCTGATAAACTAGATTAGAAAATGATCATTAACTACTGTGTTAGATTAATGAACTGAAATTATTAGTCCATTTGCACAACTGCTAGCTATTTCATGTAAACTGTGATGCAGTGATGTCAATTCATATTATTTTTCCAGCTAGGGATTGTGTTTATTAGTGCATTATCAGTGTGTTGACGACATTGGGAAGCATAGGTTTTATCCATATATAGCAAATTAAATAGTTTGCTTATATAGACACTGGTTGGTTGTTTCTGCGGACTATATATGCACAACACAGTACGTGCATCATGTTGATATCATGATGTCACACGCCTATTTTTGTTTATTTGTAGTTTTAACCTTCTAATGTACATCTACAACATCGTAAGTGTTATGATCACTAGTAGAACTTAAAGGATCTGAAGTGCAAAATCATTATATTTCCTTGCCTTATGTTATTAGCATTTCTGACACAATATTCTATTGGTGCCCTCCCAAATTAAAGCCCAAAATTTCAGTTTCCCCTTTGTTTCTCTTATCCTTCTTTTATAATGGACCTATAGAAAATAATGTACCCATGAAATTTTGTGTGAAATGTGCATAATGATATAATCTAATATAGCAAGTCATGGGAAGACCATGCTTGCAAGATGCCATGTATATGTTGACCTTTGATATATTACCCTCATTTTTCAGAATTTTACGCTAAGGTAAAACTACTCAGATGAAGACATATAAGATTATACTCATCGAGTTCGTTCATTTTGAACAAAGAACCAGCTTGTTCCAAACATCATGTGTTAAAATAGAGGCGGACTCAGTACCATAAAACGTAATCCATCTAGCTTCTATTGATGGTTGCTTTATCTATATATACTGTATACAAAAGTAATTTATGTTTCACCATAAAGAATAATGAAATTAACACACATATCATGTAAATTGCTAGAGTTAAGACCTTTTAATTAATCCTAATTGTTAACCCATGGCTTTTTATAAAATTGGCTCTCATTATATGTGTCAGTAAAGGACGGCGATATGCTACTATACCTCGAAGTTTTCGATATCCTCATGAATACACACATACATGTATATATATACATTGCAGGCAGGGAGATAGTTTTCTGTTTATTTTCTAAGTAATTGGATTGACCAAAAAGGTCAAAAGTCAATCAATTGAATTATCTGTATTTTAAAGCACAACAATTTTGAATGACAATGATTTAAGATCAGTGATCTTGAACTACCATTGGATGCCCGGCCCCTTGCATCCATAATTGCAGTTTCCATGATAATGTTGCCTTGGTGCACACCGATATGCATTGTAAGGTTGTCTTCCAATACTTTCTTGTTCCAATTTCCAATATAAATCTAAAGCAGCCTCTCTCTTGTTGCTTACCATTAGGTAAAACTAATTTGGCATGTTTATAGTTATCTACAACATACTTCTATTTTTTAAACGAACCAGGCAGAAGAGCTACCGATTATATTAAAAGTAAGATGAAGCCTAGACTGGGTGGCAACATCCTACGGGCCGGGCTATGTTCGTACTTCTCAGATCAGGCAGTTTGATTTCATGTTAAAGTCTTGTTACTACTGAAGGAAACCCTAACAAAAGATACGTGTGAGGTAGTAACTGGAATATGTACAAAATGAACATAAAGATAGAGGAACATATACACCAATGAAGTTTTCATTGGAACTAGATAGCCTAAGTAAAATTGACCTAAATGACACTAGTTACCAGGACATGTAGTTTCATTTATTTGTTGTACTTTTTTTTCCAAAAGCCAATGGTCACCCTGATTTCATTGACTAAATTTACTAGGATATCCTTACAGCATCATCACTGACTTGACCAAGCCCACCACCGGAACAAATGAATAACTAATCATCAAAGCAAATGGCTCATCAACCCAATGCACCCAAAAAAAGAAAAATATATATATCTTCTCCCATGTCCTTTATTTTTTTTCCCAATACATTGAGCCAATCCCTGAGCGCTATTAAAAGTCCACATTATTCTAATAAGCTACGGTATAGTCGTTTCACACCTAAAAACATAATACTATGTGTAACATGCCAAGAAATATTATAGGATGACACAATTTAGCCGTATTATTTCAAAATCAAGATATATATTTGGTACTAGTGGCAAACCAACCTAATAATCTTCACATGTGTCGCTAATAAACATAAACCAGTGAACATATGCACATATAAGAAAAATTTATACTTGTTTGATTACACATATACCAGATGTAGTAGGTACACATATGAATTACCTTAATGAAGAAAATAAATGATCCATGCATATTTATCTATCTAGCAGCTATCCACATAAGAGCTAGATAGATTATCGCAATAATTTCTGACATTGATACAATGAATGTCTACCTGGTTTAAATTTTTCTGGCCTGATCCCTGCGGTATTTGGTCAGTAGTATGCACTGTTTCAGTCTCCACATCCACAGCAGCATCTACCACAATAATAAAAAAATAAATGACAGCGCATAGCATGAACTTTGTAAGGTAGTCATTATATTGGAGAAATGGTTCTAGTGTGTTACATGCATGCAATGTGTCATGCATATTCAGAAAAGTAATATAAAAATGTAATAGCTTCAGATCTTCAACTTCCTATATTTGCATAAATTCTTAACTGGTTATTTACTGAAGTAAAGTTCTATTTGTCTACATATCACGTTCTGATCCCTCTGCATATCAATTTTCTTCTTCTTAATGAAAAATGTGTATGTACGTCTTTTAAAAAATAAGTGTATAGTATGAGAGTGATCACCCATTGATGTGGTTTTGTGTAATCAAAAGGAGATTCGTAGGCCCTTCTTTCAGCGAGTTGTTTAAGCCACGTGTCTTGCTTGTGAAAGGGACTTCGAAGGTGCATGCAATACACACATAGTCCAATTGCAAAATGTTTGTTTACTCCGGACACTTTTTAATTATTGGAAAATTGTGTGTCCAGCTACAGGATGCATTTGAATGCAGTTTAAGTCAAGTTATGAGGCACTATATGGGACAACGATGAATGTTCACACATAGCTACAATTCAACATTGGCCTCTTATATATATGTTCATGACCGAGCCTGGCCTGTTCGTGCACCCGTAGAGGGTACTTCATTTGTCTTTTGGCATGGCCCAATTGCCACGGTAAAACACCTCTTACATCTTGTGGCTACTCGTTGCATGTATAGTATTATAGATTATTAAATTTTTTATGAAAGGATTAAAATCAGCTAAATAAAAGAACAAACCTCATTATATTAAAATATTATAAACCGGCACATATTACTCAAACAACCACCTATTGTTGGTAGAAAGAAATTACATATTCCGTCCATCCCTAAAGGAAACTCATTTTAATTTGTGATTCAAAAATTTTCCCGCAATTTTTGTCATTGTTTACCATATTTGGTATCTGCGTGTACATGGAACAGTCAGTTGTCCACAAATACGCAAAAAAGGGGGAGAGCAACCAAGGTCATTTCACAAACTGCTGCTATTTTTTATGAGTGTTTTTTTTTCTAAAGTGGCTTTTTTTAGTGATAGAGAGGGTATAGGTTTGACCTCCAAAGCTAGGCATACCCTTTTTCTACAACAAAAGCAGGCAAGTGCCAATAAGCTCCTTCCAAGATCATCTGAGTATATAGAAGATCATATATATGATGTGTGAGATATATACCAATTAAGTAAATGCACATGCATGTCCCTCTAAAAGCTCTCTTAATTTCTACTTTTTAGTTGTATTGACGAAATTAAAAGAAGAAAGCTAGCTAGGATCGGGTAAGCCGTTTAGTTGGTGGAAAGTTTGGTGAAAGTGATGAAAATTTTGCATTGAAAAACGTGTTCTGTGAGAGATAGCACGGTCTGCGATGCGAAAATTTTAGGAACTTTTGGGAACTAAACAAGGCAGCAAGGTATCTGAATAGAAAAGGTTATCAGCGGTAGGCATGCATGCACTGATTACAGTGCTGGCAGACACAGGAGAGCCAATCATGCAACAGAGAAGTCAAGAGAGATGGATCTATCGCTTGTACACATGAATGCGTACGCATGGCCTTTGCTGAGCAATGCCTGCCGTTCATATTCTCTTTCAAAAAAAAAATCACTCTATATACCACACACTCTCTCCTTTATTTCCTCCTCTTTCCTTGGATCTCGCGAAAGCATAAGAAAACACGCATATCCTCTTTCGAGATTTTGTTGCTAAGAGCATGGATTAACCCTGTCATTATTCAGTATCCTCTTTTGTCGTCATATATATATTAGTTTCTTTTTTGGACAGTAAGCTAAGTACCTCCAGCCAAGGTTTACCTTATCAGTAATAGAGAGAAAACATAGGTCACCATGAAAAGTGTTTAACGGATTTCTCGGATTCAACATTTTTCTTTCGGGTAAAAGTTTAGGAAAAACCCTCATCAGCTTGTACACAAAATAAATTAAATTTATTTCCAAACAACCTAACATGAAAAACAAGACATAACAATACATAGAAATGTGATAAGATTTATTGTTATGGGGAGTTGGGAGGTATGGGTTTTTGGGCTAGGCTTCTTTGGCTTGGGCGCGAATTCAAAAGGACCCAAAATTTTGAAAATCAGGCTCAGCCGACAAATCCAACACGTTTGTTGGATTTCTCCTCTCTTCCTCCGCCTCCTCCTCTCCTCCTCCAAGCCCAGTGACGCCGAGATCCGTGGTGGCCCTGGGCCCTCCGCCTCCCTCCCTCTGCTTGCGTCCTCCAGGCGCGAGGAGCGCGGGCAAGGTGTGGCGGCGGCGCAAAGGAGGAGCTCGGCCTCCTCTCCCCCGATGTCGGCGCGACGGCAGCTCAAGCTCCGTCCCCATGCAGCGATTCCACGGCGGCAAGCGTGACCTCCTTCCCGTCGGTGGCGGGTGGCCTGGAGGAGCTCAAGGGGTGTGTGGGCGGTGGATCTGCGGCGTGAGCTCAAGTACCGGACGGACGGTAGCCTCCTCTCCTCCACCAAATGGGCGTCTCTCTCTCTCTCTCTCTCTCTCTCTCTCTCTCTCTCTCTCTCGGCATCTAGATCCAGCGGTGGTGGTGCTGGTGGCGGGTGGTGGTGGTGGTGGCGGCAGGCGGTGCTGGTGGTGGTGGTGGCGGTGCGGGCGTGGTGGTGGCGGCGCGCGTGTGTGGTGGTGGTGGTGGCGGTGGTGGTGTTGGTGGCGGCCGCTGCGAGGTCCGGCGACGGGCCGCAGCCGCCGATGGATTGGGTTTTTTATTTTCTTCAAATTTTTTTTACCGAGAGCCATCTGAGCTCACGGGATGTGTGTCATGGCTGGGTGCGGCTCTCGGCAAGGAGCTCTTTTGCCGGACTTTACCGAGAGCCCAAAGGCGCCTACCAGAGGGTATTGCCGAGAGCACCTAGCTCTCGGCAAAGGTTCGGTTTCCGGTAGTGGAGAAACATGTTTATGGGATTTCTCATATTATTTTATCGAGATTTTTCCCTTTCTTCTAGCTCACTCGTAGGGTTGGATAGGAGATTTCTCACTTGCATTCATGCATATATAGTAAATTTCATAATAACAAGAATTCGATGACGAATTAACCAAGCACCACTGGTGGAAAAAGAGCCTTCGGTCCCGGTTGGTAAGAACAATAGCTCTAAAGACCTCCGGAGACTAATACGTAGAGACAAAGGACCCCTTTCACCGGTGCCCAACCGGACTAAAGGAGGCATTTAGTCCCGGTATTACCAACCGGACTAAAGGGAAACAGCGCCAGCCGAAAAAAAATTGAAAATCACTGGGAGGCCCTCACACACGCGCACGTCGCAAGTCATAAGTCACGCGATTTTTCACGCTGAAATATCTGTCGCGTGCGTGTGGATTCGAACTCGTGACCTGTAGCCTCGTAGCTTCCTTACCATCTCACCTATACAGACATGTGATTGAGTAGATAATGCAATCCTCTTATAGTAACTCTGGGAGACCCTTTAGTCTCGGTTAACACCAACCGAGACTAAAGGGCCTTTAGTCTTGGTTCGTAACACCAACCGAGACTAAAGGGTCTCAATTTTTAGTCGTCAGAAACATAACCGAGACTAAAGGGGTCCTTTGGTTAGCACCAACCGAGACTAAAGGGTCTCGGCCTTTAGTCTAGGTTGGTTACGAACCGAGACTAAAGGCCCCCTTTAGTCTCGGTTAGTGTTACGAACCGGACTAAAGGGTCGGAGCCTCTCCTACCACTCATAAAACCTTTAAAAATTCAACAGTGCATGGGATGCATTCCCACATGATGGATACATGGCCAACATGTACGTACAACTGACGGCGATCTGAGCACAGTGCGAGATTGTACGGCGGCGTCGGCGATTGCAATAGTATGCAACAACTTTACGGCCGGGCCGGGCCGGCGAGAGAGATGGACGATCATATCATTATTGGGGCCGCCGGATCGGAGGCATACACACATGCCGCCGTTGAGCCGTCACTGTCACTATCAACCAATGCACAACAGGAGATAAGCTAGGTTTTGTTGTAGCTGCCTGCTAGCTACTGCAATATGCCGCTATCAAGGACGGCGGCGGCCGCGTGACATAGCTACCTAGCTGCATGCCTCGTTTAATTTTGGTCTCGTTTTACCTATGCATACTATACCACTGTAGGGAATCGGATGCCCGTTAGCCTAAGAGGGGGAGGGGGTGAATTAGGCAACTTAAAACCTTAACCTATGGCTCACTAAATTTTACACAAAAGTAAACTAGAACATACTATCTATATGTGCAACTACGGTTGTTCTAGTGTGAAACTCCCATCCCAAAACAAGGTTTGCAACCTATAGCCATTCCTAGCAAGATACTACTCTAGGAAAGTAAAGGCAAGCAAAGATTGCAATAGAGTAAATCGGAAAGCGTAAAGGGGATGAGAGGAAGCAAACTCTTGACACGCGATTTATCCGTGGTATCGGTGAGCAACCCCTAGTCCACGTTGTTGAAGCACTCACACAAGAGTATGCTTCCCGGTCACCAAGTCTCTCCCAAGAGCACCCACTTGACTTGCCACAAGGCTAGCCACTTAGGCACTTGTCAAGCTCCCTTGGTCACCTTGATGCCGCCTCCACTAAGGAGCTTCTCCACCAAGGAAGGGGTCTCCACGTCCCCGCACAAAGTGTCTCTCGCTCCACACCAAGCCGGGAGGGTCGATGAGTGTGATTGCCGGTGAGCCACTTAGGCCCCAAGGCTTCCGGCGAACCTTGTACAACCTGGATTCACTCAAGAATCACCTCACAAGGTTGGCACAACCTTGCACTCACTCACTCTAAGCTAAGCCTAGCACTAAGCACATACACTAAGCATATGCAAGTCTATGGATGAGCAATTAAGCACTTGGATGGATTGGATATGATCTTCTAGGTGTCTTGAACTCTCACGCACTTCCACACAATCCAGCCTCCTCAAATGGGTGAGTGGAGGGGTATAAATAGCCAAGGCATCAAACTAGCCGTTGGCTAAAAGCTGAAAAAGGGTCGGATGATCCGACGCTATGCTTTTCCGTATGCGTCGGTTCATCCGGTGCCCTCCCACGCCACGTAGCCGTTGAGGTTCTCTCGACACAACTCGCTCGACGGCGCTATCGACGCCACGTCGGATCATCCGGCGAAGGCCTCGCGCAAGTCGCCACCGTTAGCTTCCAATTGACCGTCGGATAGACCGACGCTATGCCTTGACCAAGGCGTCGGATCATCCGGTCTTTGAAGGCTTCGCCTTGGCGCGTCTCAGATGAATTCAAACCGGGCGTCGGATAGACCGACGGGTCCCCACTCGCACCGCTCGGATCATCCGCTCTCTTCCTTGCTCTTCCTCCGCAACTCGTCCGACGCTACTAAATAATGGACCGTCGGTTCATCCGACGGTACCTAGGGTTTGACCCTGTGTACCAACTCGTCCGACGATTGCACCGACGCTTGTATTTGAGGGACCGTCGGTTCATCCGACGGTGTCTTTCTTTTCCTTTTCTTGCTCGGTTTTGACCCTTGAAAAATACACTATCTTCTCAATTTGGCATATGGTTTTCTTGCATCCTTGGGACCTAGAAGTGTCTACAAAGACATGCTAAAACAATAAGGTTAGTCCCAATGATCATGTTGTCATGAATCACCAAAATCAAACTCGAACTAATGACATATGAGGCCATGTTCGCCATACAATCTCCCCTTTTGGTGATTTATGACAACACAACCAAAGCAAGCATAAATTTGCAAGAATTGACAGAATTAGAACCACTTACACTTGCTTGGATGCTTACCATCATCCAAACTCCCCCTAGATCAAACTTCCCCCTTTTTGATCTTCATGTTCACATTCTCCCCCTTTGGTCCCATATCCTTGAAACCACTTGTAAGCATCCTTGAGCCCACTTGTAAGCTTAAGCCACACGCTTGCTTTGGTCTCACATTCTCCCCTTTGGAATAAAATCTCCAAAAGTCCAAAGCAAAGGTCCAAGGAAACTAGCAAGATCTAGCAACCATAGCTCAAAAGGAGATGTTAAATGCAAGGGAGAAAGCCGCATGAACCATGATCCATATGTATGATATCGATGAAGATACCACATGTGAGAATAACTAAGGTGGATCACATGCTCATGAGACTAGCATGATACAAACTAAGCTCCCCTAAGTGTGTGCATAAAAGAATACCACTTGCAAGACAAGGGTAGTGAGAGACAAGTGCACAACTACAAACTTGTAAAACAAGGAAGCTTAGAGCATATCATGCAAAGAGGTAGCTTAAAGGACAAGAGATAAGACAAATGGGTTCTTGTTACATTACCACTTGTAGATATCACTTGTAGTCTTTTGATCATTGCATACCTCCGATGATCCTCTCTACCTTGTTGGCACCACATTGAGATGAGCCACTTGGAAATGATATCACTAGGTGACACCACTTGAAAGAAGCTTGCATAGAAGACACTTGGGGTACCACAAGGATTAGGAATGTATGAGTACATTGCCTTTGAACTTATATAGAGACATAAGCTCGCAAGGACATGACTCAATAGCATAAAGCTCATATTGCTATATTCACTCTATTAGAGATGTTAGATCACATTGAGTGAAATAGCATTCTCTTAGAATGAAACACCGCCGGAACGCGTCGCTAAGGGACTACATAAGATAAGCTTGAAACAATGTTAGTCCCATAACCAAACCATAGGATGAGCTCCCCCTAAATGTGTGCATTTAGTGTTTGAATCACCAATCAAATGTATGCACATTGTTTATGATAACACAAGGGAAGCTTACCCTATAGCTTGCTCATGATGCAAAGAGATATATATGAAAACATGCACCATGAAAGAACAAGTGTAGTTTTCCCACACTAATCAAACCATGTAGATTGCTCATGGGTTAGCACATGACACAAGCAACCTACCATGTGTAAACATTGCAACAAATGCAACCTAAACAAGGCAATGGAGCTACAATGATGCAAGAGATAGGTACTAGTTTCCATTACCTCAACCGGGAACTTGGGCAACACATTGTCCAATTTGCAAGCTTGGCTTATAGGCTTGAATCTTCTCATCTTGATTGTGCCAAGCCTCCCAAGTCCCCGCTCTTAAGGCCTTCAAGTGGCCTTTGGAACCCAAACCATTTGAGGCCCCTTCATGTTGGTGATGACTTCCTTGGGTACCCAAATGGGTTGGTTCCTACCCGCTCTTCCTTCATCTTCCCAACCTTGTGTGCAACCACCTTGCCATTTGCTTTCTTCTTGATGACGTAGGTGTTGCTATTTGTCTTGTTCTTGCGGTTGGGCTTGGTGTAGATGAGGGAGCTCTTGATTGTGGGCTTCAATTTCTTCTTTGCCCTTGTCCATCTTCTTGACAAATTGAGGGCATTTGTAGAACTTGTGCCCTTCTCCATGACACTTGTAGCAAGTCACGGTTGCACCCTTCTCAAGCTTCTTCACCATGGGATCACGGTTATCTTGAGAAGGTTGGACTTACTCTTCATGTCTTGAGAGATGTCCACTTGTTCTTCATCATTCTTGCCCTTGCCCATCAAGTTTGCCAACCTCTCTAGCCATTTCACTTCTTGCTTGAGCTCATCATTTTCCTTGCCTATGAGATAATCACATGTTTCTACAACAACATTCTCATGGCAAGATGGTGAGCAAGATTCATCGATTAAATCAATGCAAGAAGTTGAAGCATCTACCTTGGAGATAGGAATTGCGCAAGGAATAGATGTTTCATCAAGCTCAAAGGAATTACTTGTTTTAGTCTCATTGCTCTCAAGCTTAGATTTTAGCTCATCACACTCCTTGCTAAGCAATTTGAATTTGCACAACAAATGTTCATAATTTGTAGCAAGGGTGTCACTAAGATCATTGAGAGCATTGAGTTCTTTAATTTCATTAGCTTGTTTTTCAAGCATTCCTTTTGCTCATGGACTAGCTCAACAAGATCATTAAGAGAGGTGGTGTCGGATTCATCATCACTTACATTGTTCTCCATACCTCGGGCCATAAGGCACATGTGTGGTGATGATGAAGAGCCATGCATGAAGCGGGTGGTGAAGTTCTTTCTTGATTCATCACTTGAGCTAGAAGAACTTGATTCTCCACCACTTGTCCACTCACGGACGGCGATAGTTGCTTCTTGCTTTGGCCTCCTCTCCTTGACCACCTTCTTCTTGGGCTTGTGCTCGATCTTGGTGAACTTGATGTGTTGATGATAACGCCCTTCTCTCAAGTGGACGTTGTAGCCGTACATGTTGACTTTCTTCACATACTTGAAGATCTTCTCCACGTGCTCGGCCACCATGGATTCAACCTCTTCATCACTTGAGGAATCTTCATCGTCACCATCATCACCATCATCTTCGCTTGAGCTTCCATGAGTAGCCATCCTACTCAACACCTTCTCTTGTTGGCTTGAGAGGGCATGGCTTGTGCTTGGAGAAGATGGTTCTTGAGGCTTTTCTTGGGCGCCTTCTTGGACTCGGGCATGATTTGAAGCTCATGTGCCATGATCTTGCTCAAGATTTGAGATGACTTCAATTCTTGAGCTTTCTCTCATAGATGATAGCCTTCACCAAGTCATAGTCGGGCTTAGGAGACTTTGAAGGATCTTGCGGTTGATGTTCAAGTCCGTGATGTTCTTCACACCTAAAGCATTGATTCTATTGACAAGCACATTTAGGCGTGAGTACATAGATTCGGCATTTTCATTTGCAAGTTGCTTAAAGCTATTGAATTCCTCAAGGAGACAACCGTAGCGTTCATTAGCAACTTCTTTTGAACCCTCATTTTGCTCCTTGATGGTTTTCCATAGCTCATGAGCATTTTCACAAGTAAAACTCTATTGAAAACGCCTACATCTAGTGAGGACAAAATGATACTCTTAGCAATCACATCAAATTGCTTTTCTTTTCTAGTACCATTTTCATGCCCTCATCGGTGACTCTCCAAACATCAAGGTCCCTTGCTTGGAGATAGGCCTCCATGAGAACCTTCCACCGAGGATAGCCCGTGCCATCGAAATGTGGAGCCAAACCTAAGGTATCCACCCCTTTCATTCCTCTAAAGAGCAACTCACTAGGCGGTGAAGCCTAACCGTTCCAATGAGCCGGTTTTCACAATTTACCAATCGAATTGGTGTTTCCTTGTGAAGGAAGTGAGTCCCGGCTCTGATACCACTTGTAGGGAATCGGATGCCCGTTAGCCTAAGAGGGGAAGGGGGTGAATTAGGCAACTTAAAACCTTAACCTATGGCTCACTAAATTTTACACAAAAGTAAACTAGAACATACTATCTATATGTGCAACTACGGTTGTTCTAGTGTGAAACTCCCATCCCAAAACAAGGTTTGCAACCTATAGCCATTCCTAGCAAGATACTACTCTAGGAAAGTAAAGGCAAGCAAAGATTGCAATAGAGTAAATGCGGAAACGTAAAGGGGATGAGAGGAAGCAAACTCTTGACACGCGATTTATCCGTGGTATCGGTGAGCACTAAGCCACCCCTAGTCCACGTTGTTGAAGCACTCACACAAGAGTATTGCTTCCGGTCACCAAGTCTCTCCCAAGAGCACCACTTGACTTGCCACAAAGGCTAGCCACTTAGGCACTTGTCAAGCTCCCTTGGTCACCTTGATGCCGCCTCCACTAAGGAGCTTCTCCACCAAGGAAGGGGGTCTCCACGTCCCCCGCACAAAGTGTCCTCGCCGCTCCACACCAAGCCGGAGGGTCGATGACGATTGCCGGTGAGCCACTTAGGCCCCAAGGCTTCCCCGAACCTTGTACAACCGATTCACTCAAGAATCACCTCACAAGGTTGGCACAACCTTGCACTCACTCAGCTCTAAGCTAAGCCTAGCACTAAGCACATACACTAAGCATATGCAAGTCTATGGATGAGCAATTAAGCACTTGGATGGATTGGATATGATCTTCTAGGTGTCTTGAACTCTCCTGCACTTCCACACAATCCAGCCTCCTCAAATGGGTGAGTGGAGGGGGTATAAATAGCCCAAGGCATCAAACTAGCCGTTGGCTAAAAGCTGCTGAAAAAGGTACCGTCGGATGATCCGACGCTATGCTTTTCCAGGGCGTCGGTTCATCCGGTGCCCCTCCCACGTCACGTAGCCGTTGAGGTTCTCTGACACAACTGCTCTGACGCTATGCTCCGACGCTACGTCGGATCATCCGGTGCTGAAGGCCTCGCGTCCAAGTCGCCACTGTTAGCTTCCAATTGACCGTCGGATAGACCGACGCTATGCCTTGACCAAGGCGTCGGATCATCCGGTGCTGAAGGCTTCGTCTTGGCGCGTCTCTGTATGAATTCAAACTGAGCGTCGGATAGACCGACGGGTCCCCACTCGGGCCGTCGGATCATCCAGGTTACCGTCTTCCTTGCTCTTCCTCTGCAACTCGTCCGACGCTACTAAATAATGGACCGTCGGTTCATCCGACGGTACCTAGGGTTTGACCTCGTACCAACTCGTCCGACGATTGCACCGACGCTTGTATTTGAGGGACCGTCGGTTCATCCGACGGTGTCTTTTCTTTTCCTTTTCTTGCTCGGTTTTGACCCTTGAAAAATACACTATCTTCTCAATTTGGCATATGGTTTTCTTGCATCCTTGGGACCTAGAAGTGTCTACAAAGACATGCTAAAACAATAAGGTTAGTCCCAATGATCATGTTGTCATGAATCATCAAAATCAAACTCGAACTAATGACATATGAGGCCATGTTCGCTACAACCACTCCCTCCGTCCAAGATTGTAGGTCAAAACTTGACATTTTTAGATTCATAACTTTTGCTATATATCCATCTAGAGATATACACTATTTATTTGTACGTACATAGTAAAGATTATGAATCGAAATCTCAAAATGAACATTTACGTTTTGGGGACATGGTGAGTTCAGCGCCCCACTTGCTCTCGATCTACCGTTCTATAAGAGCAACTCCAACAAACCCTCTAAACATTATCTTTGGTTTAAGAGTTATTGCTGGAGTTGCTCGCATTATCTTTATGCTATATATATGTAAAATATTAGCAAAAAGAACATAAAAGGTTGATGCCACTTTGTAAAATAATGGCCGATAGGATCCAACACGCATATGATCTATCTTCTGATATACTGAAGTATCTTTTAATTTCCATTTTCTTGCTATGCAAAATCACAGGGAAGTTTTAAATTATTAATAAATATATAAAAAACCCAATGTAGGAGCATAGCATGCATGGTGCGTGGGCCCCCGTCTCATCTGACAAAAGTTCGACCACACACACCCCCCACAATCGAAGGGTGGCCCACACGTTCTCTGAGGTGGGACCCAGCGTAACGAGGATCTTTGTATGTTTCTAGTCGACTGCTTTATCATTGACATGTCACTGTATGCAAAGCATATACCGATCGATTCATGCTGCACTTTTCTTTCAAAAAAAAATCATGCTGCACTGCATGACTGCTATCAGCATGAACATATGATTGATCGAGAGTGAGTCGTGTAGATGCTAGCAGTCTGTCCACTGCATGCATGCACTGAAGAGAGAAAAAGGGCTAACAAACCGTGTTTCATGGAGGTACCGATCGATGACGATCCCAGCAGCGTGCAACGGCTGCCAGCAGCGTCGTCTACAGGCTACAGGTACAGGGGCAACAAGCATGCCGGTGCAGCTGCTGCATTATGCATGTACGGTGCAGCTTTCTATGTTGTAGGACATGACATGCTCCTCACTTTAATTTGTTTCCGTATGGACAGCAGGAGACACATGCATATGCGTTTTAGTAATAAACTATCGCATATATTTTTTAAAAAAATAATTAAGAAACTATACGTTTCCTAAATTGTTGATGCAACAAGGTTACATTTAGGAGCTTTTGGTTTCCAAAAAACCCGTAGGTGTTTTTTTTGACCGAAAAACTGTAGGTGTTTTTGTACTAGCTACTAGGACCTTTCCGATTCTAATGAGAAGTAGTGATCATTCACCAAATAATATAATTCTTCTATGCTTAGCTTGTTTCTTTCTTTTTGTTAATGCAGGGAATGTATTAAATTATAGTAATTACAGTTTAAGAAAAGCGCTTCTGAGTTTAACTAAGTTAGACACGTACTCCCTCTGCCTTAAAATACAAGGCATGTTGGTTTGTCCTAAGTCAGACTATTTTAAGCTTGATCAAGTTTGTAGAAACGGCACAGGAGGATCAGCAGAAGCATCTGGTATTGTCAATAATAGTGCTTTCGACGATGTCAACATAATGACGTTGTTTATATGCGGTAACTAGGTTAGAGCTTTTGGGATTGTCTAAGGTCCTCTAACTCACTTGGTTAGAGGGCTGAGTGAACCTCCTCAAGTCCTAGGTTCGACTCCTCATGGGAGTAAATTTAAGGCTGAATTAAAATAATATCTCCTCGTCTGCCCCACAACCAAAGCACACGTCTGTGGGTCGGGCCCGCTCTCACACGAGAAACGGTGCTCCTGTGTAAGGATGGAGTAGATGTTCGAAGGTTTTCGCAAATCGAGTTTTTAGGGTTCTAGGGACTCATGATGTCACAGTCAGTGACCCTATATTATGTCTTAGGCTAGGCGGCAATATTATGCAGGTGATAGATAGATCCATTTGTGTAACATATTCATATTGCCCATCACACTAGAGGGAGCTGGCCATGCTCT
This sequence comes from Cenchrus purpureus, assembly GCA_022644695.1. Taxonomy (NCBI): domain Eukaryota; kingdom Viridiplantae; phylum Streptophyta; class Magnoliopsida; order Poales; family Poaceae; genus Cenchrus; species Cenchrus purpureus. Next base: position 191,502,491 of record CP053461.1, on the reverse strand, counting down.
ACTTAGGTAGAGTAGGATGACATGTCACAAGGTAGTGAGTAATTGAAGGTAGGAAGATCAGGAGAGAAAAGAATGCGGTGGATTGATGAGGAGGTGGCAACAAGAATGGCATCTAGTCTAGATGGTATTCAATTGGCACGATATGTTCCCAGGGGCGGTTTAACAGTATAATGTTGGGATTGGCAGACATCCACCAAAGAGGTTAATTATTTGAAAGCCGGGTGATGTATCCACTGTGATGTCTTCTTAAGGCAGTGTTTGGTAGGGGGTGAAATTTTTTTCACCCCCAATTAAATGCAACTTTGACCAGTAATTAACAGTATTAAACAAAGTCAGTTTCAAAACTACCTTCACAGCCCCGAGCAAAATCGCGAGACGAACCTAATGAGGTCTTTGACCGCATGATTAGAACATGGTTACTGTAGCATTACTGTATCAAATCGCTAATTAATTATGCTGATTAGATTCGTCGTACAAAGTTGCACTCATATGTGAAAAGGTTTTGCAAATAAACTTCATTTGGTACTTCATGCGTGCAAGATTCCTTTTTCATGAAAATTTTTTCCACCTCAACCAAACACGGGCTATACCTGGTTAGGAGTACAACAAAGAAGGTAATAATTGCATTAGGGAGATCCAAAAACCCAAAACAGTTGCGCTTACATCCAAATTGTGGATTGCAACCCTGTGGTAGAAATCGCCGATATTTGTCGACCTATACCAAATATATCATAGTGAGATGGTTGTTACCATTCATCATCTAGACAAGTGCCCATAACTCATACACACATTGCCCATGACACTAAAGGAGCTGTCCATATTCAATTTGAGGTTTCATCAGAGCACAGGGCGGCAGAAGCATCAAAGATTGGTGATGATGAAGGGATCGAAAGAAGAAGGCGGCGGATCAAGGAGCAAGATGTTGCAAGGCGAAAGGGGGACCGAGCGGTGGACGAGGAAGAAAGCATTGCACCAGCCACCAAACTAAAGGTTCTAATGACTAATTTTTTATAACATATACCCATACTCCTTTTGCTAATTATATATTCATACTCCTTTAATTTTCTCTCAAGAATAAATACTGGTGGATCGATTTAATTTCTCTTAACATTATGGGTACATGCACTGTGGCCCCGATGCAAGTAGTGGATTAAAAAAAAACAAATCCTTCCATGCAAGTGTACATATAGTTCATGATGTAGTATGTATATACGGCGCGTGGTCCTGATCGATGGCACGCCTGGGAAGCGGTCTGAATGTAGAATTGGTGATGAATTTTCTCCAATCCGCCGCATGTAGTGTACGCCTACATGCAGCTATAGCAGATCATGCATGGCTGGTGGTGGGACCCGATCGAGCAGAGGCAGGCGTCCACGTCAGCGATCGCGCGTGAGCTCCCGTAGGCATATACGGCTGCCTGCAGAGGTCGTTTGGACTTTGGACTCGGCTCCTGCACTGTAGCGTGTCAAAAAAAGAGCAGCAGGAGCTTAAAAAAATTGAGCTCCTCGTACTCCTCCGTCCTCAGAGTGAGAGAGGAGAGAGAAAAATAGATTCGGTGAACAGTATTGCTACATTAAGGGTGCGTTTGGTAGAGCTTCAAGAACAGCTTCGGAAGCTTAAAGCTCCATCAAGAACAACGAAGGCTGTTCTTGATGGAAAGCTCTACCAAACGGTATATAAAACACTTCTCCAGAAGTGCTTCCGCACCTCCTCTCTCTGGATCGGTTCGGCTGAGGAGGAGCTGCAAAAACGCAGCTCCCCCCGCTCCCCCGGCAGCTCTACCTTTGCCCTTTGCCCTCGGGAGGGCCACCTGAGCGAGCGAGGAGGCCGAGCGGGCGGCAGCTCGATGGGGTGGAGCAGATGAAGCAAGCGGCGGCGCCGGGCGGGGGAGGTGGGAGCGCCCGACGAGGTCGAGGCGGAAGATGGCGAGCCTGCCGGCGGAGGTGGCCGGAAGGAAGAAGAGGGGCGAGGGAGGCTCCCGCTGGCTTCAATTTTTCCTCACCTCCGCCGGCCTAGCAACGCCGTCGCGTGGGCGAGCTCCGCCGCGTGAGGAGCGAAGCAGGGAGCTCCGCCGTCACACAGGCAGCTCGTGCTCGTCCGCCATGTGAGGCGGTCGAAGCTCACTGGAGCTTCACCGTTGGGCGATTCTGGCCACCATTTTCCAATCCGAGAGCATGGGGAGGGATGTGGGCGGCTCTGGTGGCGGCACAGTGAGGGAAGGGAGAAGGAGGGAGCTGGCTGGAGGCCGGGGTTGCGCGAGCCTGCGTGGAGGAGCGCCGCCGCCGCAGGAGCTGGAAGGGCGTCGAAGGCTGTGGCAAGAGCTGGACGGTAGGGGCGCGGCGGAGAAGAATGGATAGGCGGCCGGTGGGGATGAATGGATAAGAAAAGGAGGGTATAATGAGTATTTCACGTTTTTTCCATTATAAACTATCAGAAGAAACTGTTTTGTCAAACGGTTCATTAAAACAGTTTCAGATTCGTTAGAGAATCCGCTCCACCAACACAGTCAAAGCCGGAGCTGCCACAGCCACAGGCACAGCTGTACCAAACGCACTCTAAACAAACATCGGCACGTCATGTGTAGCCGGAGCAGCGCGGAGTGCTACCAAATTGGACTTATTGTTTTTAATTAGATTTAGAGATGACAAAGCTATATAGCATATGAAAATTAATAAACATGTTTTTTAGGTCTCAATATACGAGCATGATCCTTCGTTCCAAACAAACTGTTTAGCTCCGCCTACAAGAATAGAAGAACAAAACCCATGCTCCAACCGGGGCCTAATGGCGGCTAGCTCTGGTCGATACGGCGGCCGGCGGCGGCTGGGCCGGTGTTGCGCCATGATTGGGCAGAAAAGGGAGGCCAAGGACACGCCTCATATTTCTTTGTGCGGCTCATGTGCAGGTCACTGAGTGAGCAGAGCAGGAGCAGTTCATTCCATTCGATACCACAGCCATGCATCACATTGTGCACTACTGCAGCTAGCTCCTTCCAGTAAGCATGCATCTGTAGTAAGCAGCAGCCTTTCTCATTTCCTGGTAGGCGTTTGTTGCGTCAGCCATCAGCCCATAATCCCATACCACACTCCATGCCATATCTCCATGCGGCCATGAGACTTTTTTTTATGAGAGCGAGAGATGCATGGTTTCTGATGTTGATGGCTCAATGGTAGTGTGTGTGCAATATTATATGGATGCTGTGATAGATGTGCCTTTTGGTGTCCTGCGACCTCTACTTTGGGAGGGCATATGCACATCGATCTATGTGGGACATGCTTCACACTGCTAGGACCAAAGTCTGATCCTATTCATTCATTCATTCATTCATGTGTCCTTGCATTGGTAAGTGCTGCAGTACTACACTGGATCATATCTGAACATCAGAAGTAGTCGAATCTGGACTGGCCAGCGTCGAAGGAAGCTGAACAAAGATGCCGCATCCTGCTGTACATACCAAGCTTAATTGCCTCCAGACACAAAAAAGGGGCGCCTTTCTTGCTATATGTCCTGCATCTAAACTCCATACTGGCTTTGCCTAGGGAGTGGTCATATGGTACTCCCTCTTTTGGAGCCTCATTAACGCTCGCACGGTTCTTATCGTACCAAGCAGCGGATCACACTGGTCGGTGGTGGCAACATATAATATGTTTTGCCCATCCGCAACTTGCTAGATTCTCTCTCTTCTTCTCTGTACCTTGTATGCTGTCTGATTTCAGTATGGACTTGTCTTTGGAGGATGGCTCTCTCTTTTAATTTGTACCGTGGGCTTCGTTTCCATTCCTGTTGGGTCATCATCAAGACCGTACATCAGAGTCGGCCCAAATTCTAACCGGGCCGTGGTGTGGGACCCTCCCTTGCTTGGGCCATACATCAGAATCCTCCTCAGAGACCATATGCCGCCAATCGGCGTTTCGTTCATTTTTGCTCTGTATTAAGATTATTTCTCTCTAGAGAAATGATGGATATAAGTCGTTGATATGATGATGGTGGAGCAATGAAAATTGTGTGAAATGATCATCCAAGGCCTGCAAAGGTAGGACAGCTTCTGCCCTCAAAAAAAAAAAGGTAGGACAGCTTCTCCAGCTTATCTTGCGAATTACGATGCAGGTCGATCGATGATGCGGTCAGCATGATAGAAGGACAAGATGCCGATCGCATCCGTACCTTACAACTCACTCAAACTAGCTGCCATTTGCTTACAAGCCAGCTCCCCTCCTATACTGGGCACACACACGCCCATCGGATGGCATCCACATCATCTGGCCTCGACACCGGGCGAGCATCCAGGGACGGATCTAGCCGTGGGGCGGGCGGGGCTCGAGCTCCCCTGGAAATCAATGGAGCTCATGCGCCTCCCTGAATTTGAGGAGAAACAATGAGAGAAGGAGAGGCTAGAGGAGGAAGAAGGAGAAGAAAGCCCCCCCTAAATTTATTCCTAGATCCGTCACTGCGAGCATCTGCTTGAGAGACCGGCCGAAAGCTAGCGTGGCCGTCGTCTTCAATTCCTCCGTCGCAGCATGAGCTTCAAGCCAAGCCTACTTCACTCAAAAGCATTGCAGAAACTGAAGCACACACGATCGAGAGAGCCATTGCTGAGGGCACAAGAAGCGTGCGTGCGTGTGATCCGTATTCGACGCCATTCCAAATAAAGAATGATACGGTCATGATGTATAGAGGATTCACTGGAAATTAAGGAAGTTTTGTGTAGTAGATCATGAGGTCCAAAAGGCGGATTCGAGCTAGGTGTTTCAGTCCTCACTCATTGCCCGGGGCCTGAAAGCTGCACACATGGGCTTTGATGCCAAGGAACGCATTGTTTGGAAGCAAACCCAGCCGAAACCGTAGCAGAGGAGCCAAGTCACTTGCCACTCAAATCAAATCTTCACGCCCTTCCCTCCCAGCCCTTTAGGCTTTGCATATGTATAAATACGAGCTACATGATCACCAAAACAACTCACTCAGCTCATCGCACTACAGCAGCAGCAGCACAGTTGGCTCTCTCGCTTTGAACATCAAGAACTCCTAGCTCTCTCTGGTCCAGCAGCAATGGCGTTCAACCCGAATCCTCCAGGACTGGGCTTCCCCTACTTCCCTCCAAACCCTTACTATCCAAGGCCAACGCCGCGGCCTCAAGCCCCGCCGCCTCCACAACGCTTCCCGCCACCCATCCGAGCTCCACCACCGCCGCAGCGCGTTCCGCCACCACCTCAACTCCCCCCTCCACGGCGTGCTCCGCCACCGCCCACTCTGCCCCCTCCACCGCCCCGCCGTGCACCCCCACCGCCCGCTCTGCCTCCGCCGCCACCGCGTCGTGCACCGCCTCCACCATCGTTGCCTCCACCACCGCCGCGTCGTGCCCCGCCTCCACCATCGTTGCCTCCGCCACCACCTCGACGTGCTCCGCCTCCACCCGCATCGCCCCCACCTCCGCCACGCCGTGCTCCACCCCCACCGTCACCACCCATCCGCCCGCCACCACCGCCAACTCCTCGCCCTCAAGCGCCACCACCACCTCGCCCACTAGCACCTCCGCCACCGCATATCCACCCGCCTCCAACGCCGGTGCCGCCTCCGCCTAGCCCTCCGCACCACATCGTCATCATCGTGGTGTTCGTCTCACTGGGCGGCCTGCTCCTGCTCGGATGCCTCGCCGCATTCTTCTGCTGGCACAAGAAAAAGGGGAGGAAGAGGGAGACCAAGGCTGAGGTGCTCAACTACAGCGACCACGTCCATGTCCACAAGGAGACCATGTCAGGCCCCCATGGCGCCGACGTTGTCAAGCTATCAATAGATGAGGACGTCAAGTTCACAGAGGCGGTGAAGAAGCAGGAAGCCATTGGCGAATCCTCCAGCGCGGCGGCAGCAGGGAAGACGGCGCACCATCACCTCCCTTGGACCTGGCACAAGAAACACGAGAGCAAAGAAGAGAAGAAGGCAGAGCTCATCAACGTCACAAAGCACAAGCATATCGACGAGAAGATCGTGCCGGGGCCGCACGGAGAACAGATTGAGGTCCTTTCTGAAGACGAAGACATCAGATTTGAAGATGCAGGCCAGAAAGAAGAAGAGTTTGAGAAATCCAAGGCGCACATAACCAAGTCCTAAGAAGATGATGCCACTGCCTGCCCAAGACTGCTGATACTGATGAAGGTCATTCAACTTGAGGCGATTATCATATCCATACCTATACACGCACATACACATACCCTTGCATGCATTTGAGTATTTTGAAAACATTCTGTGTTCTTTAATGTGACTGAAATAAGGGTGCCAGAGACCCATTTGATTGGATTCAATGTGTAATTATTTGTCAGCAATTGTATATGAACAGTATGTGTGCGAAAGAATTTCAACAGAAAATTCACAAAAAAACCCATTGTGTAAATGCCGGTTAGTGGCTGCATGTTGCTTCATAATAAAGTGTGATCATACACAACGTGTCCACATTCCCCATTGTGTCAAGAGCAGGAAGAAATACATGGGGACTACTACTAGGGCAGAAAGTGAACACGGCTGCACACTCAACTTTACAGGGTAGCCTAAACATAATACCCAGTACTTGTTATCACTACAACACATCATAATCCTAATTGCTTTCAGCTACTTCGTCAAATTGCGATAGGAGTAATCCGCTTCTTAGTAGGCTTACTCGATGCATTGTTCTTGGTCGACGCCGGTGGTGGTGTTACTTCGATAGCCACAGGACTGGTTACTGTCTTAACTTTATCACCGGCATCCACTTCCATAACATCTACTGCTACCGCCTTTTTGTTTTCACAGGTCACATTTCCTTCAGCAAGCTCCTCTGTCCCTGTATTTGAACCCAGTTAGAGTTTCTTCAAGAAAATGAATGTGAAGAGTAAAATTGCAGAGCATATGTCCCAACATGCAGAGCAAATATGCTGTGCATGGACACTTGATAAAGTTTCTTTCAAATGATTAGAACATGGACATCAAAGACCTATTTGATTGGATGTGCTGTGTTACTGTTGTAAGATTTCTGTAGATGAGGTACTTTAGTGGCCACCATGTAACTTATAATAATGTGTTAGTTAACACTAAGCATATCACATACAGAACAGAAAGCAAATATAAGCAGACTGAATTTATCTACTGGTAACATAAAAAACTAAGTCGCAATAGTTGCAGTAACAATATAAGATATTAAGATCTAACCGCATAAGCTACCTAGTTAATTGTAACTGTATAACTCATTTCTTATTAGGCTTACTCAATGTGACGTTCTCAGACAACAATGGTGGCGCTGTAACTCCTACAGCCACAGGGCTGACTTCCATCTTAAGCTTGCTGGCACTAACATCAACCTCCATGCTATCTACAGATAAAGGCTTCTTTTCACATGTCATAATTCCTTTAGCAACTTCCTTTGATCCTAGCGATATATCCAGAATTGGATCCAAGTTAGAATAATGTCTTGAAGAAAATTGCTTACCAGAAGGGAAAAAAACAGAGAACACAGATAAATCGTATTGGTTATACACAGATTGTAAAAAATTGTTATGCAGAACTACCAAACAAATGCATTGGCACTGCATCTAAAGAGATGGTTTTACATGTCAATTTATCATTTGACCATGGATCTTATTAGCTTCATGTAACCTGGAGATACTCAAGTAATCTTGAAAACAAGGATTGCAGGATATCCCATCACATGTAAGCAAAATTAATTGGTCAGCTAGATCAGTGATTTTCCTAAGTACCACAAATCATATTAGTTGCAGTTCCTCTTTCATTTGGTATACCTGCATCTAGGTCATTGTGATTGTCATTTTGGTGGCAGCAGCATTTACTGGAGATGTGCAAAAAGGGCTAAACTCGCTTATCATCCTTGGTGCTTGGTGTATATGGAAGCGTAGGAATAACTGTGTTTTTAATGGGGCTTCCCCAAGTGTTGCCAGCATGCTATACATGGGTAGAGATGAGGCTCATTTCTGGACCCTGGCAGGTGCCAAGGGTCTTGCCTTTCTCTCGGTCAGGGTTGCTGGCTAGGATGTTCTTGTCCAGGGTCTTGGGTCGTTCCTATATGTAACAGGCGATTTAATCACCTTCTAGTTTGGGTGTGTGTGGGGGTCTTTCTGTATGACTCCAACCTTCTTCTATTAATACAATGATACACAACTCCTGCGTGTTCGAGAAAAAAAAGAAATCTACAACTGCTCTGAAATTTACCATAATTACACCAAAATGATGTATGCCAAAGCAGCAACATCTCACCCGAGAAAAAAAAACGATATGGAAAGAGGAATGGAATGAGTAGATACCAGGGAGGATGTGAGGCTGTCCCAGTTCCTCGTTCTCAAACTCTATTATAGTACAGTAGCCATCTCGTGATGACACTGCCAGGTACTTAGCATCAGAAGACCTGACAGAAACAGGCTGCAAAGATAAATCTCTAGTCCCAGTACATACGTAAACCCAATGAAGGAGAGACTACAAAAGCAAAACTATATAACTACTCACCATGCAATATCGGTAATGGCAGCATAGTGTAGACCAGCATGTATTAGAATTGGAGGAACACTTTCAGTATCATAGACATACACAGAGTTCAAAGTAGTGACAGCAAAAACAACTCTATAAGGAAGCTTGAAGAAACCATCTGCAAAATTTACAATGTGATTCAGCTTTACTGTAACAGAAGTAAAATCTTGAGGACCTCAAAGCAAAGAAAGCTGTCAAAAAATGGAGGTACCTGAGTTAGAACCACGTGGTCTGAATAGAACAGGGCAGAAGCGCACTGCTACTGTAGCTTTACTTGCCCCAGGAAGTTGTATCGCAGGCCTGCATTGCCAAAGAAACTCAGTAAACTAAAGAATAACAGAACTGCATGTACAGGCAAAGTTATATGCTAGAATGTGTTCTTCTGACAAAAAACACAAATACATCACGGTAGCCTGAACTAAATACCATTTTCTGTGACATATCATCAGTTATGTAGGACGTCTGTAGGGCACAATAAGATATAACAACACCATGTAGCAACAAAGCAATCAAAGAAAATTATCTTTCAAATCTCAACACTTAAAGTTCTCACTTATAGCTTACTCTTAGGTGCAGTAAATTGATCTACAATTGCAAAAAAATATATAGCAATAACAATTCTCTGATGCTCCATTTATTGTAATATCTTATTTCGAGTACTAGTTGAATTCAACCAGATTGATCCCTCAGTTTAAATGGCAAGAAGTGGAAAACATATTAGTTATTTCAAATAACAGATATCATACCTTGAGAGGTCACGCCTTGACATTACATAAGCAGTATTAATCACTTCAGAGGAGTGTTTAGAAAGACCTAAGCAAGAAAGGAAAATACAAACTTATTTAGAGGGTTACAAAGTCAGAATTAACTGAAAATAGGCTAACATAAATTTCAAGCTTTAAGAGCCAGTGATATTATGCAGACGACTTGAGCTGAACAAGTAGCTATTATTACGAACGGGGAAACAATTTATACCTGCTGGCAGTACTAGAAATGATCCATCAGGTGACCATGCCAACCTCCGAAAGAAAGATGGTAGCGTCTCATCATGAAATAGATGAGATTTAACTGGTGGCTGCAAGGAAAATGATTATATTGTTTCTGTCAAACTCAATTTGCGGTCAAATGCTCTAGCAATGAGAGTAAAGAAGTACCTTAGATTGATCATGATTTGGATATTCTATCTTCACCAGTGTATGCTGACAAACAAAGTTCACCTTCTCGGCATTCTTTGATTTGCCTTGAGGCTTATTTGCATATATCTTACAGGTCCTGTCAGAACTCAGTGAAGCTATATACTGGCCCAGAGGATCCCATGCCACACCCTGAACATAATGTAGATGTCCCTCTAACTTTTGCTGAACCAAGCCTGAGAAGGACATCAGGTGTAAACCATATAAGACACTACAGAAACCATTGAGCTACAAACAGCAGATTCCTCACTGAAGCAGGAGTTACCTTTAACAGCATCCCAGATTATGCAAGTGTTGTCAACTGGCCGAAACAAGGAAAGCGCTATCATGAGACCACTGTAGGTCAAGAACATCCTTGTGATGGAACCTGCCAAATAAATAGGGCCTTTATGATTTAGGACGATTCCAAAGAAGAGGCTGACTAAAGAAATGCACTTTTTTTGAGGTCAGTACTCACAGTAACGTCTTGTGAATTTTCCATGCCTCACCATCCTCAGTGGAATGCAATTTCCACAGGATAATGCCACCACCTGCGTATTACGAAACACAGTAATTAATCAGAACCTGATCACACAAAATCCATCTAAGATCTGGCGTGCATTCAATGAGAAATTAGATTGGAATGCTCAGTCAGAGCTTGGACACAACAGTTACACATGAGGCAATGGGAAAAAATGTAGTACGACTTAGCATAAACCTCTAATTTAGATGGAAATGCCAAATTGAGCATCAATTATTCCAATTCAATAAAGATTGACTAAACTAATTATGACTTGACATATAACAATAAATTCCAAAATTGAGCATACCGTCAGCACCGGAGGCGAGATATTCCCCTGAAAGAAACCAGAGCAGGAAACAGAGTTAGTTGCGTCTGCGCAAGGACTCAAAGAGAGTTTAATATGGCTGTACTCAATTTTGCATACTAGAAAACAACGAAACAGGGGAAAAAAGTGAAAACGGAGGGTAAATTGGGTAGGCTCAAAGGGGCAGAAATTGCGGCACCTGAAGGGGAGAAGCGGAGGACGTTGACCGCGGAGCTGTGGGCGGTGCCGTTGGGGACGAGGCCGCTCTGGAAGGTGGCGGTGGGGAGCTTGCTCTCCGAACCGTCCGACGATATGACCCAGATCTGCAAAAGCAGAAATGCGACGGCGCCGGTGAGGAAACGGAAATGCGCCGGGGCGAAATAGGCAGTGGCGCTGGAGGATAGGGAAGGGAAAGGGACCTTGACGTCGTGGTCGGCGCCGGCAGTGGCGAGGCGGCGGGAGGCGGGGTGGAAGTCGAGGCTGAGCACCGGCTGCAGGTCGTGCCAGTTGATCTGCACCGTCCCGCCCCGCATCTTGCACTCCTCCGACACAACTCCTCTTCCTTCTCCTCGATCGATGGATGGATTACTCCTCCGCCGCGTCGCGTTCGCCCCCAATCTCTCTCTCTAGGGTTTGGTTTGGTTTTGGGGGAGGTTGTCACGGCGGGAAAAGGGAGGCGATTGCGCGCGCAGCTCTTGACACTCCTCTCTCCTTTTGCCGCTCGCTCTTCTTCTACTAGTGTTCCTGAGTTGGGCCTCATATTTCCAGTGGGCTCATATACGGCCTCCTCCTATTGTACTCCTGGACCGTATTTTCAAGTGGGCTGTTTGGAAGTGATTAGGCCATACTTCGGATTTTTTTTAGTTTTAATATTTTCCTAAAATATATATCCAAATAAAAATGTGTAAATCTATACCTCCCGCCACTTTGGTGCTGAAATAATAGACACAAATTTCAAATCTAAAATTCAATTTTTAGATCTAGAAACTGGGCATAGTTTAACTATGTATAGCGGACTATGTATTCTTTTTGGACGCAAGGCGTACGTTCCATATCAGTTTACTCGGTTTGCATCTTTAAGCTAAGCTAAGAAAGATTGGTACTAAAAAACCATTTGCTTGGTCTTTGTTGATAAAAATATAAATATGTATAGAAAAACAGAACGTGTTGTTACAAATAGAAAATACCTAGAAGAAATTTTGAACACCAAGGGAAAAGCCGACTAGCATCTCCAAGAGCTCTTGTATATGTGATTACTTAGCTAAAATTTTTTTTATCAAAACTCGGATCCAACGGACTCTGTATTTTACTCAGCTAGCTATCATGTTTTCTATTTCCTCCCCCTCACTAGCAAAAAAAAACAAGAAGACCTCTCCGGCTAGCTATCATGTTTTCTATTTAGAGGAGCTGTTGGATTTCATCATCTTTTTGCTAGTTATTTCATTTTACATAATAGTTAAATTAGGATTTTAGTTACTCATATAAACCAGAGCTCTTGGAGATGCTCTAATAATAACCCACACCTCTGTGTATGTGCTATGTATATGGATAAACATGGCGTGCTATGGATATGGATAAACATGGCGTGGCGGTAGCCATCAGTAAACGTCGCAGCAGGGCACTACAACACGAGCTAGTAGTATTTTACCTTCACTGCCCTCATTTTATCTTGTAGATTGTGGATTAATTGCAGCTAAGCGCGCGATTATTATTACAAATTAACCACAAGCAGGGTGGAAGAATAATTGTGCCAACATGGCACATGGGAATTTTAACAACCTGCTGCAATCTACGGTACTCCCTCCATCCCAAATTACCATTAATTTTGATTTTCTAGATGCATAATTTGTGTTATCAATTTAGATACAACATGCTAGTAAAAGTCATGTGTGTAGAAAAGTTAAAATGAATAGTAATTTTGGACAGAGGAAGTAGGGACTTAGCTTAACGACAAGAAGAAGATGAGGGAGAAAAGAGAGAGCAAAAAGTGCATGACGAGGTAAGTAAGTGGCCAACAATATATCCAAAAATGCACTCACTCACTACTGACTGGATTGGCTAGCTTATTGGCGCACAAGTAGGCACCTGAAAAGGAGATGCTATACGGATTAAAATTACCAGCAGGTGTTATACATGTCATGAAAAAGAAAAGCGTTTGCAGCATTTACATATGCTATGACACCGATGGTTGAAGTGAGAATCAAATGGGATGCACGACGGACGACGGCTGCAGCCATTGAGCAAACTGCACGTGCTTAATTACAGCATCATCGTCACGCGTGTTTTGATAATAGAAATAACGGAGTGGATGTTGGGCTGGACGTGATTCAATAATTCGTGGCTTCGGCCCAATACTGTTCACAGACACTTTAACTGATGTAGTACTGTAATACTCACTGTCCAGATAGGCAAAAAAAGAAACATCAGTTAATTATTAAGAAAAAAATAATGATGGTTTACTCCATTTTGGGATGATAAAACGGATTAACGTGGCACTAGATATTGTCGATGGGATTAGATTTTTTTTTACAAAAGATATATGCTAGTAGCATAGTCTATAGTGGTGCACTGCCCGGCCCAGCACACAAGTGGGCTATCCTGGTAGGCATGCATCATCAATAATCACTACAGGCATGATCTCTGTATATATGGTCTTGTCTGAAATGATGAAAAATATATTGTCGGCAAATAAATAAACACAAATTTGCCGTAAAAGATAGATAATGCGTGCACGATCTACGGCGATAAGATAGATGCATGCTGTAAAAAAGCAAAAAAAAAAACGGCAAGAAAAAGGGAGCGGCGGATCGAGAAGGGGAATAAGTGGCCAACAATCTTGATATGTGTGCACTCGTTAATGACTAGCTAGCTTGGCACATAATTATAGGAATATATAGGCCACCTGCTCCCTCCGTCCAAAAAAAACATGTCATTTTAGTTTTGTTTTAAATCATTTTTTCTCAAATTTTGATCAAATTTATAGAGAAAATAAAGTATCAATGTTTATAACGTCGAATAGGTATATTGTAAAAATAGATCTCATGATAAATCTAATGTACTTATTTCATACCATAAATGTATGTAGATTTCTATAATCTTAATCTTGATCAAACTTAAAGTAGTTTGAATTAGAATAATCTTAAAACGACATGTTTTTAGAGAGGGAGTATATATGCATCATGGATTAAAATTAAATTTAATTACACATGCATGTGTTGTATTCAATTGGGTACGAAATTAAAGTGCAGGGATTGAGTATGTACTCCCTGCATTTCAAAATGCAGATCTTTTTTACTATTTTAATATATATGGATTTTATTATGTGCATAAATGTATATATAATATTATGTTCGTATAGAAAGGATAAGTGATATACACGAGTATACATCAGATACATACATAATTTTTCTCCACCCGTTTTACCTGCAAATGGAGGATATGGCCGCAATAGGAGGTAGCACTGCGAGAGCGCGTGCGCGTATCCATGTGAACTGTGTTGCGCTGCCTGTGAATCCAGTGAATGGAAAGGAATGAAATGTGATCCCATCAGTTCATCGATCAAACCACACAAATGATCAATTTCGTTTCTCTGGAGCAGAGCTCCGGCACTGAATTTTCCTGATGATCCGTTTGCATTGTGACAACTAATATAAACACATCTTGCAGCACGCTGATATTAACTGTACTAAAGTACAGTACTAAGCATGCATACATGCAGTGCTCTATGACTTAGCGCGCGAGTTCGAGAGAGTTCCATCAGGGTGCAGCAAAGCGGAATAAGAACATGCATGCCGAATTATGTTGGTCCATCCTTGTAAACCGCGTTGAGGAAAGCTAGCGTAGCTTTGAGAGCGAGGAATCCTACCGGATTCTGCCCGACTTCTTCGCATGCTGGTTTCTTATCTAGGAGGATCGAGAATTCGAGATCGACATACATATGTCTCGTCTTCGTCATACGCGTTTCACTTGCACGCGCCGCCATATTACCTTATGGTGCGGTATAGAGACAGCTCATGTATACTAGTATACTACTAATTTATAATCTGTTCAGCTCGGTTGCCACCACTGCACGTACTATAGACTCTGACAAGACTTGGTCGGGGTACGTACTTTTTTCGGACAGATCGGTCGTCTCAAGAATTTTTTGATGCGTCGGTAACAGTGTTAGTGGGTGATGGGTCCCGCGCCTTGTTCTGAATGGATCGCTGGCTAAACGGATGCTCAATCCTACAGGTAGTCCCTGACCTTTGGAACGCGGTCCCATCCAGAATTAGACAGTCCGCATGAAGGGCGCTCTCCGGCAGGCGTTGGATACGGGACATCACCTTGCTCGCACTGTTCCCGTGGTCGTCCAATACCTTCGTCTTTGGGACTACCCATGATTTCCGCTCCGACAGTTCATCCTGAAATGGTCGCCTCACCGGCGCTGTTTTGGGTAGAATCCCATTGGCTGGCGCTGATCGCATTTGGAAGGTGCATGCTCGGGAGATGTCGCTATTGGGCTTGTGCTTCATGGTCGCTTGGACTTCGAACCCAAGTTACGCGTCGGCATATGGACTCGGATGTCTGTGCTTTTTGTGCGCGAGAGGTCGAAACTTTGGATCACCTACTCCTTGGGTGTGTCCATAGTCGGGAGACTTGGTTCAGGGTGTTGCGTTACTTGCTTGGCATCGGTGACGCCAGGAGGAGTTGTCATACTGTGGTGGTGGCTAGGTGTTAGGAAACATGTCCACAAGTCTCAGCGCAAAGGCTTCGACTCCCTGGCTCTTTTTGGTCGTCGTCGTTATGGAAAGAGAGGAATGTACATGCATGAGAGAGAAGCGCCCTGCTTGGCACCACTCATCCTGGAGGAAGCACTGAGGTCGAGCTGCCACGGATTGGCTTGCTTGGTCGCCCGCAGATGTAGTCTTTTGTAGTCTTGTGCTTGTTCTTTGCTTGAGACTTTGTCGTTGTCCCGGTGTTTGTACCATACTTGTATCTAGACTATTCTCCTCTTCTTAATGAAAAATGTGTTATGCATGTTTTAAAAAAAAAGTGCCGCCGATTTTAGCAAATTAATGAAAAGCTAACGACGACTCAAAACATATATACGCTGCAATATAATGCAACAGTCAAACAAGTATTATATTTGGGAGATTATTATTAAAAATAATAATTTGGGATGATCGTATCATTAGTGAGTTTGTTGATTGTTATTATTGTTAACCGGTGGTCCATACATATCGACCAAAAAGCAACATACTGCAAGAATTAACCGTTCGGCCGACGGCAGCATCTTCTTCTCAGTCAGTCAGTTCATCGATCAGCTTTCCAACAAAAAAAGTTCATTATTGCTATTGTCATATAGTAAGAGGAGGGACACGCAATGAAACAGCTAGCCTGTCGTGGACTAAGCACTACTAAGCCTTAAGTGGGGCTAATTATGCTTAATCAACGTGCTACCAAGCTACCTACCTTAATTAGGATACATCGATCAGGAGAGAGGCCGCGTGCATCCACACGAGAAACACGCACGGTACACAAATAATGCATGCAACAAGGGAGTTGTTTGCATTGACACCTCCACTGTAGTATTATAAACTATATAATCAGCTCCATGGAATTAGATATGCCGACTAGTACCACTTGTGGGAGCAACATGACTATTATTGACTACTGTGTGCACGCCCAATATATAGTTGACCTTTATTTTTCCATTTCTCAGTACTGCCTGTACTGGTCTATGTGTGCATGTATATATGTATATATTGCAGTCCTCAAGCAAGGAATATATCATTAAGGGTGCTTATTTGGGAAATGGAGGATTGAAGTGTGGATGGAAGGGGGTTAACCGTTGAAGGAGATTTTTGACTTTTAGTGCAAATTGCTCCACCCTAATACCCTCCATTCCCCTCCAATCCACTAATTTCCAAACAAACCCTAAGGGGTTATCTACATATATGCATGCACACTCCTGAAAATACTCCTACATAGACCATGGGAATAATCACCTTGACCAGCTACAAGAAAAATCCATTTCCATTGCCAACAGTCAAGGGATAAGAATTAAATCATATATATATCTGAGAACAAACCCATATATACGACTAGATTTTGCCTAAAAAGCTATTGCATACACAACAGCTATGGTAGCCAGTTAGGCACTAAGAAAATGGAGAAAGCGTACACACACTGCATGGTGGTCATGGTGGAGTGGACTCCTCCACTCCACTTGCATTGTCTCTGTTGGAGTCAACATTGACAGCCAACAATCTTTTCGCCCTATAAAACCGCATCACCCGCTTGCTTCCTCCCTTCACTCCAACACAACTCATCTCTCTCATCCTCATCAGTCATATCATCACACAAAGCTCACCATCGTCACTAGCTCGATCACTCTTCGCACAAGAAGATCCATCTCTTCGCACAAAAAGAAGATCTCTAGCATCAGTCAATGGCGGCGTTCATGGCAACCACCACCACCAAGGCCCTGCCCTCCTGCTGGTGGCGGCGGCGCTCCTCCCTCTCGCCACCCTCGCCTCCCGCTCCGGCCCGTCCGTGCACCACGGCCACGCCGGCCACGGCCCCAAGCACCACCGCTCGCCGTCGCCGACGCCAGCAGCTCCGTCTCCTACTACTACACCGGCGGCGCCCGCCCCGGCAGCATCCGGCGCCGCCGCCGCCGCTTTGGTGCGCGCCACCTGCAACTCGACGACCTACTACGACCTCTGCGTATCCGCGCTGGGCGCCGACCCGTCCAGCGCCACGGCCGACGTGCGCGGACTCTCCTCCATCGCCGTCTCCGCCGCCGCCACCAACGCCTCGGGCGGCGCCGCCACAGCGGCCGCACTGGCCAACGGCACCAACTCCCCCGCGGCGTCGTCGAACAACGCGCAGGCGGCTCCGGCTTCCGGCGGCGACGCCACCGTGCAGGCGCTGCTCCGCACCTGCGCCGCCAAGTACGGCGCCGCCCGCGACGCGCTGAGCGCGGCGAGGGAGTCCATCGCGGCGCAGGACTACGACTTCGCGTCCGTGCACGTGAGCGCCGCCGCCGAGTACCCGCAGGTGTGCAAGGCGCTGTTCCGGCGGCAGAGGCCCGGGCAGTACCCCGCGGAGCTGGCGGCCAGGGAGGAGGTGCTCAGCAAGCTCTGCGCCGTCGCTAGCGACATCATCGCCCTCGTCTCCAACACCAGCAGCTAGCTAGCTGATGATGAGTGATATCTCCATGCATCCGTCCATCTTGCAAGTGATCGAGAGGAAGCAGCAGGTAGCGTGCAGTGACTAGTGTACTAGTAGCGCAGTGAGTCTAGCAACGTGTAATGACACGAATCCTTGGTAACTGTACGTATGTATATGTACTGTAGTGTACCTGCCTACAATACATACTCCAGTGTTGAGTGGATATGATCAATAGTAGTACTAGCTCTGCTACTGCACGTTGGATCTTTTTTTCATATGGAAAGAGACGGATGTGAGAAGAAAAGAGAGACGATCGTTAATCCTAACAATAAACGCCTCTTTATATATCTGTAGCGTTAGATAACGATGGTTGCTTGCGGCTATCAGTTCATCACTGATTCTGTCCCCCCGCGTCGTCTCCGCTGGGAGGCGACTCGGGCGGCACCCCGCGCCCTCCGCCGGCCACCACCCCCTCCCGGCCGGTCCACCTCGCCGCCGCCAGAGCAGGGCACCGGAAACCCGCGTGCTTGCTAGGAAGGCGGCGGCGGGGCTTCTCCCGTTGCGCAGGAGTACCTTGCCTCCGGTCAACGACGTGCCGGCCCCCGGCATGGTGGCGGCGGCGGCCCGGGAGGGCAGAATCGGCAACCTGGGGGCCAGATCCGGCGGCCCTGGGACTGGATCTACGCGTACCGGCCGCCGGCGGGGCTGCTATCGCCGCCACTCGTCTCCGCCGCCAAAGGTCACCAGGAGCGCGGCGTGCGCGGACGGAGCTTGCCGCTGGGTGCTCCGGCCTGTCATGCGCGCTGGTGAGGAGTCCAGCTTCCTCAGGAACCCACTCCTCCTCTCCACCGACCAAAGTCCAGGTGCCGGGTGAGCACTAGATCCGCCGCCGTCACCACCTTTGGCGCCGCCGGCATCTGAACCGGCCTCGTGCCACCCCTATGCCCGGCGCCGCCGCTCCTTCCCCTTCACCGGTGTCTGCTCGGCGGCAGCTGTGCATCTGCACACGGGTGTGTTGGCGCCGCCCCTGTGATGGTGCTGCCCCGGGCCCTGTACTGTGCCGCACATCATCGACACCGCTTCCACTCCACCTGCTGTCCTCCGCGCCGAACCGGAGATCCACTCCACTACGACCTTCCCATTGGTAAGAACCGGCATTCTGCAAGGATTGAGGCCTAGGCGAAAGCCACTCCCCCGCCTGCGCCGGCCGATGTCGACGACGTCCTCGACGCCGTCTTCCTTCTTGAAGGCGTCATCATTGGGTCTCCTCTCCCCTGCGCCATTGCCGTCGGTGACGACCATTGCCCTCCCCCATCTTCCATAAGTGTCCACTACTGGTGCCTCTTCTTCGTCGGCGCTCTCCTTGTTGATGATGTACCATATCAAATGCCGAGCGCCACCTCTACCGGCCCTCCCTCCTTTGGGGCTTCCTCCCCTCGAAGGGCGTTGGATGGCGGTATGCGGCGTTTGGATGTGCGCTCACTGGTATCACCATCAGTTCGAAGGGAGGTCGTCGTTTCCAGCAACATCTTGGTCAAGTTGCTCTCTACATCCTTAGCCCCCACTCTGTTGGCAAGCCCTCCCAATTCGTTGGAGGGTGGCCACGGGGCGGCGTAGCTGCGACGGGTGCGGTGGTGAAACTTTGACTACAGTCAACCTGGCAAGTAAGTATCTCGGTAGTGGCTCCTTCGGAAGACCACCGCTCTCCTTGTGTTCGCAACATCTTTAGATTCTGCTGTCGTTCCACAAGTACCCACTACTGGCGTCTCTACTTCGTCGGCGCTCTCCTTGTTGACGACCTACCAAAATCAAATGCTGGGCGTCACCTCTTGTCGGCCCTCCCTCCTTTGAGGCTTCCTCCCCTCGAAGGGCGTTGGATGGCGACATGTGGCGTCTAGATGTGCCTCAGTTGGTAGTGCTATCAACTTGAAGGGAGGTCGTCGTTTCTGATGACATTTTGGTCAAAATTGTCCCGCTCACCCTTAGCCCCCATTATGTCGGCAAATCCTCCCAAGTCGTTGGAGGGTGGCCACAAGGCGGCGTAGCTGCGAGGGGTTTTGTGGTGGCACTTTGGCTATGATGGACCTAGCAAGCAAGCTGTTCGGTGTTGATCTCATGGACGATTGGTAGAATGCATGTATTAGAAGTTGTAACCTTGTAACCTCTCCTGTATTTCTCCTTTTGCCGACCTCATGTTGTTCTCCTCGGCTAGCCGAGATGATCCTTGTAAACTCATTGTAATGGCCCTGCCTTAGGGCTCTTTCGATCAATGAAATTAGTAGGTGGGGATTTCTCCCCCCGAATTTGTTCGAAAAAAATCACTGATTCTGTCTAGAAGAAAAAATACTGAGCAGTGAAAAGAGCAAAAGGGCAGTGAAATTGAAAGGGGCTAAGGAAAGTGTAGTGTATATGTGGCGAACTTAACACTCAAAAAACTTATGATGCACTCACTTACATATATACGGAAAAGACGATTCTATGAAATAATTGAAACTAAAAGGCATATGCAGCAGGTTGATGGAAAAAGAAAAGGGGTAAAATTCTCAAAAGGAAAAGCTGAAATGATCGCTCTTATACGCGTCTGTGCTATATGTTGCTGTCCACTGGCTCCATCAGTTCTTAAAAAAAAAATCAAATTAGATGCAGATATATGAAGTAGTGCTGTCCTTCGATCAATTTGCAGACACTACAGCCAACTTTCTGTTCAGTACTAACCTTTTGATTTAGCAGGCACATGCATGCAGCGGTTTAAAAGGTTGCTTGTTTGTGCACTACTTTCCCCCTAATTAATTACTTTGAGCAGCTAGCAGATACCGTTTGTTCTGTTTGCTCTGCATGTGTGATCTCACGTACGATCGATATGGAATGGAAATGAAGGATCTAATTCCTGCATTGATGCAACCACTAAAGCGTGAACAGCTCTACAGCTACTAATAATATATATACATACATAATCATCTGTACTATATGCGATTAATTAAACAGCCGGTCAAATTGATTGATTAAGTTCAAATAATTAGTGTAGTTGTTGTTAAGGCGTAGCTGACCTCGCTCGATCTGGCTAATCTATACATATAGGTGAGACTACTTCTGAGTTATGGATAGATTTCTCAACGCTGAATTTATTTAATCATCCATCTATCGACATGTCACCATCCATATCGCCATGTCACCATCCACTAGATCATATATTTATGTCTTCAACCGATTTTCTGTGGTTAATATCATGCCTTTGTGAGTAACATGCTATAAAATTCCCGTAGTATATAAAACATTAGGATCAATAATTTAGAATGGTT
Source organism: Cenchrus purpureus (assembly GCA_022644695.1). Lineage (NCBI taxonomy): Eukaryota > Viridiplantae > Streptophyta > Magnoliopsida > Poales > Poaceae > Cenchrus > Cenchrus purpureus. Next base: position 191,481,533 of record CP053461.1, on the reverse strand, counting down.
CTCTCTCAACAAAATTATCATGCTTTCATGTATAATGTTATTTAATTACAAAAGAATGTTGTTATGAAATCACTTTGGTGTTCCCACTTTCACATTACACCTTAAAATTTTGTTTAAAAATTTCCGGTATCACCTAGTATAATATAATTAGCAAGTAAGCAGAGCCAGCCATGCCACTTGCTTGCCGGATCAGAGATTTCCCAGCCATCTGCATGCAGCAGCAGCAGACATGCATGTCTCGTGGTGTTGCCGGACGGATTTCAGACGACTTGAGATCGAGGAACCCTGCCGGACTTTGCCAGAAGATCACTTTACAACCGGGATAGATATAGATACATCATGTTACTACACGACGTACATATAGCGTTTGATGCACACCATATATTTTGTCCGCTGGATTGGCACCACTTGCACACTGACGCCGCTGGCTGCGAAAGCAACACACGCCAAGGCAAAAGCATGCCTCTATCTGCTGGCTGCTGCAATAGTCAAACACACTTGATATGAGATTCTTCATCAGATTTGTGAGTGGAGGAGTGAAGCTGGTAGGAAACCAGCAGAGCCTGCAGCTGGGACGACGACGACGATTACGATGACCGGGGGAGCAATCCATCGTCAGCCGTCAGCTCGAGCGTCGATCTCATCCTCAACGATCAGGACAGCTTCAGAAGCAGCATCTTCAGTTCAGCACTACTATAGCCCGGTGCATCAGTACACAAGTTCAAATCCAAAATATTATCATGGACTAAGCACCAAGGATGATGATGAGATGAGAGACCCTTTAAATTAGTGGTTCTAATTCAAAGTGGTACAAACCTAAGGAGGCATTCACACGACAAACACGGCCCACAATTCAGCCGCACTACTCGCACATAAGAAGCGAGAAATGGGCCGGGAAGATGACCTGTTTGAAAAAGAGGAAGAAGCTATAGTGCCCTTGCACTGTCGAGTAAAAGTGGCTGCAGAGCTACTTGTCGACAGCAACCTGACTTTGTTCCCCAAAAGGCGCAATATTGATTTTTTTTGCACTACTGTGCATCGAGATAAGTTACAAGAGAAAAATAAGATGGGGAAGAGAAATTTTGTATTTATTATTTGCAGGGATCAAAATAACAAAAATCTTGGTGTTATTTTGTAAAATTTAGCAAAAATATTTAAGTGATAATTAACTAAATCAAATATGCTGCTCCTTCCACTTCCAAGTCTCAAAATGGTTGATGCTATAGCAACTTGACTTTGCTTTATTTCCAAAAGCTAGTCTTTCTGCTTTTGTTGGTACATGTTCCAATCTATAAGAAAAATGTACCCTATCACGAATTCTACATGAACCTAGCTACCTAGGCTTCCATAGCTACTACTCACTTGCATTGGCAACTATTTCGCCGTAGACCAGTACTATCTCATCATGTTCGAAGACCCAAACGACTCTTTGTGGTGGTGAGATATCAATTATCTTGCCCTTGACAAACAATTTTTGCATGTCAATGCAAAGTCAAGCTTGGAACGAACCTAATTAATTAATCGTCTTCTGAAGGATTTGTGGTGCTAGTGTGAGATTGTGGTGTATCTTGCAATGAAAAAATTCCCCAAATCTCCTCTTCTCCTTTCAATATCTTTTTTAGACAATGATGTTTAACTACATTCTAGCTATCCCTTGCAATTAGTGTTGAAAACGGTCGGGATGTATCCCGTTCCGTTCCGACCGTTTTTTTACATTATGACTACATTATGATTTTGTTCCCGTTTTAGAATTATGAAAATGGTCTGATTCAATTAATTTTAATGTCATTCTTCCTTATTTTGTAGTGGTTTACTTTCATAAATGTAGAAAAATCCCGTTCTGTTCCGACCGTTTTTCTACATTTATGATTTCGTTTCCAACCGTTTTCATCCCTACTTGCAATAACTGCAGAACGCAGCACCAAGCTAGAACTGCAGACTCTCTCCTTCATGGCCTGGCTTACGGTGATAGGGCTATATTTTCTATGTAGGAATCAGATGACATAGGGCAAGTATAATGGTACTACATGCCATTAGTTGTAAAGATTGTCTCGAAAAAATTGACTAATATAAGATTTTTTTATGATGTGGTTGTTTGGTAAAGCTACTATCTCATAACTTTAAAACTATATATGAGACCACTCCTGCACCATCGCACCATGACACCATCTCATAATTTTTTTTGTATAAGTAGATGAGGCAATCCTGATGTAGAAGCAACTATCTGCAAAGTCCACTTTTTAATATCTTTCTAAAAATGTTGAACACCTGAAACATCATATATATGAAGACAAAATGGTTTTAAGATATATATGTATACTCTTTTTAACTGTAAGTGAAGAAAATAAATCTCAAAATGGCTGATGCTATAGCAACTTTTGCTTTCCAAAAGGTAGTCTTTCTGCTTTTGTCGGTTCATACCATTAGTCGTATATATTGTCTAAAAATATTGACTAAGATTTTTTGTAATATGAGAGAGAGATGGTTGTTTCATGAAACAACCATCTCATTTTTTCAAAGTTGCCAGAACACCGGTCATCATGTAAGAACTCGAATGGACACCCATAGTGACACACCACCGAGCTATGAACTCGTTCACAACCATCTCGTAATTTCAAAACTATAACTATGAGACCACTCACACCACTAAGCCATAACACCATCTCATAATTTATAACCTTGTTTTTACATATATAGATGAGGAAACCCTGGTGTAGAAGGCTAGAAGCAACTACGCATCCCTTTTTTTTAATATCTTGCTAAAAAATGTTGAACACCTTAAACGAAGAAATATGGTTTTTATGATATTTATACTGTAACCGTCAAATGAAAGAAAATCAATAGTACGTGGCTGCCATTAAGTATATAATTGTCTTATTTCTTTAATGAATAGTTCTCTTCTATACCTATTTCCCCAAACCATATGGAACACTTGCCTAAGGTTCTCTAGCTGAGTTGGTTAGAGGATTCAGTGGCACCTCCCTAGGTCTTGGGTTCGACTTCTCGTTGGAGTGAATTTAAGGCTAGGGTTTAAAAAACCTCATCGCCTGTCCCACACCAAAGCATGCTGCAAGGCCCGACCCAAGCTCACACGGGTGCAGGTGCCGCCATGTAAGGATGGGGTAGGGGTTCGGAGGTTTTCTAGATCTGCGTGAGAATGTCACCTTCTTCTTAAGCAAATGCCCGAGGGCCGTCATACCCCGCAGGTCTAGTTTTGTTTATATGGAACACTTACAATTATAATGTAGCCAACAATTACATGTTCTCACCCATGTTTGGCCTCCACCTAGGTGTTGCAGGCGCAAAATTTTGATTTTGTGACTGAAATCAACGTGGAAACGCCGTAATCAGCTTTTGACTACAAGAAACTCCATTTCTATTGCCGGAGTCAATGGAACAGTCAGAGATAACAAGATCTCTAGATGTGTGATATATAGGTTTTGCCTAACAAGGCAGTGTGTGACAACCTATATGGTAGCTAGTTAAGCACTTGTAAACTTAACATGCAGGAAGGAAAGTATACACGGCGGTCGTTGTGGACTCGACTCCTGCATGAGTCAACATTGGCAGCCAGCAATGCTCTCTCCTCCGATCCTATAAAACCCCATCACCCTCTTTGCATCCTCCAACACAACAACTCAAACTTCATTGCAAGAGCAAAACACAAGCTCATCGATCGCTCTTCATAAACCCAGCTCGTCACCTCTTGCGTGATCTCTAGAGCAATGGCGGCAACCACCATGAAGGCAATAATGGTGCTCCTCCTTGTAGCGCTCCTCCCTCTCAGCACCGTCTCATCCCGCGCCGGGCCGTCTGCACACCGCAGCCACGGCGGCGCCAAGAAGCACAACTCGCCTCCTCCCGCTTCCTCTTCCCCACCACCGCCGCCGGCACCGCCCGCCGCGCTGGTGCGCGCCACCTGCAACTCCACGACCTACCCCGACCTGTGCGTGTCCACGCTGAGCGCCGACCCGTCCAGCGCCACGGCCGACGTGCGGGGCCTCTCCGCCATCGCCGTCTCGGCCGCCGCCGCCAACGCCTCGGGCGGCGCCGCCGCACCGCCGCTCTGGCGGCCAGCGTCAACGCCAACACCACGGAGGCGCAGGCGCCATCCGGATCCGCCGCCGCTGGTGATGACGCCACCGTGCAGGCGCTGCTCCGCACCTGCGCCGCCAAGTACGGCGAGGCCCGGGACGCGCTGGCGGCGGCGAGGGGCTCGATCGCGGCGCAGGACTACGACAGCGCGTCGGTGCACGTGAGCGCCGCCGCCGAGTACCCGCAGGTGTGCAGGGTGCTGTTCCAGCGGCAGAGGCCCGGCTCCTACCCGGCAGAGCTGGCGGCCAGGGAGGTGGCTCTCCGGCAGCTCTGCACCGTGGCGCTCGACATCATCACGATCCTCTCCAACAACAGCAATTAGCTGATGATCCACTGCTCCCATGCCATGCATCAATGCATCGTCATGCAAGAGTGATACCGAACCTAGCTAGTTTCCTTATAATAATTACTTGATTCATTCATGTCTTATAGACCATGCAATTTAACTAGTCTCGTGAATCTTTCGTGTAATGTGACATGTCTCTCTTGTTCATGATTTCGGTATATACATGGAGTAAATACTAGCATATAGGTTACTCCACTTGTTAACAAGTGTTTCATTTAATAAATAAACCGGCATGTGAATAATGTGCCAATTTCATTGAGTACTGTACACACATAAGAGAGTTCTACAATTAAAAAAAAAGACACCATGTGAGCGACGTCGTGCTCACATGCTCGCTTATTGATTTTGCTTTTTAGGAGGGATTGTTGGAAGTCCTTTGTCCTTGAAAGCAAATCACGCATTGAACCAAATTTGCTAAACCACACGTTAGATTTCCTAAGATCGATTTCGAAACGACTTGACTTTGTTCGAAAAAGGCAGAATTTTTGTTTTTGGATCTAAGTGCATTGCAAATAAGGGAGAACTTGTGGTAAGTTGTATATTGTTGCCTACCTGTCACTTAGCTTAATAATATTTATCACCCCCTACTGTTATTTGTTGTTCTGAGCCAAATCAATATATATGTGGTATAAGTAGCCTCAGATTCGACTTCTCAGCAAATTAAACGAGATTGGAATAAAAATATATAAAAAATAGGTGGAGGTCGTGGGGATCAGGATCGGGGCTCAAATGCTTGAGGGCTGCTACTTGGAGCAACCCTACGGGGTGGTTGGACCCACAGGCACCCACGGCAAGAAAGGCGACCAAAAGAGCAACAGCACAGGGCGACGAGATTGACCAGCAGTGGCAGGCGTGGAGGGTGTCCGCCCCGGGAGCCGGATGAGGCGGCGAGCCCACCAAGTCAGCAGCTGCTCTCCCAATCCCGCACCAAATCTGCCCCTCGTGTCGAATACCGGCCAGCGGGGCACCAGCCCGTCGTGATGGAGTAACTAACCGCAACTTGCGGCACCGGCTCGGGGAGGTGGGCGAGATAGAGAAAGGCGGAGGGTAGGCGGCCTCCCAGCGCGGCCGTCAGTGTCACCGAGCCAAGCGGCGCCGACCGAGTTCGCCGCCACCCCCACAACCCGGGCGGCGAGCCGAGGCGGGATCCGATGGCAGCGGTGATGGATTGGCAAAACGGGCGGATCTGGCCGTGGGCGGCGGCGTTGGCCGCCGCCGCCATGGCCACGAAGACCTCAAAGAAGGCGCAAGGGTGAAGAAAAAGAAGAGCGAGGCGAGGCCCGTGCAGCCTTCCTCGCGGTGGCGAGGTGGGGGCGGAGCGAGAGACAGCGGCGGCAGAGCGGGAGGGCCGCCAGTCGCCCCTAGCGAGGAGGCGGCCTTGTGTACCTTGAGGTGGCGTTCAACAACGTGTACATCGACCGAGCTCATGGACCACGGACCTCCCACATCATCCGCTCCAACCAGGAGCTCTCAAAGGAGCACTGCGAGGTACTAACTACTCGGTCCCAGTCAGTGGCGGACCCAGCTATTGATGACGACTAGGGCCAAAATTGAGTAGACCCACATGTCGGTGCATGGTCCCACATGTCCTTTGTTTGTGACAACAGCTTGTGGCCGGCACCTCGGCGGCAGCGGGATTCCCTGCGACCCTAACGAGACGGGGCCTGTGCTCTCGGCCTCTCTCTGCTGACAGATGTTTGCTTGTTGTAGTTGATGGGTCTTGAGGTATTGTTTTTGGGCCAAACAAATAAGAGTTGTAGTGGATCTTATTGGGCCACGACTAGGCCAAGGCACAGGTCGCAGGTCCGCCCTGGTCCCAGTATATAAGGGTTCCTCTACTAAAAAAAGTATATAAGGGTTCATAGCTTCCGAAGACAACCTATGTATGCATCAAACAACAACCCAAAATTAATAGAGTCTAAGTGGGGGCATGCCCCCCAGTTTACCCCCTTTGGTTGGATTAACAATTGTGATTTCCTGTTATTTGCCATAAGATCTTTATGTAAACAAAATGATTTGAATTTGGTCCAATGATGAACCACTACACTAAAGGTTTTGTTCTGAGCTGTTCTGTTCGACCCTCAACTTCGCTTCCTGCACGTTCAAAAGAACGAGTATGTTTCAGGAAAATCTTACTTTCTGCAGAGTTAGGCAAAACCTTGGGATTTTGGTAACTCGAATCGAAGTCACTCAGGTAAAAAATGACAGTCTCATATCCGAGGTTCACGAAAACATGAGAAATGTTAATGAACTCCCCTCTACCAACTTCGATTCTCTGAATTCATCAAAATCTGATCACAGCAGTTAAAACTTTAAACATCACAACTCAACACTTAGCCGTTTTCAGCTCCGAAGGTCAGAGCCGCTTTCAGTTTGCCGAAATGCTCCACATCCGGTACCTCGGAAACGACATCATCATCGTTCGCGCGGAGTTTTGGTTAGTTATCCGAAAAGTCGTGTTTCCTCTAACGTCTCGAGGGTGGTTTGTTTTGGTTGATTCCCCAACGGTATGGAAGGTATGGAAGGTAGTAGTCAAGACTTCGGATTCTCGATCAAAAGCTGGCCGGCGCTTGATTGGGAGTATTTACCGGATTGGCCCACTTAATTGTCGAGACTTGCGCGTTGACATGTAGGATTTGGGAGGTATTGTACCGGATTCTACCGACCGGATGCAAGTCAATTGTCAGTGTCAAATTGTCCTAAAAAACAGTCAATGTCAAACACACTTGAAAGTAGTGAGTGGAGTGTGAAGGAGGTAGGAACTAGGAAGCCAGCTGAGAGCTGTCAAACTTGGAGCACCCTCAGATTAAGCGTCAGCGCGTACGCTGATGTCGATCTGGGCCGGTCAAGCAGAAAATTAAGAACAAGACCAGACAACAACAACAACACACATCGTCTACATATCTATCTTCAGTTCAATACTAAGCTACACACAAATAGCCTATCATGGACCAAGAACACCAAGTCTTCAGTGGTGGTAATATAATCTAACATGCTACCAATCTTGGCATCCACACGAGAAACACGGGCCATGGACATCCACAATCATGGAGAACTAAACGACTTAAACCAGTAGTGCCCTTGCATTGTCCAGTAGGAACTGATGATGTCAAGATCAACTTGACTCTTATCTTGTGCTTTCCAAAACTTAGTCTTTTCACTACTGTCGTCGTTATTAGTGCGTGGTGCTTCCAATAAGAGGAAGGTTCGTCCATCTCTGTTGCCGGAGTCCAGGGGCCAGCAAGAAGAGATCAAGAAGCTCCCTATTCTATCTCCATATGGATTTTGCCTAACAAAGCTAGCTAGCCGTGTAACAGCCTACGGTCGTTCGTTGTTGCTAGTTAACCAAGCACTGAGCAATTCTGGAAAGTATACACGGCATCGTCTATAGTGGTCGTGCATGGTGGACTGCGATTTTTTTGGTTTGGGACTCTCTGAGAGTATAGTCAACATTGTTGACAGGCGCCAACAATGCTCTCCGGCCTCCTATAAAACCCCATCACCCCCTTGCTTCCTCCCTTCACTCCAGCACAAAGCAACTCATCGCAGCAGCTACCCAGAAGCCCAGAAAACCCAAGCTCGATCACCTCTTGCTGATCGATCTCTCAGCAGTCAAAATGGCTCCAATGGCGATCACCATCACCACCAAGAACGCCATGGCGCTCCTCCTCCTGGCCATCCTCCCTCTCGCTGCCGTCTCCTCCCGCGCCGGTCCGTCGGCGCACAATAGCCACGGCCACGGCCACGGGCCCAAGCACCCATCGTCATCGCCTCCTCCATCACCTTCTTCTCCACCCCCGGCCGCAGCGCCACCCGCCGCCGCGCTGATGCGCGCCACCTGCAACTCCACGACCTACCCGGACCTCTGCGTGTCCGCGCTGGGCGCCGACCCGTCCAGCGCCACGGCCGACGTGCGCGGCCTCTCCGCCATCGCCGTCTCGGCCGCGGCCGCCAACGCCTCGGGCGCCGCCACGGCCGCCGCGCTCGCCAACGGCACCACTCCGCAGCAGCAGCAGCAGGCCGCCGGCGACGCCACCGTGCAGGCGCTGCTCCGCACCTGCGCCGCCAAGTACGGCGACGCCCGCGACGCGCTGAGCGCGGCCAGGGACTCCATCGCGGCGCAGGACTACGACTTCGCGTCCGTGCACGTCAGCGCCGCCGCCGAGTACCCGCAGGTGTGCAGGGCGCTGTTCCGGCGGCAGAGGCCCGGGCAGTACCCGCCGGAGCTGGCGGCCAGGGAGGAGGCGCTCGGCCACCTCTGCTCCGTCGCGCTCGACATCATCGCCCTCGCCTCCAACAGCAGCTAGCTAGCTTATCTGATGCTGATCAGCCACTACTCCAATTAATCATCCTTCATTAGTTCATTACAGCGTAACTTTATATTGTCTAATGAGCCAACGTGTAATGACCTATGGTTTTGGTAGTAGACAGTACTCACTTGTTAATCTGTATGTACGTAGTTCAGTGTTGAGTTGATTAAAATGTACGTATCTCTGTATTGTCAGTTAGCTACCTGTTTAAGAAGAAATGTTCTTTATATGTGTTTAGGGTTAAATTCAGAGAGAAGAATATGTTGCGTGTGTATATTTTTCTCTGTTCACTTCAAGAGATGAATAGCTATGGGGTAGGCAGTATCCCACTACTAAGTTGACACAAACTATAGCAAAGGTCTCGTTACTGCTACGTTTCCATGACTTGTATGCCAACCTAATCTGAATTCAGATACTCTGGATGGAAACAGTGAAGTTCTTTTGTTTGTCTATTAAGTTTTGAATTTTCTGACGAAGTTCATATATATAGCCGAATAATTGCTATATGCATCTGCTTCTTTCTTTTTTTTTTTTTTTGCTGTATGCATCTATTGCACTGGGGGATTGGAAATAGAGTGGAAATGAAGGGTCTCTTGTGGTCCAAAATTGTGGCATTACTGTGGTTGATAGGTAGGTTTCAGAGGACAAAGGAAGGCTGGCAGGCATTTAAAAAAGATATGAGAACCCATGGAGATAGAATGGAGGACAAAGGTGCATCTCAGGCTCAGCATCCTCTTTCCTGAACACACATATGCTTTGGCGCAGCTGATGCATCGTGTGCACCATATCTCACGTCTAAAGTCCAAATCACATGAAAAAGTGTTCTGATTTCAAGTCTCCAAGATATTTAGTCTAATGTTCAGAACAAAGGCAATTCATATATATAGTATATCAGTGTAGAAGGATTGCTATCTTTGGCTATCTAACTACGCATGTAAAAGTAAAAGGTGAAGATAGATCTATCTTCCAAGTTCCAATGAAGGACATAGTATTGAATGTCTGTTGACTTGAAGTTGAACACATGAATGAGTATGGGCAAATGCCGTGCAATTGATCATGTTGTCATGTTGGGCAACTGCCTCTGTTGAAAGAAACGATCTTGGTGAAAACCTGCCTACAATAATTCCACCTACTCGTTTTTTTACCGCCTGGCTTGAAGAAAGCCTCTGTAAAGAAACACAGTGAATCCAAATCAAGGGCTATTCCAATTGGGACAAGAGGATTAATACAATTTGGTGGTTGAAAATTGTACCATATCAAAATTAATAAGGCTGATTGGTAGGTGTGATTAGAGCTTAGAGGACAAACAAAAGTCAGGCAGACAGGGAAAAGAATACATCACATGGAGATTGAATGGAGATAAAAGGTGTATCTCAGCATCTTCTTTCCTGGACGCATTGTACGTGTATACTTTGGCTTTGGCTAAGCTGACGGTTCATGTATAATGGCTGATGATGTGTATGGACCATTTGTCTTTGGATGCAAAGATTTGAAGGAAAGAAGCAGATAGCCGACCCCAATGCAGTAGCGACAGTGCAGTGAGGTAATATGGACTTGTCTTGGTGGCTTCGCCGATGCAGCAGCTCAGTCAGGATTAATGTTTCCCTTGGTTCATGGGGGCACCTGACAACAGGATTTCAGCATCTTGTTTCTCTTTGCGTTGGTCCCTCACTCGTCTCTTGTCGGTCTTTGAACCTCAACTTCTCATTTCAAATGATAATGATGGTGAAAAGAGTTTAGACATAAACTCCATGTGACCCTGCCATGTGAGTATGTGACCCTTACAAAGTTGTGCATGTGCCCTTGAAGCAGAAGCTTTTCATACCGGACGAGGAATCCCCAAAGCCAAAAGTAGCAAAGCATGCATGCTACCTTACAGTGAACACCTCTGCTCTGATCCATCCACGGTCATTAAGCAGACAGGGCGCATCAGATTAAAGATCAACAAAACAAAGGTTCTTTGCAATAGCCAACCCACTCCCTAGAGAAATCCACAGCAGATTACCCTGTGATGGCGATTGGCTGGACTTGATCACCACAGGTTCACTGTGCTGCACCACCTTCTGCAGAGCACTGATGATGATGTCACAGTAGGTTCAGCACAAACAACAGGAAAGACTAGTGTGCCAAACGACCTTAACAATGGACTGATAACAAGAAAACTACATCCAACACAACAGGAAAGTGGAAAAGAAACATAAATATCATTACTTGCAGTTTGCACGATCCAAATAGCAATCCCAGGCAAACTCAAGGCTCCGCTTCCACCCAGTAGTCCACACAACCCGAGTGCATCATCACAAACTAAATAGGATCTTACATGGTACAGGGTTCTCTCTTAAACACTTGCAGTGACAAACAAATGTTACAAGACAGGCATGGAATGGAGCTCAGGACTGAATCGGCTTGATCTTGAAGTGGAGGTTGATGAGTGAAAACACAAAACACTTCAGATCCTGCAGACAAAAACATTGGGAGGGAACAAGTTAGGAATATATCTCATCTCGTTTACAGTGCCATGTCCAGCACACAATAAAATAACAACCCTGTTTTATATATAAACTTAAACCAGTCAGCTAAGAGTGGCTAACACATCCAGAACATTGCACAATCTTGGACCATGTTAAACTACAAGCCCATGAACATGATCCAGAATATAATGTAGTCAAACATGAAGATGATTCACTAAGCTAGCCCAAGAAAAGTTTAAGGATGTACTGATACAATCATATCTAAGCCAGAGGAGACTAGTCAATTAAAATGCACATATCCAGTGAGCAACATCCGTAACCAACACATGCATAACAATATTTATCTTTGTACCCACCTCACAGTTCTACATTACATTTCTAACTGCCAATTTCAGATACAGAGCAAACCAACTAATTGTTTGTTTATCCAAAGCTAAAATATTCCACAAACAAGCACTGAAATGCAAATAATGAGCATGAACACATCTACAGTGTTAAATCCTAACATCTCACCAAGTCTCAACAAAACAGCATATACATCAGCTCTACAATGGTAAGAATCATAATTTATCATGCAGTCAACCATGGAAGTGCTCACTAAAACACCCAACAAAAATTTAAGGTTGTACTCATGTAATCACAGCTACACTAGAGGGCATTTGGCATTTTTAAGGAGAGGCGTTAAATAAAAAAACCCAAATGACCAGAGAAGACATAACATGACCATCAACAGAGGCATGACCATCCTTTGTTATTGATTTTACTATTCTCTCACAGACAAATTTCAGACACAGCAAACCAATCCAGTTGTGTTTAGCCAACCTGAAACTATTTCCTGGAAATAGCACTGAAACACAAACAATGCTTGACTGAGTATCAAAAGTGCCCAGCAGTATTCTTTGAACCTACCTATCTATTAAACCCTAATGATTCACCTTCTTCTTATCAGAATGGAACAGTAAACTATACTGGATGACTGTTTCAGAAATGGTAAAATGATCAATAGTATCAGTCAGTATCAGAAAATCAGAGCATCAAACAACCAGCATCATCAATAAACCCTACAGTTCTTAACTCAGACATCTAAGTGGATTGTTAGGCCAGAAATTGGTAAAATGGTCAAGTTTCTGAAGTGCAGTTAGTACTAACCAGTGTTCATCTTTTCCCCTGCATCCAGTTTTAACTAGTACAAACCAAGGTAGTGAAGGTCTACTATCCAGCTTATTTTGGTAAAAAGCAGATAGATATCTTCTCAAAATTACAGTTATCTCAATGCTACCAAACAAACAAAGTAAAAATCATAGAGCATGGATAAGATATGCCCCCCTCAGCTCAGATATATAAATGTTCACAAAATGACCAAAACAATGACACCGACTCTCAGGCAGTGACCACAGCTTGCTGGTCTGTAGTGCCACGAAGGGGGTACTTTGTTCTTGTTAAACATTTACATTCTACATAATTCTTCCATTAGTATAAGATTCATATATATTAGGACTGTAAAGCACATAATTTTCCTCCAAAGAAATAACAGTTGACTCATTGCTTATCCAAAATTATGAAAAAAAACTTGATTTAAAGACTATTCTTGTGCTCACGAGTCACCAATTATTAAAAGATATGAGCTTGTCTCAATTGCCCGTAATATGCAATTAACATCAGCAGCTCAGCAGCTAATCAGCACTGTCACTATGCCAATGCCCATAACAAGGACACAGATCTGTAGTGGGGGGTGAATGGGGGAGTTGAGGGCAAACCTGGACGAGGTAGTAGAAGATCCGGAGGCCCTCCGGGTCCTTGCTGGACTGAACATCGACGAGGGAGCCGATCTTGGATGTGGTGAAGGAGATATGCTCGTTGTCCATGACGATCTCGAGCTCCTGGCGGCCAATGCGGTCGGGCTCGGGCCAGTTGCTGTCATCCTCCTTCATAATCTACGGCGGGGACGAAACAGACAAGCAAATCGAATCTGGCTGTCAGCCGCCGCAAACCCTAGCTAGGTAGATTTCGAATGGAACCAAAGGGGTAGTAAGCTCACATCGGACTCCTGGATGATCCTCCTGGCCTCGCGGAGGACGGAGGGGGAGACGAAGACCTCCTTGCGGATCATGGTGTCGTTCTTGTAGTTGGAGTTGTTGGCGTAGCGGAGCTTGCCGTCGGGGCGGAACTCGAACTCGAGGAACTCGTGCCCGAACTTGCCCTTGTGCCCCACGTAGTAACGCAGGTAGAACTCGCCGTCGCCCGCGCCGCCGCCGTTGTCGCCGCTGCCGCTCGCCATCGATTTCTTTTCTCTCCTCTCCTGCTCGGCGAGTGGATTGGGGTTCTTGGAGGAGACGGTGGGGTGGCCGCCGCCAGCCAGACGTGCTCGCCTCTTCTTCCTCCTCACTCCTCAGGCACCAGCATAAAAGGACTTTTCTGCAAATAGCCACCGGCTGCTCCCTCGATCTGAGCCGTACGTCTTGACCTAACGGATGGGATTATTTGCAGATACGCCCTCATATTGGATCCCGAGTATTAATGGCGATCCAAAATGTTACAAATCGCCCCCTAAGTTGGATCCAGGCAATATATCCAATGTTCAGGTCGGACTCGATTGTTCTTTTCTTGCTGGAGCCATCATTGACATCGACGCTTCCACATCTTTTTTTTTTTTTTTTTTTGGGGGGGGGAAAAGTTGTTCCACAGATTTCCAGATCACCAGATAGAATAATCGTTATGCAAAGACAAATAACAGCAAACATACTCTGCAGATTTCGTGATGGAGCATTTCCTGCAAGTTAAATTGTCTGCTTCTGACAAAACAAATAGCATAGCATCGATCTACTGCAAAATTCCTACACACCACTTTTCACATCTGGAGTTGATAAACTGGAATTTGTCACTATATTCAGTAATATCCAGTCAGAGCACATATCTTGCAGATTTGCAGTTTTCAATAACTTACAATGAATAAAATGGGTACAGGAACCTGCTGGAGATGTATATTCAGATTCTCCAGCACAATACACTACTCTACTGCAAGCTTATACTTTGCCTCTTGAATCAAATCAACTTGAACTAGTTCTTGAGCCACAGATCAAGTGGCTAACTAGAAATACAGATTCGACAGAGATATGAATTTGGTAGCAATAAAATAAATAAATAAATAATCTGCTACAAGCCTAGAGCTGCACAGTTTGAGAAACTCTGGGCCGCTTGGAGGCCCCCATGAGCTCAACCAGCGATGGCAGCGGAACTGACACATTCATCGACCTGTAAAGCCGCCTCAGGTTCGCGTTAAGCCCTTTTGATGATCCAACAGTGGTCAAAGACTCGCTTGACCTTTCAGAGCCTTGATCAGAGTTCTTCCTGGTTTCTGAAGTAGTTGTGTCATCCTCTGTTGCCTCCTTGTTGACTGCAGCTGAAACTCTGACATGCATAGCTGAGATCTCTTTAGTCACTTCCATTCTGTTTCCATCTACATCAGTGACCTTGTGCCTGCAAACTTCTTGCAAATCATAATGAACAGTCAGATTCTGTTCTTGGGCTTCTACAGATTCAACTTCCCCATTCCCTTTGTCATCCATAGACTGTTCAGGCTCTGCACTGAAATTCTGCTCTTTCCTTCCATCTACAGTTAGATCAACTGCTACTTCAACTCCATCATCAGTTTTGCTGCGCTTCAACAGCTCAGATTCAGAGACTGGATTCTGCTCCTTTGTTGCAACTTCAGTTAAATCAATTATTTCAACACTCTCATCAGGCTTGCTGCTGTTACAACACCCAGTTTCAGTAGCAGAATCCTTGGCTTCGAGTTCAGCATTATCAATCATCTCCACACTCTGATAGTCATGTCCCCACAGTTCAGATTCGTGCTGCACTAATCCAAACCTTGCGCTACCGAATAGCGTCACAGGCGGCTCAATTCTGATCTCAAAATCAGCCAGTGTGGGTTCTGCAGCCTCAGCCTGGCTTCTATCATCAAAGCCACACTCATCAGTACAAAAACTGAACTCTTCCTCACGCTCCCCGACGGCTTCTACCGTCAGCACTGCCTGTGGATTGCTGGTACCAGTAGACATCCCATCAGGTATCCCAAGCAACTTCCAGATGGGATCATCAGGGGCAAACCGGGACAGGGCACAATGCTTCTTGACATAACTCAGGTCCACTGCCATGCACGGAGGCGTCGTCGACACAACCCATTTGGGCTTGAGGATCCCCAACGCCTGCTCCAGATCTTCCCGGGACGAATGCATCGACAAGCAGACATGCCAGACCCCAAACTCATCACGCATCGGCTCCGTCAGCAGCGGTTTCTGCTGCCGACCCTCCGGTGGATCGTAGTACGCGTACCACTGCGAGGACGGCCTGATGATGAGGGGCTCCGGCTGCTGCCTGGCCCGTGCAAGCGCGAGGATCTCGGTGGCCCGCTCCGACAGCCGCGGGAACGGGATCACGTGGAACCGGGAGGACGGTGCGGCGTCGTCCGCGGCGAGGATCTCCGCCGCGACGTGCGAAAGCGTCTGGTGGCAATCTGAATTCTTGTCTCTGTCGACGTATATCTTGGATCCGAACGCCTTGGACACCTCGATGAGGACGTCCTCCTGGCCCAGCATGTCGCACACCAGGTACACCACCGGCGCGTTCGGGTGCTTCCAGATGCAATTGATCACCTGGAATCATCAGCAAAGAAAGGGAATTTGGCAGGGTTGAGCGATTCATGTCATAGACTGATAGGGAAGCTCTGCTAATACTGACAAGTGACAATACTGACAAACTGTTGCAATCTGCTAATACTGACAAGGAGCTCACCTGACGAATGGAGTCCTCCTTGGTGGGGAAATGCAGGGGGCATCGCGCGAAGGTGCAGTCGAGGAAGAGGTAATCGATGCGGCGGGCGAGGAAGGGCATCAGGGCGCTGAGGCAGTCCGGCGTGAGGCGGCAGTCGCCTGTGTGCAGGACGGCGCCGAAGGGGCCCTCGAACAGGAACATCACCGCGCCTGCAGACGGGGTCAGCATCATCCGAATCGAGGAGAAGCAAGGAGAAGGAGAGGGAGGAGAGGCGCGCGGACCTGGGCAGTGGTTGGCGTCGAAGGCGGTGACGGTGAAGTCGCCGTCGGGGTCGGGGACGCGCAGCGGTGGGGCGCCCGCCTCCAGCTCGACGAACGCGGCGCGGTCGAGCTGGGGGAAGATGCGGAGGGCGATGAGGATGGTAAGGCGGGAGGCGTAGACCGGGGAGGAGGCAGAGACGGCGGAGGTGGCGGCGATGCCGGCGAGGTGGTCGCGGTGGGCGTGGGTGAGGAAGCGGTGGCGCTTCAGCGACGACGCCGGGGTCCACGTGTCCACGGCGAACGGCAGCCCACGGGGCATCTCGATCGGCATCTTGCCGCCGCCGGCAGCTCCTGTCCACGAAGCCCCGCCGCCGGCCGCCGCCCAAATCTGCTGGGTTTTGAAGCGGAGGGCGGGAGCAGAGTGGATTGGCGGGAGTCGCTTGTTTCAGCGAGCGGGACTGCGGGAGACGTTTCTGTTTTTATTTGTTTTTGTTTTGTTTTTTTAGAAAGGGAGGCGATTTCTTTCTTTCTGGTGTGGCCGTGTGGAGAGTGAGCCCAACCCAGCACGGCCTATCTCCAGCCAGCTTCCAAAACCAGCCGGGTCTCAATCAAAAAAAAAAAAAGCTTCCAAAACCAGCCCAACTCGACCCAACCCAACCCAACTCGGCCCATCCCCATTCTCTCCCACGGTCACACCACACCCTTCTTTCCTAGTAATTTCAAAATTTGATCGTAAGTTCGCACGCCCATATATCCCTTTGTTCGCAAGGCTTTCGAAATATAACCCTCCGTATGTGAACTTTTTCGATTTGGGGATTTTCAGTTCTTTTATTGGATTTCGAGATTTATTTTTGCTTTTCCTTCTCCAAACCACGTGAACAGACAATTTTGCTCCTACCCTTATCCTCTCCCTCCACCGCTGACGTGTGGGACCCACATGTTGGGTCATCTTCAACCTCGGACAAAAGCACTGGCCGGCGTCCACGCCTCCTCCGGCGGTGTGCTGCCGCCATGGGGCTCATGGCGTCCTCCGGCCGTGACACGCTCCTCACCGGCCAAGGCCGAGCGCCTCGGCTTTCGTGGCCAATTCGAGGACCTCGAGGTCGTCGGCCGAGCGTCCTCGCGGCAGTGGGTAAGCGGAGGTCAAAGGGATCTTGGGAGTTGGAAGGGCCGCCCCAGTGGTCTTTGGATTGCGGTGCAGGCCGAGTCCGAGGGCGTGCGACACATGGGTGGGATGGGGGTAGGTGGTGCGGGCATAGCCCTTGGGTAAGATGTCCTTTCACATGGTTTGGAGGAATAAATAAAAAACCCCGAAATCCAGTAAAAGGATTGAAAACCCTCAAATCAAAAGAATTTGCATACGGAGGGTTATATTTCGAAAAACTTACGAATGGATGGTTATATGGGGTGAGACGTGCGAACTTAAGGTCAAATTTCAAAATTTCTCGAATTGACGAGGATGAGGAAAAGAGGAGTACGTCTCTTCATGTCCTTCTTAGTCCTCTCTTGGGGAGTACTCCAGGTAGTAGGAAAGCTGACGTCACGGTAGCCAGGCCGCAGAGGGAAATCACAAGGAAGGCAAGACGACGATGCAACACTACCTCACTCTGTTAGTCGGGCGGCGGTTGGTGATCTTGATTTGTTATCGAGAAAATCTTTGGTAGGCGATGGTGATTTGTTCGAGAGAGAAAAAATATTGATTGGTGGTGATATATACGACAGTGTCTTGAGTTCTTCGTACATACAATACCAGCATGAATCATTCATGTCACGCCTTTCCGAAGGTTTATTCTTTTTTTTAGCGTCCGAAGGTTTACTCTTGGAGTACCATGGCGACTATACAGTACTTCCATGATGTTTTGTAATCCATCACGTCCGGGTGCGGGCGTGGCGACTATCACGTGCGGGTGCGGGCGTGCGGGGGAACGCACGTGGGGGGACCGTGGGGAAGGGGAGCAGTTGTTTTATTTATTTATTTATTTATATTTCTTTTCTTTTTTGTATATTTTTATTTTTCTATTTTATTCCTTATATATTTTTTCTTTTAATTTCTATTTGCTTTTTTATTTTTATTTTCTTGTTTCTTTTTTATTTCATCTTTTTGTTTCTTTTTTTAATTTTATTTTTATTTTCCTTTTTAATTTTATTTTCTTGTTTATTTTTATTTCTTCTTTCCTTATTTTTTATTTATATTTTATATTTTTTGTTTCCATTTTGATTTTCTTATTTCTTATTTTATATCTTTCTTATTTTTTATTTTTCTGTTTGTTTTATTTTCTAATTCTTTCCTTTCATTTTTATTTTTATTTTCTATTTTTTATCTTTTTTATCTTTGTTGTTTCTCTTTTATTTCTTCTTTTCTTATTTCTATTTTGTTTTCTGTTTTTTATTTTCATCTTTTTTTATTTCTTCTTTCCTTTCTTTTTATATTTATTTATTTATTTATGATTTCTATACATTTATGTTCCGTCTTATTAAATATAAAAATTCATTTTATATTTTTATTTTTTCTGTTTAGCACGAGTGAATTTTTTTTTCGGCCTCTGTGAATATGTTTGTTTGGCCTCAGTAAATTTTTGTTCGGTCCAAGTGATTTTTTGTTCGGCCCAAGTGAATTTTTGTTCGGCCCTATTAAATTTTTGTTCGTCCTTAGTGAATTTTTGTTCGTCCCAAATGAATTTTTGTGTGGCCCAAGTGATTTCTTGTTCGGCCCAAGTGATTTTTTGTTCGGTCTCAGTATATTTTTTTCATCCTAAGTAAATTTTGTTAGTAATTTTTTATTCTGAATATTTGTTCATCCCAAGAGAATTTTTGTTCCGCTAAAGTGATTTTTTGTTCGGCCCAAGTGAATTTTTGTTCGGCCTCAGTATATTTTTGTTCGACCTCAGTGAATTTTCGTTCGACCCGGTAAATTTTCATTCGGCCCAAGTGAATTTTTTTTCGGCCCGGTAATTTTTTTCTGCCTAAGTGAATTTTTGTTAAGTAAATTTTTGTTACCCAAATGAATTTTTGTTTGGCCTAGTAAATTTTGTTCGGAATGAATATTTGTTCTGCCCAAGTGAATTTTTGTTCGGCCCTAATGAATATGTTTGTTCGGTGTTGACAGTTGAAAAGTGCTACTTTTACACCATCAATACCTGCATAAAACAAATGTAAAAGGATCATCGACACTAGAATAGGGCTTGATACTGATGATTTCCACAAGTGTTGGTATTTCTAGCTTTTGTTGCGAATGCCGAAATCGTGCCAAATGGTGCGATTGAGAGCAAGTAGTCCAATGGCTATTAAAGGACATCATCATAAACATCCTCAAGTACCAATTTGGACTGCACCATGGCGACGGGCTCGTCGAGACGATCGAAATGGACATATTATATGCCTACATCGGAGTCCGGATGAGAAATATATGCACAAGACAAGATATCTTGTGAGCTCGGTGGGACCACACCAGACCACGTGGCGACGTGAGCCACATTGGATGCCATGTGTCCATGACACCTCATCAATCCATGTGAAGCAACTCCCACGAATCGACACCGCCACGTGTGCGGCACAAGGATCAAGGGCCCGCGGGGACCCAAACCACCTCAAACTCGGCATGCACCTAGAACCGCATAAGGGCCCACATATCTCACCCGGAGAAAGAACAAGCGAAGGAGGTGGGCCGGTTGGTAGAACCCAGGTTCGGCCGAACCCTTTTGCCACCGTTAAGCCATCTCACGTGGTGCTTCTGGTTGATCCCTTGCAACGCTCGGGGTGGATTGGTGACATGGCGTTTATTAGCCGAAGAAGGTCGGTTTGGTTCCTTCCTCTAGAGAAGAGTGCATTGCAAGATTCCTCACGTGTCTCTCCTATTGGTGGCGCCTAAGGATGGCTAAAAAAGTGGAGGCAAATGGTGCCAAAGGCAAGCCTCTCCCTCCTCTATAAATAGGAGGGAGGGCTCCATTTTGAACACACTTCTCCTCCTCCTCTTCATTTTGGCTTGGAGCCTATCTCTTTAGGAGAGGAGAGCTCTTTGTATAGGATTAGTGCTAGGAAGTGAGGTGGGAGGTTTGAGGCCATGTCATGATTCATGACATCTTCCTCGAGAACGATCCTCAGCGGTGCCTTTGTTCTTCAACTAGACTAAAGTGAGTATTTCGATATTTCCTATTTAGACTAAAGTCGTATGCATGCTTAGTTGGTGTGTTCTTGTGTTCTTCGTTTGTTCTTGGTTTAGAGGCTTGTGTTCTTGAACACAACCCTTTCGATCGATGACTTAGATCATAAGTTTGCATCTAGTTTGCTAGCTTGTCTATTAGAGTAAAGTGAAGCTCCTGCATGTCTCTAGTTAGATCAAAGTGCATTCGTGATCTTGCATGAGTGATAGAGCATACCTTGAGCTAGTGCGATCTCCCTCGGATTCGTGGGGATAGTGAGTGGTGTGCGAGTGGACCATAAGCTACCCTTGAGACCACGTCGATCGTAGTGTGTAGAGGTAGGCGTGGTGACATCTGTTGGACCCTTTGTCAACCCTCTTACGTCGCGTCGAGTTGGGCTCGAGCCGGCAGGTCTTGTGCTTGGTGCCCTAAGTGAGTGTTATACACGAGAGAACTAGACTGCGCTCGGTCGAGCGGATCCTTTCTACCTATCCTATCCATCGAGTTGTGTCCTTGGATCATCCATACTAGAGTAGGAGATAGTGCACGTTCCTTGGATTCGATACCCTTGGAATACTCTCCTTCCTAGGGAGAAGTGCTACAGTATTTCATGCGGTATACCCGGTTGTCTCTTACACGCTCACACTAGGGTGCCATAGTGGTGACGTTAAGCAACAAGCATTTGGCGCGTTCTTGCGGACGGTTCTTGTATCTATCTTGAACCTAGTGGTCCTCATATTTATCTTTTCGTTTTCTTCTACCTTCACCCCGTTACCCATCAAGATATCCTTTTTGTTTCTTTTGTTCTACCCCGTTACCCTTTGAGATGCCTTCGTCAAAGCCTCTCTACCCTTAGGCGAGTTCGTCTTAGAGCAACCATCAACTTCCTCATCTTGTCGAGCTTCGTCCGGCTTTATAGCCATGGTTGAATCGACCTTTCTCTGGGCGATCGGGTGATCCTAATGTTCATTTAGAGGAGTTCGAGGACTTGTGTTGGGTGTAATTCCGGGCATGACATGAAACTTTGAGGTGGAAATTGTTCCTTTCTCTCTCGTAGATAGGGAGCAATGGTACACCCACAACATGTGAATGTGGGGAGAACTACGAGAAAACTTTTGTGACTCGTTCTCCTTTATGAGCATAGAGCTCTTGCCGTGTGAGCTCCTTGACTTTGAGCAATTAGAGGGTGAGTCCATAGGTGCAGCTTGGGCTGGGTTCCTACATCTTATGACATCTATCCCGGACATGTCTATACGATGATATAGCGGCGTACACCTTTTATACTCATAGACATGGAATCGCACAAGAGCTCAACCTTTTAGTTGGAGGTTCATTTGAAAACCAAACTCTAGTGGAAAGAAGAGATCCTAGAATTCTTCTTAGAAACCTCTTCTTCCCATATCGTTTACGAACCCCATTTGAGTCGAGTTGGTCCATGAGAGTCTCTCAATAGCCGAATCGAGCTTTCATTCTCGAATTCCTTGATTCCTCTGTTGAGCCTCTCTCGAACCACGAACATCGAAGGAAGAAGAAATTCAACCTTGAGTTCTCTTCTCGATTTGAGGATGATCCTTCTCAAAACATCGAAATACCTCGGATCACTCTTGGCACGAGAAACCCTACGGCATCATTGGACTTTATGAGGTCCTCGATGAAGTTTGGAATCATGGGACGATAGTGGATTAGTCACCTCGAAGCATACATCCAAAGCAATTCGGGTTAGCTCGACTTATGATCATTGTTGATGCTCACTAACTCTTATTTTATGCATCAACAATACATGAGGACCAAAAATAAATCAACGATGATAGGGCCTTGGACTAATGAATTCCAGTTTTGGTGAATTATATTTTCGGGGACTATTAGGAAAATGCGAAAGAATGAATTCTAGAAGGCTCCGAGACTCCCGAACTCAACAGTGGGCTCCAATATGCATCTAGAAGGGACAAGAGGCCCACCGCGCGAAGGAGCCCTAGGGGCTGCCAGAGCTATAGGGAGGCCGATCGGGCTCCCGGCCCCGATCGGCCCCGAAGGTTCCTCCGCCTCTTAGGGTTAATCTAAACCACTTGTTTAGGTCGGTTTGATCCTAAAGATTATCCTCGCTATATAAGCAACCCGGACCCCCAAGGGCATGGTATGCATCTCTCGGAAGATCATCATCATCAGGCCAAGACAGAGAAGAAGAGGATACATCGAGATAGGATATCTACTTCATAGTTCAAGATCTAATTTCTAGATCAAGAACCTAGTTCTAGATAGAGGTCGATTCAAGTAGAGTTGAGCTTTTACTCGTTCGGTGTAAGTTATCAAGATTCGGTTCTTATATTGTTTCTCAATGACTTTATGCTATTTCAATGTTATGTGTGCAATTGCTAAGTTCTTACTTTATTCTAGTAGTATATTTGATATAGTCATGATTAATGATAAGTCTACGCACTTAGAGCTCCTAGTATATTCTGCGTATGCTAGGTAGTAGAAAGTATGTAAGCATGGTGCTTAGATATAATTTACTGGATTCACCTTATACTCGTTGTGTGGTAGATCGTGGGCGTGACAGCCTATTGAGTCCTTTGCGGTCCAGGAGTATAAGACTAGTCGAACAATGATTCTTGGTAGGATCAAGTTTGTCCTTGATCTTCTTGGGTAATCTTGAGGTGTTCACATTTATCCATGACTATGCTATATGTGATGATATGCTACATTAGAATAGATGAATAACTCGTCTTTGTATGCTATATAGAATTGTGCCTCTTAAGTAAATCCAATTCTAATCTAGACTAGGAATAGTATGTTCTATGCTCCACATGTGCCTCACTGTCGATTTATCATTACTTTATCATTTGGCTTATGTTAAAGTATGTGCCATTCCATCAAAGTCCATAAAGTAGTCTATTGCCATCCCTATGTCTATTGTTACATCCATCCATCTTCCCGTGGATATATGATATTTTAAACCCATCGTGAAATGCTCACTAGTGTCAGCTGATTATCTACCATAATATTTCGTGCTTATCTTATACCAACCAACATTTCTTGCGCCATTGCTTAGAATGGATTCTAGATCTATTCTTTGAAAGTTGCGTTAAGAAATGTCAACAATCACCCTTGTTCCATGAGAGGAAAACGTAGATCTGTTCATGATCTTGTTGCTTGCATCATACCGAGACCCTTTGGATACTGGTGGGTGGCGTGCCCTTGATCTCATAGACTTTCCATAGTCGTGGCGCTATGTTTTTCCATGTGATTGCTAGGGGCGTCGATCACCATTGATGACATAGAGGTGCGATTAGATTTCCACATCTATGACTCGGACTTTGATCTTCTTCAAGGTTTCCTTTAGAAAAACTTCTTGCAATCTCAAGGAAACCTAGAAGAAACAAATGTTTGTTTATGGTCATTAGATCTTCGGCAACCTTTTGGCTCGATGCCTCTCTACCTATCCTGAGCATAAGGCCATGAGAGAGGAATGGTCAAGGGAGTGACACGATTTTAGGCAACTTGGAATATCTCACCTTCTCTGTTGTCCCTTGCTCTATCAAGGCACTGTGAGGCCCATTGTAACCCCATCATGGAGGTTAACATTTTGCCATGGCACTTAGCGGAAACTCTTTGTCATTAGCACCATCGACATGCTCCTCAAGACTTGTCCCTTTGGACACATTCTTGAATGGGGATAATGCCATCATGCTTATCATAGGCGGGATCGAGGCTAGCTAGACTTTCACATCTTGATGTCCTTGATCTCGATCTTCTCCTAGACTCCCCTCTAGAGCATGTAAGGAATGATGCTCGTGCCTAGAGGGAATTCAATCTTAAAAACAACCTATGGCTTCACTACTTTTGCATAAATATAAACTAGAACATACTATCTAGATGTGCAACTAGGTTGTTCTATGTGAAACTCCATCCCAAAACAAGGTTTGCAACCTATAATCCTAGCATGATACTACTCTAGGAAAGTAAAGGCAAGCAAAGATTGCAATGAGTAAATGACGTGGGATGAGAGGAAGCAAACTCTTGACAGAATTTATCCAGTACGATGGTGCACTAAGCCACCCCTAGTCCACGTTGTTGAAGCACTCACACAAAGTGTTGCTTCCAAGTCTCTCCCAAGAGCACCATGACTTCAAAGGCTAGCCACTTAGTGAAGGACATTAGGCAAGTGAATGGGGAGATAAAAATTCTTCTCAAGGAGATGAGAACTCCAACAAGGATCGGCTTGAATCGCGTCTCGACTCACTACCCAAGTTGGCCAAGACCACGTGACCCAGATACTGGTCCTAGGAGCCAACACACAACCCTTCGACTCACCAAAACATCATGAAACTTGCACGGCTTGCTCATGCTACCTCACCATGACTGCTTGGATCATGACATCCACGATTGACCAGCTCTATCTCATCCCCACAAATGTTCAGAAGCCTCTGACTCCTCTGACACAAAAACCACCTTGACACAACTGGAAGGAAGAAGAACCCCTCACAAAACCTAGCAAAACAACTCCAAACATAGAGCAGAGGGACAAAAACCACGGACAAGGCTATTCAAGACAATCCCACCTAGGGCTAGCAGGTGAGGTCAAAACAGTCGAGTGGCGTGCAGCTTGGGATGAACACCCTCAACTCCCAAATCAACTCCCGATCTCGATTTGCTCTTCGCACAAGACTTTGGGGATAGTACACCTCATGGGCACTCCATAGCCAGATTTGGTCCACCAAAACTTGAATCAAGGAATCGAGGATTTGCCAAAACACCACGAACCTGAACCACGAAACCCCAAATTGAGCTTTACTCACGGATTTGGAGAGGAAATCAAGGAAAGAACCACGAGGGGTTCATGCATACATCCACCAAATCCCAAAGAAAGGTCTCAAAACACAAGAAATTGCCAAGAAAAGCCTCGAAAATCAAAAGGAGAAAGCAAGACACTCAAGCCTTGAGGAACCACGCCAATCATCTATACATACCAAAGAGGTTCATACAAGGTCTAGCTTGGCTTGGATCATCCTTCCTCTTGATCTCACCATGAAGCTCTCAAGCTAGTCCTAGATCTAAGGAAAATATGAAGGAAAATAGGAAAACTAAATGAGCTAGGGTTCCAGAGATGGCTGCCTCCTCTCACCACTTGGGTTATGGAGGCAAGAGGCACACCCTAGCTAACTAGGGATACATGCCCTCAAGGCTAGAAATCTTTTGTTCGCTCCATCGGACGGATGCCCGGCGAGCACTTTAGCCTCGGCGCAAGCCTTGCGATCCCCGTGTCCTCGCTTGGTGACTCGTCGTCGCACAGGTCGAGTGCTACACCTCCCATCGGGTATCACCGGCCGGTCACCGGTCGATCGATGATGCACACCTCGTCTTGTTCTTGGTCTTGGCTTTGTGGATCAACAAGGAACCCTGGTTTTCGGTGAACCAGGAAACCCAACTTCTGTAGCCTCCGTAATCACCACTCATGACTCGGCTCCCTAGTGGCCGACCTTGGTTTTGACTCAACAAGATCTTACTCATCTTGCCTTCTTGCTACCATCAGGTTGACCCCTACTTTGGGTCTCTCGACCAAGCTACTTGTCTTCTCCACAGCCTCACGGCAACAACCTTCGCTTGTTCTTCACACTGCACATCAAGCAACTTCGCAATATAGCCAGAATCACCACCACGTTGTCAATCACTCATCACCGAGCGACCATCCAGGTCCTCGAACACACAGCTCCGGCAGCGCTCCCTTGGTCACCTTGATGCCGCCTCCACTAGGAGCTTCTCCCGAAGGGGTCTGTCCCGTGAGTGTCCTTGCCGCTCCACCAATCGAGGCGATTCGGTGAGCACTAGGCCCCAAGGACCTTGTGAACCATCCACTCAGAATCCTCACAAGGAGGACACCTTGCACTCACTCCTCTAGCTAAGCCTGGCACTAAGCACACACAAAGCATGTGAGTCATGGATGAGCAATTAAGCACTTGGATGGATTGGATATGATCTTCTAGGTGTCTTGAACTCCTCCATGATCAAGCTTCTTCAAATGGGTGAGTGGAGGGTATAAATACTAGGCTCGGCCGTTGGCTAACGGCTCCGGAGGTCGATGAGACGCCTACTCGAGCATCGGTTCATCATGCCCCTCATCGTAGCCGTTGAAGTTCTCACGAACTGCTCCGGATGCAGGCCTTCGTGATCATCGTGTTGAGGACTCCTCGCAACGTCTCATGGTCGAGGCGATCGGATCGGCGCTTCCACTAAACCATGGCGTGGTTCATCAAGACTGTCTTGGCGCGTCTGTCTTGATTCAACGGGCGTCGGATAGACCGACATGTCCTCTCTCGACCGTGATCATCTGCCTCGTCTTCGCTGCTCCTCCTCGCATCACCGCCAGGCGGGCCGTCGGATCATCGACATGTCATCTTCATTTTGCTGGGGATGTACCTGATGCTTGCAGATGGTGTCAATTTCCTTCCTTTTCTCGGTTTGACCCTTGAAAATAGACTATCTTCTCAATTTGGCATGTGTTTTTTTGGGACCTAGAAATGTCTACAAGGACATGCTAAATAATATGGTTAGTCCCATTGATCATGTTGTCATGAATCACCAAATGAAACTCGAACTAATGGCATATGGGGCCATGTTACTCTGAGCTCTTGATATATATCTTTAGGGAGCCTAGATGATAAGCTTAGGGGGTCACGCCTCTGCTACCCCTTGTGGCAAAGCCTCTTCCTCACCCGCTTGAAGATGACGCATACATCTCCGTTCTCATCATCCGAGCTTATTCTCATTGAGGTTGCAGAATGTTCTACCCCTCGAGGTGGCTCGAGACTCTCTTCACCTTTGTGAAGGCAAGCGATCACCTCTCGAGAGTTTCACCTCTTCCGGGGCCGTATCATGTTGCTCGATCATGATCGAGAGTCAACATCGAGCTTCCATGATGACTCTCTTGAGATGGAGAATTCATGGGCCATGGAACCACCGACTGGAGCCCGGAGGAAAGGATTCCACACATGGTAGTTTCATTCTTGATCTACCATACGGACCATGCTCGCATCATGCCTCTCTAGAGTCGATGCTTGGTCTTGTGAGCACATGCGAGGGCTACAACCACCTTCTGGTCCTCTTTTGCAAAACATTTGGAAGGATGATTGTAGATGCATATGTCTACCATAAGCATTGCATATTTCATGTGTGCCTTTTGGCACTAACTCTTGCTGAGCTTCGATACATCAAGGATTGGTGGTGAGGCGAATGACACCACCAACGATAGCTGCAAGATGAAGTTCCCATGGTCGAGCTTATGACCTTAAATAAACAAAGCACTCCCAGGAGATAGCCTGGATTAGCATAGGTTTTACTTCCCTTTTCGAATAAAAGCAAGAACATGTTTTTAGGATAAGTCGTCCTTCGGGTATTTTTGGTCACTAACCTTTCAGGTGAAGATTGAGAAGAAAGATGGACATGTGATGCCTACGAACATGTGAGCCACATCAGCTGCAATACCTAGATACGCTTTGGTGAGGGAACATTTACAAAAGGAAGCTTGATCACCACACACTTGAGTTTTGTGCGCCAAAGAATGCAAACTTCAAGTGTGGGGGAGGTATGTGAGCATCCTGAGTAAAGTTCCTCCTCTACCAAATCTTATCCTGGTGTGGTGATGATGTCAGCTCTTGCATCTTGCCCTCTAGCTAGGTAAGTCCTGCTTTTGACATTAAACAAAGCCCTTCCGGGAGGTTCCCGAGGTTCACCGTCTTATGCTCATGCTTATGTCCCTTGTTGATGATAGCTTGATCGTGCTTTCATGTTTCCTTTATCTTTGTTCATATGCTCTGGTTTGAATGTTATTGTTGCAACATATCATTCATAGATTGTTTTAAATTAAGCATGATGCTTAGGTTAAAATTGTCTTCTTCAATCAAAACGAGACATGGTGTCGAGTTTTGATTGATGAACCTTGAAGTTATATTTTCATAGATCATGGTTGCATATATGCTACCTAACCCCTGCAAAAAATTGTCAAACTTGAATGGGTAAGTCATTGAGCTAAATTCAAAGGGAAGGTAAGTTGAGGTGTCAAGATTCATGTTGCACATCATGCCAAGGTGGTACATATGACCTCTCAAAGGTCCAAGGTAAGTATATTCCCCTTCGTATATAATGTGTAACCTTGGTCTAACCCTTCTTGAGTAAATGACATGGTGACAATAAAATAAAATAAAATAAAAACCCAAAAATATTTGAATTTGAATAAAGGCTCTATGGTTTTTGAACCAGTAGAGTCCCTCTTTTATTTCCACTTTTGTTTGAAGAACACACCGGGATCAACCACCGGTGTGGGGGAGTTCTCTCGAGCTCATCATCGACATATCTACTCGAGAACTCCCACATAGGTGCTGCACAACATCGACTACGCCTTCATGACAAAGAGCAAGGTAAACTAGAGTGAGCCGGCTGCCTTATGGTTAGCCGAATCACCACCGGTCTTCCTTGACCTCTTATCCTTCAGAAGTGATGGTATGTGCACCCTCTACCTCACTCTCCTTTATCCATGAGTTTGATTCAATTTCAATTCGTATCCTTTGAAACCAAACTCAGCAATTCGTACTATGCTTGCTCTACATGGTTCCTGTGGTTGGCTTGCATATGTTTTATTCCTTACTTTTCATCTTGATGCTTGTGAACAAATATCATTAGGGAACTCATGCTTATCTAAGTAGTTGACGTTTGTGATATGGTTTGATGATATGATCTTCACTCTGAATGTCTGAGTGCTTGGGAATTTTTGTTTGAAAACTTGAAAACCCTTTGCAAAGCTCCTCTTTGATATGCCACCGTCCTACTAGAACCATATGATGTTTTTAGTTGAAAACCTTACAATCATATGCTGCTTGTTATTGCTTTGAGCTTTGTCAAATTCTGTGACCCTTGTGAGAATTCTTTTCATTACTTTCATGATCAAGATTCATGTGCACACCACCTATTTCCCCTTGCTATGCTTCTACACTGGAAGTTAGCATTGTATCATTCATCCCTTTCATAAAAATAAAAGCTCCATATGTGGTGTGACATGTCTCTCCAAAAGTATCCTTCAAAAAGAGACATGGGCTATGAAAAAAAAGGAAAAAAAAGAGACACATGCTCAAAGCATGATGATGAAAAAAAGAAGAGAGAAAGAAAAGAAAATAGCCCATGCCAAAATAAAGGAGAAATAGGGAGAGATGAGATCATGCAAAAGGAGTTCCATAATTTTGATGGTAATAACTAGTGTCCATTCGCTAGTGTCCACCTTACCATCAACCTCAGCTTTCATCATATATGTATGGTAATATCTAGCACCCATTCCGGGCCTAGTATCCACCTTACCATACTTACCATACCCATACACGTGCACATCTTGATCTGATCGTATGAATTGATTTTCTCTGTGGATCCAGTTTTTGACTTTGCAATATATGTGATGCAAGTATGCCTTATCCTTTATCCTACCCTGAGCTCCACATATAGCCATCATTAGAAGTAGGGTGAAGAAAGGCAATCTAATGCCTTGGTGAGGACATATACACATTGAGCGATCTGAGAGAATCAAATGAGGAGCTAAGCAAGGTTTGTTTTGAAATTTTATTGCAAAACCCCAAGTGCTTAACATGATGGCAGGAGTAACTTGATTCATGACTGTTCCATTCCTTAACTGCCCAAGATAGCATGATAGATACTTCAGAGTTCATAAGTACAAGGTATGGTTTGGAATATCTCTTATGCTTGTTTCATACCTTTGGATATCATGTCTCACCTTGACCTGACTCCCTTCACTCGGGACGAGCAAAGGTCAAGTGTGGGGTGTTGTTGGCCGGTTGAAAAGTGCTACTTTTACACCATCAATACCTGCATAAAACAAATGTAAAAGGATCATCAACACTAGAATAGGGCTTGATACTGATGATTTCCACAAGTGTTGGTGTGTCTAGCTTTTGTTGCGAGAATGCACCAATACGTGCCAAATGGTACAGTTGAGAGCAAGTAGTCCAATGGCTATTAAAGGACATCATCATAAATATCCTCAAGTACCAATTTGGACTGCACCATGGCGACGGGCTCGTCAAGACGATCGAAATGGACATATTATATGCCTACATCGGTCCTGGATGAGAAAGATATGCACAAGACAAGATATCTTGTGAGCTCGGTGGGACCCACACCAGACCACGTGGCGACGTGAGCCACATTGGATGCCATGTGTCCATGACACCTCATCAATCCATGTGAAGCAACTCCCAACGAATCAGACACCGCCACGTGTGCAGCACAAGGATCCAAGGGCCCACCAGGGACCCAAACCACCTCCAAACTCGGCATGCACCTAGAACCGTCATAAGGGCCCACATATCAGTCACCTAGAGAAAGAACAAGCGAGGAGGTGGGCCGGTCGGCGAACCGAGTTCGGCCAAACCCTTTTGCCACCGCGTTAGCCGCTTCCACGTGGTGCTTCCTGGTTGATCCCTTGCAACGCCTCGGGGTGGATTGGTGACATGGCGCCCGTTTATTGGCCGAAAGAAGGTCGGTTTGGTTCCTTCCCCTGGAAGCTAGAGAAGAGTGCATTGCAAGATTCCTCGCCACGTGTCGCTCTCCTATTGGTGGCACCCAAGGATGGCTGAAAAAGTGGAGGCAAATGGTGCCAAAGGCAATCCTCTCCCTGCTCTATAAATAGGAGGGGAGGGGCTCCATTTTGGAGCACACACTTCTCCTCCTCTTCATTTTGGCTTGGAGCCTCTCTCTTTAGGAGAGGAGAGCTCTTTGTATAGGATTAGTGCTAGGAAGTGAGGTGGGAGGCTTGAGGCCATGTCATGTTCATGACATCTTCCTCAAGAATGATCCTCAGCGGTGCCTTTGTTCTTCAACTAGACTAAAGTGAGTATTTCGATATTTCCTATTTAGACTAAAGTCGTATGCATGCTTAGTTGGTGTGTTCTTGTATTCTTCGTTTGTTCTTGGTTTAGAGGCTTGTGTTCTTTGAACACAACCCTATCGATAGACTTAGATCATAAGTTTGCATCTAGTTTGCTAGCTTGTCTATTAGAGTAAAGTGAAGCTCCTGCATGTTTCTAGTTAGATCAAAGTGCATTCGTGATCTTGCATGAGTGATAGAGCATACCTTGAGCTAGTGCCGATGTCTCCCTCGCGGATTCGTGGGGAATAGTGAGTGGTGTAGACGAGGTGTCCGGACCATAAGCTACCCTTGAAGGACCACGTGCGATCGTAGTGCGTGAGGTAGGCGCGGTGGTGACACTGGACCCTTTGTCAACCCTCTTCGTCGGCGTCAGTTGGGCTCGAGCCAGCACAAAGGCCTTGTGCTTGGTGCCCTAAGTGAGTGTTATACCTGAGAGAATGTAACTAGACTCTGCGCTCGGTCCGAGCAGATCCTTTCTACCTATCCTATCCATCAGAGTTGTGTCCTTGGATCATCCATACTAGAGTAGGAGATAGTGCACACCGTTCCTTGGATTCGATACCCTTGGAATACTCTCCTTCCTAGGGAGAAGTGCTACAACGGTATTTCCATGCGCTTGCGGTATACCCGGTGTCTCTTACATCACACTCACTACCAGTGCCCACGGTGGTGGACGTTAAGCCAAATATCGGTCCAAGTGAATTTTTGTTCGGCCCAAGTGAATTTTTATTCGGTCACAGTGAATATGTTTTTTCAGGCCAAGTGAATTTTTGTTCAGTCAGAATGAATATATTTGCTTGGCCCAAGTGAATTTTTGTTCGGCCTGATAAATTTTTGTCCGTCCCAGAAAAGTATAATAATAGAAAGAGAAAGAAAAAAATTCACTAGGACCGAACAAATATTCACCGGGACGAAAAAAATATATGAGGCCGATCAAATCTATTTGTTCTAGTTAGGAAATTCTTTGTTCGTTATAATATTAATTAATATTTGATATGTAAAAAATATTTTTTAAAATATTTCATCAAAACATAGTCAAGTGAGATCTTATTTTGAAGATCTCGACAAAAGAAACATATTATTTTCCCCGGGTTTTTTCTTTTTTATTAAAAAATTCACTAGGACCGAACAAATATTCGCCAGGTTTTTTCTTTTTTATTTGTATTATTTTCTAGTTTTGTTTTTTCTATTTATTTTTATTTTTTCTAATTCTTTCTTTTTATTCTTCTTTGGCTTTCCTTTATTTATTTATTTATATCTATTTTCTATTTTTATTTTATTTTTCCTGTTTCTATTTTTATCTTTTTATTTATTTTTTCCTTTCTTTTTTAAATAATTTTCTCTCAGTGAATATTTGTTTTATTTTAATAAAATTTTCCTCCCAGGTGAATATTTGTTTTCTTTGATGAAAAAAAAATTCACTTCAAATTATTTTCATCTCAATGAATATTTGTTCTACTTCAGTGAATATTTCTTCCTCGGTGAATATTTATTCCACATGAGTGAAAATTTGTTCTCTCTTTGTGAAAATTTTCTCGTTTGATTGATTTAAGGCTTTGTGATTCTTTTTTTTACATATTTGTTGTTCTATTTTAAATTTTTATTTTCTTCTGATGTAAATATTTGTTCGTCCTCTATAATCTGTTCTGTTAGTTCATATAATTTGTTCGGTACGTACAAATTTTTTGATTTGGTAGTTTGTAGAATTTGTTCGACATGTATACATATTTGTTCCGAGAGTTCCTATAATTTTGTTCGGTACGTACAATATGTTTTTTATAGTTTGTAGAATTTGTTCGACACATATAGATATTTGTTCTCGTAGTTTATATAATTTATCCGGTACGTACAAATGTTTTGTTCTGGTAGTGTGTAGAATTTGTTCGACATGTATACATATTTGTTTCGACAGTTCTTATAATTTGTTTGGTATGTACAAATATTTTGTTCCGACAGTTTGTAGAATTTATTCACATATACATATTTATTCCGGCAGTTCATATAATTTGTTTATATAACCTTAATTAAAAATACGAATAAAAAATGTTCGTCAAAATATAGTCAAGTGAGATCGTGTTGTGCATCTTTTATTGTCAGAATCCAGTGGTGGAATCAGATTTTAATTTTGATAATCGGTTTATGAATTATAGATTTTTAAGGAAAAACAACTTTGGATGACGATGACATGAGCATATTTGACTTTTTTGCATGCATGCATTCACCATAGAGATAGGAAGGAATTAAAACACCATAATTAATCCACCCACCTCCGCTGCCGCTCATCTACGCACTTTTTGCACGCGCGCATGATGATGTGTTTTCCTTGTTGTTATGTATAGCCGCACCGGTGGTGACGACATATGCAAAAGTCGGTAAATATAGGAGCAAATTCAACATTAACAGTGGCAAAATAGGTCATTGTGCTACATGGATCCGCTAATACTTAGATCTGTTTCTAACTATGGATGGACCGCTTCACCCAAAATCGCAAGTGAGCCACTCAATGCAAGTGGAGCTCTCTAGAATGAGTGTTTCACAACCAGCTCTAGATATAAAATGCTAGGTAAATAATGACATGTGGGTCTGAAAGGATCTAGAGGTCGACTAGAGGAGTGAATAGTCGCTCAAAAATTACAACTTAAAAACAACTTATGTCAAGTCCAGTCTGACCGGGATACTCCAAAAGTCCGGAGTATCCGGGAAAATGTCCGGATTGTCCGGGCTTCAGAGGGGGAAACTAAATCGACAGAATTAAACTTGCTCAAATGTGAATCTATGAAAATAGGTTATGCACTGATATGAAAAAAACATGTTTCACCGCCTAACTCGAATTTTACCAAACGTAGATCGCCCCGCAACAAACCCTAGAAATGAGCTCAAGAGGATAACAAGCAAACAATAAGAGCAACAATCACAAGGGGACACAAGGATTTGTTACCGGAGTTCAACCTCACACCTTGAGGTCTACGTCTCTGTTGAGGAACCCACAAAGGGTGGACCTTACACCTAGGTCACGCCTCTCTAGCGACCACAAAGATCGAGCTAGAGCCACTTACTCAATGTCGGTAATACAAATTTCCTTGCAGCCACAATCCTTGGATGCTCCAAGGCACCCCAGCCGCTAGGAACTCAAAGCTCCAAGAGTAATAAACACGAAATCACCACGCCCAACAAGGTGCTCTAGAGATGGAAATCAGCCAAGCACTCACTTGTTTTAGCCTTGAATTCCTCCTTTAATCCCACCAAAGCTCACCAACCAAGTGCCAAGTGGAGTAAAGAGGAGGGAGAAGGTGTTCAATGCAGTTTGAAATGAGGCAAGAGAGAGAAAGAAAGGGTGGAAGGGTATTTATACCTCTTCACCCAAATAGAGCATAGCTTCTAAGACGAATCCTAAAGTCCGAATAAATCCGGAATGTCCTAAAACCCGAAAACTGTGACTTCAAAGGTTAGCACCCAAAAACAGTAATCCTGAAGTGTTTGGTGCAAGGTGTCTCAGGTTTGGTTAGTTACTCTAAAGCACCTTTTCGACTCGAAAAGTAAATTTCATGTCCTCTTGATAGTACGACATTCCTATGACTCAATTTCAAAATATAAAATAATTAAACCTTCATGGAATCCTTCTTTAGACATCACTTTTTTGGATAAGCTATAATCACCTTGATGTCTTTAGCAATTTTAATCCTGCTCATACACTCAATATAGCATTAGCCACTTAAGCTTTGTCATTAACTCTCCAAACCCGCTAGGGCCAAGATACTCTTCAATCTTTTTAGTGATTGATGACAACAAGCTTAAGTTTAACAAGAGAGATTTAATCAACAGATAAAGTCTACATGACACTCCCCCTTAATGTGTGTGCAATATGAGTTTGAATCTCAAGAGTCCATTAGGACCAACAATTTGCACAAGAGCTAAAGTATGAGTGTATCATGTAACAATTACAGTGGGGTGCTTGTGTGTGCAATAGAAAATATGTGTGAAATGCTTATGACAAGATATGCACTGAATGACAAAGTGTGATGCTAGAAAGAAATCTCCGAAAATGAGTGCCGGGCCGACTTCCGGGATAAAGCCCGGAATCCGGGATTGTCAACACGGCAAGCATCAAGTCATTTCAAACTATCACAATTTTCCTTAGACAGATAAAAACAGAGTTCACCACCACATTCACACAAGCATAAGTCTCAAGCTCACATAGTCTTACACAAATAGACGGAAATTTAGAGTTATTACAAGCCAAAGTTCCAAATCTAACATAAACTTAAGATAACTCCCGGTGTCAAGCACCAAAAGGAAGTGAGGATAGAGCAGGCGATCACCGTTGTCGCCGCCTTCTTCTTCCCTCTTCTTCAACTCGAGCATGGCGCTCCGTAGAGGTTGAGGAAGAAGCGAGGGAGGAGAGTCATCTTCCTCTTCCACAGCCTCTGCAGTGGCGAAGCATATCCATGGCATCCCACTCAAGGGATCATCAAACCCCAAGATCGTGGGCTGGGTGGGGAGGTTGACATGGCCTTGATCTCAAGAATGCGTTGGTTCTCGTTCACTTGTTTGGCGGTGTACTTGCACATGGAGAAGATACTACTAAACACACGCTTGATCATGCTTTTCTTGGGACGAGGCGCGATGAGGAGTGATGGGCTCATCATCATGACGAGGATCTGCACTAGAAGAGCCATAGTGTTTGGTACCATAGAGGCCTTCTTGAGTGGTCACGGATATGACGGATTGGCTCATGAGAGACATCCTTAGGAAATCGAGTATTGTTGACTCTCTCTATCATGTACATGAGATAAGGGGCATATGGGAGATGCTTCATAGGATCATTCATGGCCTTCTAAGCTCATTCCAAATGAAGTCAAAGATGCAAAACCCTCTTCCTGCCACACGATTAAAGAGATTTGGAGCATAGTAAGAGAGGTTGCATCACCCATCTTAGGATCAATGGTAGAGCGAAAACTGATTGAAGTAGTAGAAAGGGAGAAGAGTGTCCGCTACCAAATGCCAAAGCAGTTAGGAAACATGTAGCCAAATCCTTGGGCTTGTACTTCTTCATTGTGAATGGGAGTGCGGCTTCATCTTTGGAACCAAGACCCAGGAGCCTAGAGAAGGTCATGTAGTCAATGGTGTACTTGGCTCCTTGGTGGTCCATGTGATGGTGTTGTCCCTTGGGTTGAAGAAGTAGGAGCAATGGAATTGGGCAAGTATTTCCTTGTTCCAATTGTAGCGAAAACCCATGAGATCAAAAAGACCAACTTCCTTGCACTTCAATGACTTGAGTGAAAAGATCATTGAGCTCTCATAGTATTGCCAATCAATATAGTGCATTTCACAATGGGGACCTTGTTCTTGAGCTTCATGGTGTTGCTTCTAATGACTTTGATAGAAGTCCCTATGGAAGTCACAGAAATGACTCAAGTCCTTCACTCTTGATATAGCGATACACATTGTCCTCTCTTTGCTCTCACCGCAAGGGCATTCTTGGAGTAATCTCAGCAAGATGTTGACAAACCCATGCAGAGCTAGGATCCCTGATAGGAGTGGTGATGTCTCACATCGGATGGGAGGGTAGCAATGAGCCTAGGAGGAGTTTTGGGATAGTGAGAGTTGGCCTTCTTGGGAAGGAGGAATGAGGAACGGATGACTTTGAGAGACATATGTGTGCTTCATGAGGCTTGGTGAGGCTTTTCTTTGAGGGCCCTTTCCATGACGGTGAGAGGCTCATATCTCATCGCTCTTCCCAAGATTCTGCTCAGCCTGAGAGGACTCTGACCCAAAGTTTCTTGCACAACCCTTAGAGTAGCGGTCATGCCTAGCCTTATGCACCTTTGAGTGACGCCTCCTAATCACGCTTCATTCATGATCGACCAAAGAGAAGGATCCAAACATAAGATGGAGTTCATGGAAAGGTAAGTCACAAGGTAATTTGGAGTTCTAGTTGTGAACCCCGGAGTCTCTAGAGATTTGTCCTGATATTCGGAAAGTCCGAGTATCCGGATGTACCGAGATTCCGTTTCACAAGGAAACCCTAAATCACAATGCTCAAACAACCACAAAAACCGATATTGCAGATCTAGGTTCTATGGAGGATAAATAGACTCACTATGCAGGAGATATCCATGGATTCATCCGAGAGAGGATCGGCAAGACCAGGGTACCTTAGGAAAGAGATGGAGACCAGGAGTGCTTCCAATGCGAAACCTTGCACAACCCTTGAGTCTTCACCACGAGAGGCTTCAACTCCTTGAGGTTAAGAATCCAGGAGAGAAGCTTCTCCCTTTCCTTTCCCACTGCCTGGAGGCTTCCTCCTCAAGAGTGCTGAGAGGAGCAGCAGGAGGAGGCTTGGCTGGTGGAGGGGAGCTAGCTGAGGGTGGAGGAGGATGGAGAGGAGGCCTGGTCCTCACCTAGGTCGCCATGGGCATGTGAGAGAGGAGGAGGATGAAAGCAGGAATTCATGTAGAATGGTAAAACTTTAGGTTTGACCGCGGTAACTCCATATAAATAGAATCGATAACCCGAATGTCCTGCCAGTCCAGTTTTGAACTGAAAGTCCGAACAGTGAGTTCCGCCCCTGGCAAATACCACTTAATTTGCAAAGAATTTGATTTGAGATAGATTTGAGTCTAATATGTAATATATGTGAGCTAGAAGTTCAACACTTGATACTAGCCAACAATCAAGCAATGGAAACAATAGTCTAATTGTTGACCCTAATGAAGATCCAAATATTTTAAAAATAAAAAACACAAAGTTTTCCAATTATTTTTTCTTTTGATAAAATCTGATCTACACTCATGTGCATGATCTCAAGCCAAGTTACGAGAATCTAAGATATTTAATTCACTCCTCAAAGCACAAAACCTTAGTTCATCAAGAGGCTTTGTGAAGATATCGACTAGTTGCTTTTCTGCTCACATGACTTAAAGCGATATCTCCTTCTTGGGGTCTCTCAAGAAATGGTGTCTTATGTCTATGTGCTTTGTT
Source organism: Cenchrus purpureus (assembly GCA_022644695.1). Lineage (NCBI taxonomy): Eukaryota > Viridiplantae > Streptophyta > Magnoliopsida > Poales > Poaceae > Cenchrus > Cenchrus purpureus. The sequence continues at coordinate 191,443,234 of CP053461.1, read as the reverse complement.
CTTGAGTGGTTTACGGGTTATTCGCTAGCTTGATGGCACTCTATTGTCACACAAGAGTGGGCACCTTGCTAAACGTACAACCAAAGTCCTCAAAGTGAACCTCATCCAAAGTAGTTGAGCACAAGCAACATATACCGGCCTAGAGATAAGGCAACATAATTTTGTTTCTTGAACTCCAAGACACCAAGGACCTTCCAAGAAATTGGCAAGTCCGGATGTACTTTTCTATCTACCTTGCAAGGCATAGTCCGAATCGGAGTAGCCAAGTAGATTGAAAGTGGAGCCTTTGGGTACCATAAACCAAGTGTATACTACCTAAAGATTCTTAACGCCATGAGATGACATTCCTTAGATTGGCTTGAAACCTTGCACACATGCACACACTAAGCATAATATCGCCTAGATGCACAAAGGTAAAGCAAGGATCCAATCATGGAGCGATATACCTTTTGATCCACGCTTTTTCCATCTTCATTCAAGTCAAGATGTCTATTGGAGCATGTCATGAGTGTACTTGGTTTGACTTATGAACGTTTTCCTTGAGTTGCTTGATTTGAAATCCAAGAAAGAACTTCAACTCTCCCATCATGGACATCTCGAATCTCTTAGTCATAATCCTACTAAATTCATCCTCAAGCTTTGTTAGTAGAACCAAATATAATGTCATCGACATATATTTGGCACACAACAAATCATTCCCTTCTTTGTGAGTGAAAAGAGTAGGATTTTGGCTTTACTTTCAAAGCCTTCCTTAGGAGAAATTCCTTAAGGCATTCATACCATGCTCTAGGTGCTTGCTTAAGACATCTACCTTATGGAGCTTGTAGATGTGGTTGGGGAATTGAGGGTCTTCAAAGCCGTGGTTGCTCAACATAGACTTCTTGAGATTGGGCCATTCCATTCAATGCACTCTTGACATCCATTTGAAAGAGCTTGAAATCATGATGAGTAGCAAAAGCCAACAAGATACGGATTGCTTCAAGTCTTGCTACTGCATAAGTCTCTCCAAAGTCCAAGCCTTCAACTTGAGTATAGCCCTTGGCAACCAACCTTGACTTGTTCTTGGTCACTACCCCATCCTCGTCTTGTTTGTTGCGGTACACCCATTTTGTTCCAATCACATTTTGCTTAGGGCGTTCCACTAAGGACCGACTTCATTAGTGAAGTTGTTCAACTCTTCTTGCATGGCTATCACCCAATCAGCATCTTGTAATGCTTCTTCCACGAGAGAGGTTCAATCATGGACACAAAAGAGTAATGCCCACAAAAGTTTGCCAATCTTGATCTTGTAGTGACCCCTCTTCTTATGCTTCCAAGAATGTTGTCAACGGATGATCTCTTGAACACTTTGATGAACTCTTGGATGTGATTCAGGTGTCTTGTTGAATCAAATCCTCATTCTTGAAGGTCTTGAGCAGCAACATCGAGGGCGACTCTCGGAGTTGGGTCCGGATGAGACGCCCGGATACTCGTTCTCCGGACTTTCTCTGACAAGTTTTCGAGTTTTGCTGTACCATTTGGTGATGCTTCAATGACTTCTTCTTCATCTTCTTCTTGAGGCTTGATCTCACCAATGGCCATCTTCTTGATGTCCTTTTGTAGAGGTCTTTTCCTTGCCTACACACACTTCATCAACTTGCTCTACTTGAGAGCCATTAGATTCATCAAATGTCACGTCACACCACATCTACACAACCGGTGGTCTTGTTGAGACGCGATAGCCGTGAGCATTTGAGGCGTCCAAGAAAAATACCATCATCAACTTTAGGTGCAAACTTAGAGTTCTTGGGCTTCTTGTTGAGAATGAAGCACTTACAACCAAAACCTCTAAAGTAAGACACGTTAGGCTTCTTATGGGTTAGGAGTTCATAAGCGGTCTTGTGTCAAGTTGTGAAGATACAAATGGTTGATAGCATGACAAGTGTTGACCGCTTCCGCCCAAAAACTATCAAGTCTTGTACTCATCAAGCATGGTTCTTGCGGCTTCTGAGAGTCCTATTCTTCCTATCCACTATCCCATTTTGTTGAGGTATGGGGACGGAGAATTCATGACCAATGCCTTCACCATCAAGATACTCTTCAATGTTGGTGTTCTTGAACTCGTTATTGTCACTTCTTACTCTCTTGATCTTCATATCAAACTCATTTTGGGCTCTAGTTGCAAACTTCTTGAATACATCATGAACCTTGCTCTTGTCACGCAAAAAGAATACCCATGTATACCGAGAGTAATCATCAACAATGACAAATCCATACTTGTTTCCCTCCAATACTCATAGGCCACGGGACCAAAGATATCCATGTGAAGCAATTCCAATGGTCTTGTAGTGGTGAGTACATTCTTGGAGGGTGAGGAGCACCAACTTGCTTTCCTTGACAAGCACTACAAATTCTATCTTCTCAAATGAACTTTGTTAGTCCTAGGATGTGTTCCCCCTTTAGAAGTTTGTTGAGATTATTCATCCCAACATGGGCTAGCCGGTGATGCCAAAGCCAACCCAAGCTAGACTTTGCCATTAAGCATGTATCAAGTTGGGCTTTCTGATGTAAAATCCACCAAATAAAGCCTTCCTTGAGTTCACCCTTAAAAGCAATAGTCATCGCCTTTCTAAAGACGGTCACACCCTCATTGGTGAACAAACAATTGTAACCCATCTCACAAAGTTGTGACATAGACACAAATTGTAGTCCAAAGATTCAACCAAATAAACATCGAAATTGAATGATTGGTTGAGATAGCAATTTTACCTAGACCAACAACCACCACCATTGCCTCCAAAGGCAATCTTTTCCAGAATGTTCAATCATTTCACAAGACATAAACATCTTCTTCTCCCGGTCATATGATTAGTGCATCCACTATCAATCACCCATTTGGCTCCACCAGGAGTATGCCTACAAAACAAATTAGGCTTGTTTTTAGGTACCCAATTAGAGTTGGGTCCTTTCACGTTAGTCACAACTTTGGGCACTCACACATTCCTTTTGATCATAAAACCTTATGTGCGGAGTCCCACATACTTGGCCACCACCTTACGCTTGTGGTTCCAAGTCAACACATAATCGGCATAAAAGTTGTCTTGTGAAGCATGTGCCTTGGGCTTCTTGGTTTGCTTGGCTTGTACCACTTTGGTCTTGACTTGTGGCTCATGGGATGTGCCATTGGAGCTCTTGAACTTGATGGGAGTGTTGAGGTTGTTTACCTTCAACCTTGGCACCCAATTGCTTCAGCCCATGCACCACATTCTTGTTCCCACACCCTTGTGTGGTTGTTCTTGATGAATGGGATAGGGTCTTTCACTACGTGAAAACCTCACATAGGTCACACAGTATTTGTAACGGGCCCTTAACACCCGTTACATGGACCCCATCTGTAACGGTTGTTGTTTGGCGCACATAAGCGCGCAGTCGATACCCACCGCCCGACCTCGCCACCATAACGCCCGTTACCAATGAGGACTTCTGGTAACGGACTTCTTAAACGCCCATTACATGTTTTCTTTGCAACGGACGTTAACATGCGTCCGTTACGAAAGTAAAACCTATCGGTAATGGGCTCTTTAAGTCCGTTATCGATGACTTTCCTATTGGAGACGTGTTGTTTTTAGGACTCGTCTCATTTTATGACGACCCAATTGGCGACGCTTGTTTGGAGGTAGCATCTCCTTTGTTTTCTCACAATAGAGACGCGTGTTGTTATTACGCGTCGTTGTTTTTGCGTCCGACCACTCGCTATCTCGAAAACTACACTCACCTCTCCTCCTCGAGGGCCCCACTCGCCTCCCCCGCTGTCGAGCAGCATTTTCGCCGCTCAAGACCTCACGACGCCTCTCTCAAGGCCCCACCGCTGCACACGCCTCTCTCCTCGAAGCCGGCCGGGCCGCCGCCGCGCGCTGACGGCGAAGGTGCCGATGGACGCCGACCGCGGCCCCTCCGCCGACGTCATCCAAAGCACTTATCCTCCTCCTCCTCCGCCCTCCGGCTGCCGCCGTCACCGCCGCCGCCGCGCGACGCCTCGCCCTCCTCCTCGAAGCGCCAGACAAGGCTCGTCAAGGTGGAAATTGACCCCTTTAATTTTATTGAACTTCGCTGTCCTAATCCTTACTCATCGGCTTTGGTGATGCATTATGCTCATTTGATGTATGAAAATTGTAGATGGCTGCTACTACTCGGGCTTGGATGTATGTAGTAAGTCCCGAGATTGGGCCAGCTTAATGGGGTCAATGGTTTTCTAGATCAAGCAGAGGCGGATATGAGAAACCGTGGTGTTCAGGCAATGCTTTGCCCCTGTAAAGATTGTCTCAACGAGAAGAAGTTCGGACAACGAGATAACATTTTTCATCATTTGATCACACGTGGTTCCAAAGAAAATTACACATGTTGGAATAAACATGGTGAGGAAGGGCTTAATGAAGTGAACAGGATGCCTAAATGAAGGTGAAGCGCGACACCATGCTACAGGATGCCATGATGATGAAGAGCTTGATGAAGGTGGAGTTTTTGATGAGGAAAATGAACCATTCCCACCGATTGTGATGAGGCCTGAGGATATCACTGATCAAGAAGTTACGGGCTTCAATGATGGTGAGTTGTTGCAATGTGTGCACAATGTTGATCAAATGTTGTGGGATGTTGAGTTTCAAGGAGTGTATACACCTAATTAGCGGTCAAGCAGCTCATTGAAGATTCAAAGAAATCCTCTATCCCGGTTGCAAGAAGTACTCGCCTCCGGTGATCTAAAACTTCTTAAGGCATCATGGTTGGAGCAACAAAGTTTCAAACAACTATTTGATCTCCTTAAGGACATGCTACCCGAGGGAAACCAAATAGCCGAGTCTGTCTATGAGGCAAAGAAAATAATTTGTCCTCTGGGAATAGAGGTTGAAAAAATTCATGCTTGCAAGAATAGTTGTGTATTGTTCCGTGGAGATTATGTAAACCTTGACAAGTGCCCCAAGTGTGGGTTCGATCGATACAAGAGGAAAAAGATGGTGGTGATGATAACAATGCTGATGATGACGAGAATGAGCCCGTGGAGATCACAGGCAAGAAGAAGAAGAAGAAGAAGGTTAAAGGGGCTCCTGTGAGGGTAGCATGGTATTTTTGCATCATTCCTCGGTTGAGAAGATGGTTCGCCACACGAAAGGAGGCCCAACTCTTGCGTTGGCATAAGACACAAATGAAGGAAGTTGGCAAGATTAAGCACCGCAGATGGCCAACAATGGCAACATTGATTCCCACTTTAAGGAATTTCTTTGGTGCAAGGAACATTCGGTTCGCTATGAGCAGATGGCATGAACCCATTCGAACGAGCTCAACACATAGCACCTGGCGTCAGGTCATTAATGTACAACCTTCCACCTCGCTATGCAAGGAACGGAAATACATGATGTCGACAATATTGGTCTCTCGGGCCAAAGCAACTTGGCTAATCGTGATTGATGTCTACTTGAGGCCACTAGTTGATGACTTGAAGATACTTTGGAAGCCGGTGTGAAGGAGGTTTGGGATGAGTTCTAGTGAGGAGTTCACATTGCACGCCATGTTGTTCACCACCATCAACGACAACCCTACCATCGCAACCTTTCTCGCCGAGTAAAAGGAAAGGTGCTTGCCCAAATCGCTTGGAAGAAACTTGTGCGGTGGCTAAGAAATTCAAAGAAATTCTCATTTATGGGGCACGCTTTCTCGAAGAAACATGCCTACCGGGACATGGATTGTCGCTTAATGGGGAAAAGGAGAATCGACAGCCAATGCATGTGACTGGAGATCTGCTCCACTTGCAAGTCAAGGACGCCGAAACTATCGAGGAGTTACCCAAATTAAGAAACTGCAAAAGAAAGAAGCGATGGTGAAGAAGAAGAAGAAGAAGATGGGCGAGGAATGTGGAACAAGAAATCAATTCTATGGGAGCTAGAGTATTGGCCGCTTTTGGATGTGGCCATTCAATTGACAACATGCACGCCAAGAAGAATGTGTGTGAAGCTACTTTGGGAACATTACTACAATAGAAGTCGAAAGGAAAAGATCATAAAATGCAAGGGATGATCTTAAAGAAATGGGCATTAGGTCGAGCTCTATGCGAGGAAACAAACACGAGGATGGACCTTCCCGCTGTCGCAACCACCTTGTCAAAGGCAGAGAAAAGAATTCGTGAGAGTTTTGCATGGTTTGAAAGTACCTTCGTGCTACTCATCGAACTTCAAGAGGCTAGTGTCGGTGAAGGACATGAAAATAAATTTCAACATGATGAAATCTCATGATTGCCATGTGTTGATGACATCTATTCTTCCTGTTGCACTAAGAGGTATCAAGACAGAACTGTTCGGGCGATGCGGTCACGAGCTTGTGTTTATTCTTCAATGAAATAGAACAAGGTGATTGATGAGGAAAAACTATTGGCCTTAGAGAGGAGGCATTTGAGACCCTATGCCTGCTTGAAGCTACCTTCCCACCATCATTCTTTGATCTCATGCTGCATCTAACAACACACCTCGCGAGGGAGGTCCGTACCTTGGCCCATCTTACCTTCAGATGTTTCCATATGAGAGGTACTTTGGATTCCTCAAATCATTGGTACATAACGTCATTTCCTGAGGAGCCATTGTTCGTGGCTATGAGACCATTGAAGCAAGTGAGTGGGCCATGGTTATATGGACCCCAAAACCCCATTGGTGTGCCTCGCTCACGGCATGAAGGTAGGTGTTGGGACCGGGGCAAAAGTCAATCACTCCGCACCTGAGGACTTCGTGAAGGCTCATTTCACCGTGATAGAACAGAGGCGTAGAGGTTACACCATTTGGCAATGAGCACAAGCAACAACTACATAAACAAAACCCCGGTCAGATCTGAGGATTGGGTTGCAAAGAGGCACATGCAATGCTTCAACAGTGGCTCGAGATTATGTCCATCGAGTGGCAGCCGGTAACCGACGATCTAAGAAAACTAGCGCAGGCCATTATTCATCGTTACAACATATCAAGCAATGGATATCAATGGATACACGTTCTACACCATGGCCTGTGATGCCAAGAGCGCCTATCAAAATAGTGGTGTGTGTACGGCCACGACAATAAGAAGAACACAACCACATATTATGGTCAAATAGAGGAAATTTGGGAGCTTGATTATGTAGGATTCAAGGTAGCCTTGTTTTGGTGTAGATGGGTCACCAATGCGAAGAGAGCTATGATCAAGGACAAATTTGGTTATGTTAGTGTTGATCTCCTGGGTCTTTGGTTACAAAACCAAACCGCTTGTCTTCGCCAAGGATGTTGAGCAAGTGTTCTATGTACCGACCTTGCAAAGAATAACGAGTGGTTTTTTCGAAAAAAGGATTGTTGGGGTTGAAAATGTTGTTGAGGAGGAGGAATACAACTAGTTTGACGAAAGTCCATCCTTTCACACTTCATACATGCCCCGAGTCTTGGGAGCTGACATAACACCATACTTATGGCGACTATCGTGAAAAGATCCATATACAAAAATCAAAGAAGAAAAGAAGCAAGATTGATTTCGCTGAATTCGATCCTTTTGTAAAATGCAGGATGTCTATTGCTGAAATGGAATCCTTTTTGTAATATATATATATATATATATATATATATATAGGATGTGTATTGGAATTTGAATCTCCTTCCGTAATATATGATGCCTATATATTCCTAAGATATTGCCTAAGATGCAAGATAACGCCTAAGATGCCTATGTTTAGATGTGCAATTAGTAGTATCCACCGCCATCGGAGACGCTGCCTCTCGTATCTTCTCTCCAAAATAAATAACCGCGTCTCCAACCCCTTCTTCTACCCGCGAAACCACCAGCCCCCTTCATCTACCCGCGAAAACCACAACCGCCTACACCTCGCGTGCCCCTCCGCACACTCATGGCATCGAGGGAGCACCGGTCGCCGAAACTCCCGGAGGTGCCGGCGATCATCGTTGGTCGAGTCGGTGCGACATCGAATCGACCTATGGAGGACCTCTGCAGCCTATGGGCAACCTGCAAGGACATGCTCGCCGCCGCCACGACAGACGCCGGTAGGCACTGCACCGATCGGGTTCCAGTCGAGCAGATGCAGAACAATGACCCCGTCGGCTACGATGTCTTCCTTCGTAGCCTGGCTGCAGCCGGCAACCCGGTGGCCTGCTTCCTCACCGGATGGACGACATCTTCGGCAGGAACCGCAGCCCTCAGCCTCCCCTCGACGAGCTCCACCGCACTGCCAAAGACGGGCACAGAGGGGCGGCCTGTGGCCGCCTTCCTCTCTGAGCCAACAGCGGGGCCGACGCCGACGCCACTGCAATTGCGTACATGAAACAGGTTGAGGGCGAGGAGCAAGGGCAGTGGCGTCCGTGTTTGATCAGCAATGTGCAATCCCTAGATTTCCGCCATCGTGAGGTCAATCTGGCTTGGCAAATTAGGAGTGTCGCCTCGCTGCGTGGCCTCCGCCGACGCCGCTAACGGGTGGCGCGAGGCAACATTCAACATTGTGTGCAAAGCATTCATGCAAAGACCGAGCGGAGGGTTTTGCATGTATTTCGTAGTGATGAATGTAGGCTTCTACGAATGTAATGTCTTCTTCTATCGTAAAGTATCGTCCAATCGGTTATTGATAGACAAGATTTGATTTCTCACATTTTCGAGTCAAATCCAAGGTTGCGGCGCCTCGCTTCCTCCTCTGTTCTATTGGAATGAAGAACAATTTGTGGGAAAATGAGACGAGGATTAACCATCCGCGTCTCTAATAGGAGTGGGGCCCAGTTCTATCGGAACGAAGAACAGTTCTCATTTCTCCTTTTAATGATCAAATTTTGTAACATGTATTTCTCCCGTGCTTAGTCCAAATTTGAAGATTTTTTCCCTAGTTTTTCTAAAATCCCCATCTTTTCATTAATTTCATTGTTTAGTGTATATTCCGTTTAGTGAATAATGTTTATATGCCTTATCTTGTTCTTTGTAAGTACATAGAAATAATATTTGTTTTCCACAACCATTAGTAATGAAACTTTGCATTTCGTGATCTTAAGCTGAACACATGCTTGTGTTAAAATTTCAAATGCGTACGAGATGGAACATGTTGCAAAGTGGGGAAAACTTCAATGTTCAAGCAACATTCTAGGAAACTATGTGAGAGATGTAGCCATTTGTACACAAGTATATTCTTCCTTTATCGAAACCATTTGAATTTTTTATGACAAGTTTAGGTACCCAAATTATGTTTGCACATAAATTTGTAGAATTTTTGGAGCAAACTAAGATGTTATTAGAATTATTATATCACAAGCATGAGATATATATTCGAATTATAAGAATGTTAGGTATACAAGTGTGACTGTTGATATTTTATTAAAATACTAAATGTCCAAATATGAATTGATGTTATTTTTAATGAATTTTTAGGTGCTGTTTTACCGGCTCTAATATTTGATGGATGCGAGTTTCAGTTCTAAAAATAGTGTCGGGCCCACGCGTTAGTGTCAGCAGCCTATATAAAGAAGATAACCACCTGGACCTACCTGCCAACGAGGCGACGCGATTTTTCTAACCAGCGTCGGTGATGAGTATCCATTGTCTCCACGATCGAGTTCATCACAGGAGGAACAGATACTGTAGGCGACGCGGATGGATCTGCCCCATCTCTTAGATCGAGTTCATGACATATATACAAAATCCAACAACCAAACTAACCAGTTCATGATCGACAAACAAACTAAGCAGTTCATGATTGACAAACTAAGCAGTCCAACAACCTGACGAAAAAACTGACGAACACACAATAATCACAAACACATTATTAATGGTACAGGAGTGGATCAATTAGTCGGTCGCCGCTGTCGGAGTCCCGCCGTCGGAGCCGTCGTCGCCGCCGTCGGAGCCGTCGTCGCCGCCGAAGAGACCGCTGGACCACGGGGAGCTTCTCAAGCTTTTCAGCCAACACGTGGATCCTGAAGGTGAGACCCTTGATGCTACCATCCTTGTTATGGTCAGGCGCCTCGATCTTGAATGCTTGGCCAACATCTCGGAGCTTCATAAACGCGCTCTGGAGCAGTTCGATGGTGAAGCTGATGTCGTCGGACTCATTCTTCTCCTTCTCCTTGGGCGCCACCGGCTCCTTCCCCTTCTCCTTGATGGTCAACTTCCTCCGATGGCGGCTTTCATCGTCGTCATCCTCTCTTCGTCCCCGCTTCACCGACGGGTCACTCGACGCCATGCTCTTCTCGCTCCTTGTTGGTGTGATCTCTCGTTGACCGGAGGTTGTGGTTTTTTGATGGCGAGGGGGAAGAAGATGAAGCGAAAGAAATGATATGATTACAGAGCAACCAGCAGTCAGGGATTTATGATGACAAGACGTGAACCATCAGGGCGCCTTCCTCCCTACGCCCCATGTCCCCCTACGCCTCGGGAACCATTTTTTGGGAGCAAAACTGTCCAAAAACACGCGTCACATTTCAATTTCACGGGAAGGTGGAGGCGGGCGGTTGTCGGGCCCACACGTCAGCAGCCAAACCGCGTCGCATTTCAAGTTCCATATTATTAGTTATGGGTTTTAATAAATGGTCGCGTCGCATTTCAATTTCCAAACCCCGTCGCATTTCAGTTTCCAGATCCCGTCGGCTTTCGATTTCCTTCCTTCTCCTTCATGGCAGCGGTGTGCTTCATGGAGCTGCCAAATGAACGGTCACCCGGATCATCCTCCGCTGCATCAAGGGTGAGCCCGTCATTCGTTTCCTGATCCTTCGTAATCGGGTATGCGGCACCTTCTGGTGCATCTGCGACTGGATGAGGTACTCTGTAGGTGTCGCCTGAGCTTCAAGAGTGCAAGAATCGCTACGTCAGGTCCTTGTTGGAGGAGCGCTTCCGCCTCGCCAAACATCCGGAGGCATTATGCTTCGAGGCGATGGAGAGGTTGATGAGGCGGAATCGGCGAGGGTCTGGAGCTCGTCGGAAAGGCCGCCGCTAAAGACGCCGGCGGCGGCACTTCTTAGCGATGCTAAAGTACCGTCGCAACCCTGCGAACCCCGAAGCGATGGCACTACTCCACGAAATCAGCGGCGGGCCATCGTCCCCTGACGGGCGCTGGAAGAACCACAACCTGCACCGGCTGCACTACCTCGTCCACTGGGATCTCCATAACATTGCGTGGTGGTACTGGCTTCATGACGGCGACGATGACATTCCGTTGCTGCCCGTCCAGAATCCCCATGTCTGCATTTGGGCAGCGGGATGTAGGCGCTACGGGCCGGAGACCCCAGGGATCATCCACTCATCGCAGCGCCGAGTGTCGATCCGTCATGAGTTCGATCTCCGACACGTGGATTCGCGTCGCGGTGGAGTACGCCGCCAGCAGGATGAACATCGGGATGTAGGCGGAAGCATCAAGAAAAATTATGTATCTTGAATGTAAATTATTACATATTCTGTGTCGCATCCACAAGATTTGATTTGTCACATTTCTGAGTCAAATCGAAAGTTGCGGTGGTCTCATTTGCCGCATTAGAGGCCTAGGGTGCCCTCTTGGATGTCAAAGCGGGCACGGCGGCGGCGACGGCGGTGGCCTCTGCTAGTCTGCTTCCTCCTATGTTCTATTGGGTGGGCGTAGGAGACGAGGATTGAGGGCAAATGAGACGCTGGTTAACCACCCTCCTGTTCTATTGGAATGAAGAATGTTCTCATTTCTCCTTTTAATCCATGATCAAATTTTGTAACATGTATTTCTCCGTCGTGCTTAGTCCAAATTTTGATGATTTTTCCTAGTTTTTTCTAAAATTCCCATCTTTTCATTAATTTCATTGTTTAGTGTATATTCCATTTCGTGAATAATGTTTATATGCCTTTATCTTGTTCTTTGTAAGTACAACATAGAAATAATATTTGTTTTCCACAACCATTAGTAATGAAACTTTGCATTTTGTAATCTTAAGGTGAACACAAGCTTGTGTTAAAATTTCAAATGCGTCGAGATCAACATGTTGCAAAGTGTGGAAAACTTCAATGTTCAAGCAACATTCTAGAAACTATGTGAGAGATGTAGCCATTTGTACACAAGTATATTCTTCCTTTATCGAAACCATTTGAATTTTTATGACAAGTTTAGGTACCCAAATTATGTTTCCACGTAAATTTGTAGAATTTTGGAGCAAACTAAGATGTTATTAGAATTATTATATCACAAGCATGAGATGTATATTCGAATTATAAGAATGTTAGGTACACAAGTGTATTTGTTGATATTTTATTAAAATACTAAATGTCCAAATATGAATTGATGTTATTTGTAATGAATTTTTAGGCAGCTTTATCGGCTCTAATATTTGATGGATGCGAGTTTCATTTCTAAAAATAGTGTCGGCCCACACGCGTCGCTACCTATATAAAGAAGATGCTCGTGCCGACGAAGCCGACGCGGTTTACTAACCTCGATGACTATCCATTGTCGTCAAGTAGCAAACCTTGCGCTTGTTCAAAATTCCCACCTATATTGACTATAATGCCCATGGAATTCCAATTCCACTGAGAGCCGTTCAAGGCACGCCGAGTAATTTCCGTGAACATAGTAACGCACGCCGAGGACATATACTGGAGTCTAATTGACATGATCCACCACGCCCGCATTCTCCCCGCCGCCGCCTCCTTCTCCAGCCCTAGCCCGCCGCCACTCTCCCCTCGCCCACCTGCTCTTCTCCGGCCCCACCATTCCGGCAGTGACGCGTGGCGAAGCGGCTCCACCGTGGACGTGACGAGGACGCTTATCTTGGCGCGGACGGTGTCCCGGCCAACCTAGAGACGGTGTGACGCTGGATCCGGCATTCCCGGCCACGACGACGAGCCCCACCTCGTGCAATGAGGCGACGCGGATCGGGCCTCTCCCACCACCACGAGAACAACTACTTCATTCATGACAGGTTAGTAGCTTGAACCCCCAACACCCTCTCGTGCTCGGCCACCCATTCTGCTATTCCTGTCAAGGTGGATTAGGAGACATGCTACTTTTACGCTTGTTCACATAGGATTATTCTCCGGAATTGCCTGCATTAGTACAACATGCCTTAATAGTTCATTTTTAATTGATTAGCTGTGGATTCGGATGAATTTTGTTGCTCCAAGTCTGCTTTGAATAAATTGTTGCTAATAGATGAACTTATATGAACTGTTGAAATTCGTTATGCTTCAATGTACCGGATCGACAATTATGCTTTGGACTGTTAGCATACTTTAATTCTAATTGCTTTGTCCTCTTGTTGCATGTACACATGGAACACACAATACATTGTGCTGAAGTTGGACAAGGAAGCGGTTGAAGGAATTTAGTCTCGCTTTGATATATAAGCATATTGCTTCACCACATCAAAATGGTTAGCACCTATCCCCAACTTGTATGCTAATATCAACTATTTTGCTGTCGGAGAATAAGAATTTATCTTATTTTGTTTAGGTTTTTAGTCTAGCTTATGTTGCTCTCCGACGACGACATATCATCTATGCGCCTCCCATAACACCAAACTCCTCTACCTCCAAAGGCACCATCACAGCCCATCGACGGTGAACCTTGTTCACACTATCAACGGTGATCCTTCTTCACAGGTCACTCAAGATATACCGCCGAGTAGTACTCGATCGCGCGGGTCAAGGACACAAACCAAATGGCCGTAAGACAAGTTGACCCGGACTTGATAACAATTATTGGCCTACCCCGGATCTTTGCGAGGATAGATTTGTATTGGTCTGTGGCCTCATTGCTCGAGAGAGGGTGTCAATCAACAAGGCAGTTGAAGATCTCTCAGCAATTGAGAAGGAAGAGCTGTTCACAGTTTTAGAGGAAAAGCTAGATTACCCACCAATCGGCTGAATACTCGCAAGAAGGCTTAAAGGCAGCTATCGAGATTGGAACCTTGCAACGGCGGTTCAAGACCCATTTAAGAAAAAAATTTGTGAGCCAAGAGGAGACTCCCTTTGTGAAGCATGCCTTTTTGCAGCCAGAAGACTGGACCGTGTTTGTGCGAAACCAATTCTCCTAGATTTCGATTGAGCGGGGATGAAAGAAAGAGAGCATTGCATGATAAAGCCACAGATGACGAGAAAAGGTTATGTTCGTAAAAGGAAAGAGTGGGAGGAGGAGGATGCAAAGCTAGTCAAGAAGGAAAACAGAACCCTTGGGACCAATTTCCTAGACGTTCGAGGCCTTATCTGTGGGCAAGGGTAGGGAAGAGGAAGACCACTAGTGAAGGAAGCGGGGACATAACATTCAGTAACCCTGCGGTGGTGGGGGTAGCAACTAGGGTGAAAACACTTGCAGCTCAGGCTAGTGATGGTTCTTTCGGGGTTAGGGAGAATGATATCCTCACCGCAGACTTGAGACTCGAGCATCGAGGTCGGGTCCGAGGTGTGTCTAGTTCACTTGGTGGGGTAAAGGGTTTGGTGAAGAGTTTTGCTGGAATGTACAAGGAAGAAGAGGAACAAGAAGGCTGTACCGCAGATGGAAGACCTAGTTGGTGAAGCAGTCACCAGAATTGTCTCCATTCTAGCAGAATCAGGCTATGATGTACGGAAAAATGTACTTCATCGTCCTCCCCAATCACCACCTGTCAGTAGCAGCGAGGAAGAAGATGTGCATGGCCTCGAGGAAGAAGATGTGCATGGCAGTGAGGAAGAAGAAGCACGTGGCAGAGAGGAAGACCATTGGCATGTCAGCGAGGACGAAGGTAGTCAACAACACATTGATAGTCGATCACCTATCTTTGGACACACAGATAGGTGACAGAGCCAACCAAGTGCGCCTTTTGGATGGCTCGGAATAAAGTGGAGCTCACACTAGCCCTTGTCTTTCCATTGCAAAAGACTCTCCATAGATCTTAGATGGGTATGCTTTGTGGTGCAACCTAGTTATGTGTGGGGCAATATGGGTCACTACCTCTACTGTACCAATTGGGGGATGAAGTAACAACCCTAAGAGGCTCTCTGTCAAAGGATCCAATGGTCAAAGAACAGGATCCATGTACCACCCATTACGAGAAATACCAACCCTGCTCCCACATCAGGTAGCAGGGTACAACATCGATGGAGATCCTCACCGGCTCCAGAAGAGAAAGCTCAGCAGAGAGCAGATCAGCAAAACTACACAGCAGGAGCATCGACAACAGCAGGAGGAGGACAGGCAATCTCCGCCTAAGAAGCAACAGCAGATCAGCAAAACTACGCAGCAGAGCATCGACAAGCGGCAGAGGAACCCGTGCAATCTCCACCTAGCAGCCGGCGGCAAAGAAGAAGCGGCAAAGTGAGGACAGGCAATCTCCGCTGCAGCCCACCGCGGAAGAAGGGGCCAAGAAACCTCTGCCTAGAGATGAGCTTCTTAACTGTTTTTGGACAAAACATGATCCAAAATACAAGCCTGCTATGCCTATGTTGTCAGAAGCGGACTTACAGTTCGGACCAAATTGTGCCAGTTGCATGCTTACACCATGGAACACGAGGATAAACTTAGTTTTCAAAGAAAGTCGCCCAAGACTCCTTTCATGGTGTTGGTGATTTAATGTTAAACATTGCATTCAGTCACATGGATGACCTTATAACCCTGGTTGCTCTGGATGAGACCTTCTTGAGGTTGCGGACATTGTAAGTGCCTTAAAACCAAAATAGATATTTCTTTAATTTTGACCACAAAGTTCATGCATGCTAATATTTGGATTTTTTGTAGGAAAATGAAGGACAAGGCAGCGGAGATGAAGATTAGTGTTGGGTTTTTGGATCCATAGGTTCTCACGACCACAAAGATTCATAAGGAGTCTAACCTTGTAATAAAAGCATTGAGAAATGCAATGACAATGACTACGTGGTGGGTGCCTTGACACCTGGCCACTATGTCACTGATCATCTGTATGAAGTTCAAAGAGGTTTGGTATCTAGATTCTGCTAAACATCATCCCGCGCAAAAGTTCAAAGACCTCCGTGCGCTTGTGACTTGGTTCGTACCTTGTAGGTTTTGTTCACAAAATTCAATATCTTAGTGTTTCTAATCGGTATTGCTGATCATGTAGGGTCTCTGAAAATATATGCCCAAAGGACGAAAGGATGAAAGGAAAGAAGACAAAGCTAAAATCCAATCAGACATTCAAGCACAAGCCAAATACCACTGTAAGACCGAGGTTTTTTATGGTCCCTTCATACCAATTTGGTCTGCATTAACTTGTCATTTTGGTACCTCGATGCTGCGTGCTCGCAGCCCATCGTGGTCCTTTTGCATGGATTCCATGTGGCATTCAATATGTTCAAACTACTCGAAGACATACCTCACATCAAGAAGGCTTTGTAAGTAGATAATGCTCTCACCCTTGTCTCTGCTCATATTCTCCATTTGATTTTAGAAACTGATTTGTACTTGTATTCTCATAATTATTTTATTTTGCGTGATTTCAAACCTGCCCTAAATGTTTCTACGTAAGATCTAAAGCCGGTCCTCGAGATCTTTGTCGAGTACATTGTTAAGGAGATCCTCGACCGAAATGGCAACCTCTATAATGGTGCACCGTGAGTTCATTGTCCTGCCTGACAAACTTGAAACTTGCTGCATTCAGCTTGTTTAATCTTTCGAGAAACCTACTTACTGGGTCGATGTTGCCCTGGTTTAGGCAGTTTTCTCGGACTCCATCCAAACAAAGCACCGGATGACGAACTTGAAACTTTAGCATGCATGTCGATCGATGAGGAACTTGATGTGATCTCGCATTATTGTGTATATATATGTGATCTTGCTTGTGTATATATGTGATGGGAATGTGTTTGTGATGTCTCCTAGCATTGCTGTGGTGGCTGCCAATCGGCTGTTTCCGTGATGCAGCCCACGATCCGGTGGTTGCCAAACCGGTGGTTCCGGATGCCAAAACAGCGGTTATTGTAGGTGCCCTACGTACGGTCCACACACGTTAAGTAAGGCACGTTACAAAAACGGATCCATGAGTAACGGGCTTCACTTGGAACGCCTGCTACAAGTATGATAATCGTAACGGGCCGCATAAAGGCCCGCATTAATACCGACCCGGGCCCTAGAAGTTGATGCTTTGCCGAGAGAGAGGAGACGCTTCGAGCACGTCTCCTCGCCGAGAGACGTGATGCGCGCGTCGCAGCACACATCTCCTTTCGTGGAGACAAAGCGAGACACGCGTCTGAGAGCGTGCCTCCTATCGCCCGAGACAGAAGACGCAGACAAAAATGCGTCTCCTTATGTGCAGACGCGTGTCCACAACAAACATCTCCGATATTGAGTTCATGTAATGGGCTAGGTTTCTGTGCCTGTTACCAAAGGTCCATGTGGGCCCAGAGAAATAGACATTTCGGTGACCCAGACTAGTTTCTAGAACGGCCTTTGTTAGACGCCTGTTACCAATGGCCATCCGCACCCGTTACCAATGTCTGTTTTTCATGTAGTGTTTGGAGCCTTGCTCATTCTTACCTAGCCCCTTCCCATTTTCAAAACCAAACTTCTTCATGTAGTTTGAACCAAAGCCCTTAGTGTGGTTCTCAAACTCTCCTCTCTTAGGTTCCTTCTTCTTTTCCTCAATAAGAGAGTTTGACAACCGAACATTCTCTTTCTTCATTGCATTCATCTCGGCAATGTTAGTGGCACAAGCATTTATATCAATTTTATAGCATCTAGAGCAACCATTACTTGTAGAAGCATTTGAGTTAGAGGTAGCATCATTAGAGGTTGTTTTAGCACTATTCTTAAGATTGTCAAGTTGAACTTCAATTGCAATGTGACTAGCTTTCAAGCATTTTAGGCTCTCTTGAAGTTCAACCTTTTCATTCTCAAGTCTAGTGCAAGCATCCTTAGCTAGGAAAGATTTCCTAGTTAATTCATCTACTACAATGGCCTCTTTAGCTTGAGAGTTCTTGAGGCTAAGAATTTCTTCCTCTTTTTCCTTGAGCAAGCCGTCTTGCACCTTGAAACCCTTATTTTCAATTACAAGGGCATTCTCAAGGGTAATGGTTTTCTCTCGCTCAAGTCTAAAGAGTTCTTCTTGCACCTCAAGAGTCTCATCTCTATTATTGATTTCATTTAGAAGGTTCATAATTCTTTTGGTTGCTTTCTTGCCAAAACTAGTGATCATTTTTTCAAATTCATCATCACTATCATTATCATCATCAACATCTAGGGGAGAAGGTTTAGTGTCTACCTTGGTGCCCCTAGCCATGAGGCATGTGTGGGTGAAGTCATCTTCATCGTCGGTGAGATCCCCAAAGAGTGATGGCTTGTCAATGGGTTGAGCAATGGATATTGTAGCAAGTCCCACTTCATCTTTGGAGTTGGAGCTATCATCATTTGAATCCCATTCTTCACCCAAATGAGCTTCACCAACTTCCTTCTTCTTATTCTTGTCATACTTGTTAGTGTCTCTTCTTCTCACTTTGATGTTGGGACATTCCGCAATAAAATGACCCTCTTTGTCACACCCAAAACATGGCCTCTTGGATGTTCTTTTGGTCTTGATCTTGTCCTTGTCCTTGTTCTTGTTGAAGAAGCCACCCTTCTTCATCACTTTGGTGAACCTCTTCACAAATAGAGCCATTTGCTTGGGAGTCAAGGTGTCATCACTATCTTCCTTGACCACGGCCTTGGAGGATGATGAGCTTGCCTTCTTCTCTTTGTCTTTGCGTGAATCTTTGAGAGCTACTCCCTTGTTCTTCTCAATTTGTTCATGCATCTTTGACATTTCTTGTGAAAGCTTTGATTCCTTGACGGTGATAAGATGTTCTTCAATTCTACCAATCACATCTGCCGGAGTGAACTTCTTGAAGCCTCTCTTCTCTCTAATGAGTGTAGGGAGTTGAACATCCCTAGCCATGTAAGCGGAGAGGATCTTATCAACAACTTCTTTTCTTCCCCATCTTGTGCTCCCAAGAGAATTGATTTTGTTGATGATCTTGTTCAAGCGGTTGTACATGTCTTGCGGAGATTCATCTTCCTTGATGACAAAGCGGTTGAGTTCACTTTCAAGAGCTCGAATTCTTCCTTCTCTAACTTGCCTTGTTCCTTCATGATTGATGAAGAGAGTGTCCCACACATCTTTGGCGGACTTCAAACCATCAACCTTGTCATACTCTCCGGCGGTGAGAGAGCTCTTGATGATGCTAATGGCTTGATAGTTGCGTTGGATTTCATTCTCTTGAGCTTGTGTCAAAGTAGCATCTCCACTTGGAAAGGTGATTCCCTATTCTAGGTCAAAGTGCGGGTTTACCGCCATCAAATACTCCTCCATCGAGTTCTTCCACTTGGAATAGCCGGTTCCATCAAATTGGGGTATCTTTCCAATGTGGTGGGAACTCGTTGGTTTATCAAAGATTAAATTAGAGTAATCGTAAGGGATTTTAGAGAACTCCCTTCCCGACGGCCGACGAGTGGAGCAGTTCAATCTTGCATCATCAAAGTCCTCATCACTTGAGGAGGATGATCCACCGTCGTCATTTCCCGGACGATGGCTTGTGCTTGCTCCACCAGTACCTCCCGTTGCACCCGTAGGACCCTCGAGTGCATGCAAGGGAGGTTGACTACCATCGGGGTTGGTCAAGTCACCTTCGGGTGGCGTTGCTTGATTAGTTGGGGTCGACATCTCTTTTCTCCAAGCGGTTAAGCTTCAAACGGAGCAACCTGCTTTGATACCAATTGAAAGGATCTAGAGGTCGACTAGAGGGGGGGGGGTTGAATAGTCGTTCCTGAAAAATTACAACTTAAAAACAACTTATCAGGCCGAAGTCCGGAGTCTCCGGATATTTTGCCGGATACTCCGGAAAGTCCGGAGTATCCGGGAAAATGTCCGGATTGTCCGGGCTTCAGAGGGGGGAAACTAAATCGACAGAATTAAACTTACTCAAATGTGAATCTATGAAAATAGGTTATGCACTGAGATGAAAAGAGCCTGTTTCACCACCCAGAACCTGCAGTAACTTTACCAAAATGTAGATCGGCAACAAACCCTAGAAATGAGCTCAAGAGGATAACAAGCAAACAAGAAGAGCAACAATCACAAGGGGACACAAGGATTTGTTACCAGAGTTCAACCTCACACCTTGAGGTCTACGTCTCCGTTGAGGAACCCACAAAGGGTGGACCTTTACACCTAGGTCACTTGCCTCTCTCTAGCGACCACAAAGATTGAGCTAGAGCCACTTACTCAATGTCGGGGTAATACAAACTTCCTTGGGCAGCCACAATCCTTTGGATGCTCCAAGGCAACGCCTAGCCGGCTATGAACTCAAAGCTCCAAGAGTAATAAACACGAAATCACCGACCAAGCGACGAACAAGGTGCTCTAGAGATGGGAAATCAGCTCACTAGCACTCTCACTTGCTCTAGCCTTGAATTCCTCCTTTAATCCCCACCAAAGCTCAACAACCAAGTGCCAAGTGGAGTAAAAAGGAGGGAGAAGGTGTTCTGAATGCTACAGTTTGAAATGAGGTAAGAGAGAGAAAGAAAGGGGTGAAAGGGGTATTTATACCTCTTCACCCAAATAGAGCCGTTACAGCTCTAAGACCCGGAATCTCCGGGAAAGTCCGGAAACTCCGGGGAAATCCGGAATGTCCGGGTAAAACCCGAAAACTCCGGACTTCAAAGGTTAGCACCCAAAAACAGTAACCCAGTGAAGTGTTTGATGCAAGGTGTCTCTCATAGGTTTGGTTAGTTACTCTAAAGCACCTTTTCGACTCAGGGAAAGTAAATTTCATGTCCCTCTTGATAGTACGGCATTCCTATGACTCAATTTCAAAATTTAAAATAATTAAACCTTCATGGAATCCTTCTTTAGATATCACTTCCTTTTTGGATAAGCTATATAATTACCTTGATGTCTTTAGCAATTTTAATCCCTGCTCATACACTCAATATAGCATTAGCCACTTACGCTTTTGTCATTAACTCTCCAAAACCCACTTAGGGGGCCAAGATACTCTTCAGGGTAAAAGACATAAATTGATGGTTTTAGTGGATGGTGACGTGGACAAGAGAGTTTGTATAGTGAGAGAAAATCTTTAGTGGAATGCATCTATATAGGTTGTATAGATTTATTGTGAATAGTCCATTTTACCCTCTTTAAATGATCTCACATGTGAGTCTTCTTTTTCTTTCACCTCTCTCCTTCCTCTCTCTCTTGCACCTCAGTTCTCAAATCGATGAGCTCACTACTTGTTTGACGTCTCCATCGCCGCAGGGGCAGACCACAATGCTCGTCAATGATGCATTGGGGACCCCCCGCTGCAGGGGGCAGGCACGACATAGGCCACGATGCTATGGTGCGCAGGGACGACCACAACCGGACACCGCAGGAGGCAGGCCTGACAACAACCCGTTACCGCTATGGTGCCCAGCCGCAGGCACGACTCCAACCTAGGAAGCAAATAGGGGAGCCGACACCCCATGGCTGCCACGTGCAACAGGAAGCCTGGCGGGACGGTCCCCGCAACGAGATGGAGTCGGCAATGCGGCCACTACAAGCGATTGGGAGCCCCGTGCGATGTGTTTCTCTTCCTTTTGATGCGAGCGAACTGGTATGGGTGTGTAACCAATGGCATGATGGATAATTACCTCACAACTCCAAGAGGAAGTTTGAAATAGGAGTTTCTAGAGCACCTCTTGAGGTATTCCAAAAAAGATGGATATGGTCCATAGCTCCACTTTTTTTCCTGGAGCTAGAGCTAGTGAAGGTAGATGTGTTTGGTAGAGAAATATTTGAAGATGGTGGAATGGAGTTGTTTTTGCTGCTCCAGAGTGCTCCCAAACACCCCCTATATTACAGTGTGTTTGGATGGAGTGATATATATTGGGCTGGACGAAAAATTCATGGCTCGCAAACTCACTCGAACTTGCTCGTTAGTGGCTCAGCTCGACTCGACTCGTTAGGATTTTTAAACGAGCTGATCTAAGGTTTCATCTCAGTCGTATAATGAGCCAGCTCGAGCTGGCTCGCGAGCCAAAACGAGCCAACCTTATTTAGTAGACCAGCAGTAGAAGAACTAAACATAAAGTGTTTTGTTGTTGGATGAATTGAACATTCATGATTTATTTAATGCTCGGATAGATTATATCTATTTTGTTTCTTTTCTTTTTGTTGTTGGAAGTTATATAAAATATAGATCAATATATATATTGTGTATCTCATGTGATCAATGTTCAATTTTTTATGACCTGGCTCGCTAGCTAACGAGTTGGCTCGAGCTATCAAACGAGCCGAGCCGAGCCGAGCCAAGCTAGGCCTTTAGCTCGGTACCTTAATGAGCTATAACGAGTCAAGCCCAAAACGAGCCGAACCAGCTCGATATCCTGAGGGCAATCTTTGCTCATTGCAAGACATCAATACAATCTACCAAAACCGGATGTAGAGTATTACTCTCCGGAAATTCGAACCTGTATATAAACCCTCACGTGTCCCCTTTTGTGCTCTCGTAATTACCATCGAGTTCTTGGCTCCACAATGTATTCTCCTACAAATGAACCACCTGGGTAACACGTGGCTGATTGTCGGGCTTCTAAATCTGACACCTATTATTAAAGTGAATGGTTGATGTCATCCACATGCAAAACACATCGAAATTTTAAAAATTATAAATCATAAATCGAGCATCAAAACTAAATTTCAGTTGCACCATTAGATTTTGATAATAAAAGGTTCACAACAAGATCCCACTTGACTATATGTTGACAAACTTTTTTATTCATATTTTTTAATCAATATTGTATATTTTCTATGCGACATATACTTTGGAACAAATTTTACAAACTCACAGAACAAACTATTTTTTGGTATCGAACAAATTATATGAACTGACGGAATAAAACAGACATACGTATGGAACAGATTATACAAACTCACTGAAGAAACATTTACAAATGACGAACAAAATATTTACAAATGGTAAACAAATTATTTACAAAAGGAGAACAAATATTTACAAGTGACAAACAAATATGTACAAATGACACTCCACATTTAACTAATTATCATCCATTTTAAAAAGTGTTTTAATTTTTTTCCAAATATAGTTGAGTGTGATCTTATTTTATAGATCTTGTTATTATAACAAATACAATAGTGAAATCGAAATTTAATTTGGGTACTTGGTTTAAGATTTATAACTTTTTAATCTCAAAATAGATTGGAGTTATATGTGAGACCACACATAGTTCTACTCTCTTGTCTAATTCCTAGTGGCGTGATGGGTTGCTATATGTCGCTTCATATATATATAGCTTCCAGCCCAACACACTGTCCATGTCAATATCACAAGTCATCCCTAATTCTACTTCGAATACTTCTTCAATAAGTATTTTATAATAGCTAGTAATGGAGATATCCTAATATCCATTTGATTGTTATTAGGAGAGTTACTTTGCTTATTTGGAATTATAATCCACCTAAATTGTATAAGATGCATAGGGAGTTATGGGTACTATGATAAAATATCATGTAAATAAGCTATCTTGAAATTGTGGTCTAAGACTACCATAATCTAGCTTATATAATGGGAGTATCTATAGCTCACACAGGAGGAACAAAGCCTCTACTCACACGAATTTTAGTCATTAGATCTAAGATAGATGGCTCAGATTCTTCCCGCCTCACACTCCCCACCAATCCCCGTCTTGACCCCTGACCTCCTCCTTCCACCTCCCACGATCGGCCACTGCCCGCCACCTAGGCCCTCCCCCACTCCTCCGATGGATCCTAGCTCACCCACCGCGCTGGCAGCCTCTCGTGGTCACCTTAGTTTCCATTCGCACCCCCGCCTCCGACACCGACCTAATCGTCGTCCCCCCACTGCCCGGCTAATGTCGCCCCACGCTCGCCTCCAGCTAGGCTGGCCTACCGCCGACCCTCTCTCTATGGCTGGTCGTGGGCACCCAACCCCAGCAATCCGTAACCCTAATCGCACCAGAATTTCACCGGAGTCGGAGAAGAAAGGGATGATGGAGGTGAAGAAAATCTTAGGTGAGAAGACCTCTATTTCACTCAAGTGAGGTTTAATAACTTTCCCTTAATCAGGAAAACAAACAGGAGTCACTCAGATGTCCGACATTGTTGATGTGAATTATTGAGTTGTCCCAATAATAATCGGGTAAAAGGAAAAGAAAAAGAAAAAGTCTATTTGAGTACTATTTTTAACAACTCTCTTGATACAAAATAGTTGGATTGGAGATTGGAAAACATTTGGAGATGCTCACCCTAGCCTAGCTCAGGTTGCTCTGTTTTGTTTTCCATGGAATGATAATAATGGAGCTTTCTTGCTCAAGTTGACACGATAAATTTTTGGATAATTATTCATGTGTGTTATGTAAGTCATCCATGCATGCAATTCTCGGGATCCTATTTTAGATAGAAGAAACATTTTTCTATATAAAAAGGACTTGACTAATTTACAGCCGGCTGTAAATTAGCCAAAGGTACAGCCGGCTGCTTTTTGGGGGGAGACCACTCCAACTTCCCTTATTTAGATAGACTTGGTCAGCAATGTTTCAGACTTCCAGCAACATTTCGGTCCGGCGCGCTGGCGCGAAAAAAAGCGAGTGGCAGGAAGGCTCACGCTTTGGCACCAAGATACAGGCCCACAACAATTTCTAGGGTTCTGTGCGTGGTCTGTTCCACCGCGAGTTGCCTGCGTGGAACAGGGAATCCCCTGGATCCAGTGCGGCTGATCAGAAATCTAGGGAAAAAACTGCGCCTATACAATCAAAATCGTCAGGGAAGCAAAAAAGGAGCATGCAAACGAATCCAACAGCAAATTTCTTGATGAATTCACCGCACAAATTTGAAAAAGAAACCACCAGGTGCAAAAGATCGCCCACATGTTTAGCAGCTTTTCTGAACCACAAAATGAGGTTTGGATCTAAAAAACTGGCTAAACAATCATCCAAATTCCCAATTGGTGCATACAAAATAGCAACATGATGAGATTTTAGGTTGCCTGCATGAGTTGGATGTGTTGTAGTTTTGAATCCTGGTATGTATCATATGTAATCTTCTGCATCCTTGTGCCCCCCCCTACACATAATTGGTCACTGCTGCAAAAAAGAAAAAAAAGAAAAGATATGGTTATTGCTGGAAACAAAAAAGAGAACACTATATAGTTGGCTAGATAAGTATACTAGCATGCCTTCATGTTTTTATTTTCCTGCCTGGTAAACTGAATTAAGTTTCACGACACTAGATATAACAACTTATGGGTTATATGGTTACATAGTTGACTACATCAGTATACTAACATACCTTCATGTTTTTATTGTTCTGGCTGGTAAATTGAATTAAGTTTCATGACACTAGATACAACAGTTTATGGGTTATATGGTTACAAAGTTGGCTAGATTAGTATAGTAACATGCATTCAGGTTTTCATTTTTCTGGCTGTTAAACTGAATTAAGTTTCATGACACATGATACAACATCTTATGGATTATATGGTTACATAGTTAGCCATATTAGTATATTAGCATGCCTTAATGTTTTTATCTTTTTGGCTGTTAAACTGAATTAAGTTTCATGACACCAGATACAAATTGGTTGTGTCAGGCACCATGGACTTGAACCAGTTATAGATGTGGAGGCTGCAAATCCTACCTTTTGTACTCAAGCAGAGTCAACCGATGTTTTGCCTACAACATCTGAAAGTTTCTTCTTTTCCTTTCCTGCATGACATGTGTAATTAAAAGAAGTGCATAAGCGATATGACACATGGTGGTGCGCTAAAAAAACAAAAGTTGATGTACAAAAATATTAATTTCAGATCGTGGTTAAGATGATGTTAATTGAGTGCCAGATAATGTTAAGTTGTTGTACAAAAATATATTAAATTGACCGGGGATTACAGGGTATACAGAGTTGCTCCCCGCATACCTGGTGGTTTTTATGACTCCAAGAAAAAGACTTATGCAACACAGCACCTCGCCAGCAGAATGTAGAGAAACTTGAACAGATAAAAATTATGTACTAGTGAATTGGCAAAAAGAAGATGAAAACTGACCGTTTGTGATGGGTGTTACCCCCTCGATACCCCTTCCACCTCCTTATGTTGCTGCTATGGCTGAAAAAAAGGAGAATAGCATGATCATTTAATTGTTGCCATTCGCTTGATTGCTTTGTATAAAGATACAAACCTAACATGTAAAAAAGTCAGACAGTATAATCATACACAGTATATATCAGTAAGAACTGTATCATCAGTATAGGACGTATGGAGCATATAGGTTGCTTGCATCATTTAGTTTTATGTTGGCCTGCTATAACACCAGGACCAATATGGAGCTCAATCAGTTGAGAAAAAGAACATAACATCAAAACTAGTGGTTGAAAAAATGCGTCAATCTGCATCAGAATTTTATACCTAAATCTCATGTCATTGCCTATATATAACCATATTATTGGCAAATTCCTAACAAACTATTGCCTAAATTCTAACAAATTGTTGCCTAAATGTGTCGAGTTGTATAATAAATTGGAAAAATGTGCAAGAAGCCATGAACAACTCTGATAATACATTGTCACATTGATTGCAACGCCCAAGTCACCAATCACAGTTCAGATTACAAAAAGCGAACCAAGCATCACAGTTTGCATCAGCGTATACTAATTGATGTCACACAAAACATATTGATTGCGGATGAGGTCAACAGTTGAAACAAACATCATCAACTAATGGTATTTAAATGAATAACCAAAAAAGAGGGGAAAAGGAGCCGTTCGGTAACTCAAACCTGAACAGAAACATATGGGGCTGTTGACACAATATGGGAGCACACATATTGCTTTGCATCATTTAGTTTTATGTGGGGCTACTATTACACAAGACGCCAATGAGGAGCTCAAATAAGTTTCCAAAAAAATTGCAAGACAGGCCAAAAAACATCAGTTCATGCTTCTTTCTTCTAGGCATTGTGTGAGTTTTATCTCAGCTAGGTTGCGATGAAGAGAATACATGTATAGTAAGTTCTAGTTCAATTGCGTAATCCAAATAACGCTAAAAAGTGTCAAACATGCTAATTGATGGTACTCAGTACTCACTCGTCATTGGGAATATTTTTTCTGCAGCTTGCTAAGGCTACATGGCTTGACAGATTCAGTGTCACACATTTCCAACTTAGTTCTGCAAATAAAAATGAGAATAAGAAACTTTATGAAATCTCATAAGAAAGTTATGAAAAGAATCTAAGCAAATTATATCATGAACCATGCCAAGTTTTATCTATTTTTTCAGCGCATAGTATTTGTCAAAAATGGTAAACTACTCCTAAACAACTAGTCAACATATATCACTGATAAAACTAGCACCAGGACAACAAGTTGGCTTATGTCCTTTTAGTTATTGACCTCAATCTTCTAATCTACTTAGGTTAGATTGGAAGGTAGTACACAAGCTTAAATGCATGAACTACTATCTATTTCAGTCACTGCTCCATATGCCATGAAAAATTATTCAATGAAACTTAAGAGCTAAACCAGTTGCAAAAGGAATGAACATATGAAAAAGTTCCCAAAATTACCCTGTACCTCTTATCTTAGAACTATAAGGTAGACTGCATACTGATGTCTGAACTATAGTACTAAAAGAAGCCATATGGAGCGGTATGGTTACTATACCACAGGTTCTGCACGATTTAGTGGTTGCCTTTGCGACTAAAACATGCAAAGGTCACCAACTTGGGGGGGGATCTCATTTGATTTCTACATTTGAATTCTGTGTTATGGCAGCAACAACTCAGTTTTTCCTTAATTCCATCTAGTTCTAGTTCTAAATTTTTTTCAAGAAAGGGAAAAGTCTACGGCGTATTTCTCTTCTCGTAATGAATGGCCCACAACGTGGTGTAAAACGCACATAAGCTTGTCAGTTCAACTACCATGGCAACACACAGCAGCAGTGCACATGGTGCAGGAGTACACTGGAACAACTTTATCCACAATCAATTAAACTATGCTTCTAAGAACCTGTCAATATCTCAGTAAGCAAACATTGTTAATTTTTGGTCTACTCCTATAGTGCACGAAAGAATCAAAGACTATTCTGACATTAAACAGACTTCTAAGAATTACAGATCGCACAGAATTCATTGATTCTCTAGCAAATTTTAGTAGTAACGACACTGGACACCTTTCTTTTCAATTAATAGTGAAAATGTCACCACAGATTCACAAGATCCAGTCTATAAAGTTGGGAGTACTCAAACACTAGTGTTTCCTTGCCTCATGCCTTTTGAATTGGCAATCAAAAGTAAAAAAAAAGTATCTTGTCCTAGCTGCTGTTGCCTTTTATGAGTTCATATCTTGCAAAGCATCACATGTGCATCCCTGACAAAAGTCGGTGAAAGCAAATGCCATTTCTTACGACAGAAATGAAGTTGGGATGAAACGGCCTTTCTGCAACAACATGAGCATGACTGAATCTTGTTTCCTAGTACATCTCTATTACTGACTGAATTGTAGTATGTGTGTAGGAGCAGTAAATGAGTAATTCCAAACATGCTAGCAACATGACAAGATATCAAATATTGAATCTGAGAAAGTGAGAATTGCAAGACCTTGATACAGACGATAGCAACATGACAAGATGTAAATTTTGAATCTGAGGAATGCAAGGCCTCACTGGAGAGGATGTTGAAGTTCGTCCGGCGGCCGTCCTTGGCGAGCCCGGTTGGTCCAGCCAAGCCAGACCAAGCTGCCAGGATGTTTACCCTCGGGCCAATCACCAATCATGTCCGGCTTGAGGATGCCGCGGGGGGCGAGGCCGCCGGGGGAACGACGCGGCGCGCCCTCGAGGCTTCCGCGGGGGCCATTGTCGCTGCTTCCGGGGGAGAGCGGGCGCCGCTTCCGGGGGAGCAGGGGTTGTCGTCGCCGCTTCCGAGGGAATGCCGCCGCGCGTCCTTGAGGCAGCCGCGGGTGGGCGCCACCTCGAGGCTGCCAGGGGAACGCCGCAGCGCGCCCTCGAGGCTGCCGCGGGGACCGCCGTCGTCGCTTCCGGGGGAGCAGGGGTCGCCGCGGCGCGGGGTTCGCCACTGCTGGGCCTGTCGCCGCATGCCTTCAAGGCCGCTAGGGCCGCCGTCGCGCGAAATCTCACCGGGCGGCTGCTGCCGCATGCCCTCGCCGGGGACGCACCACAGGAGCCACCTCCCGACGGCGAACCCTAGGAGCGTGAGAGAGAAGGCAGGGAACCGAGAGGGAGGAGAAATGGATAGGGTCCGAGAGATAGAGACGAGTGGACAGGGGTGGGAGGAGAAAGATGCGTGGGCCCCCACCACGTGGATCATAGGCGGAACCGGTTCAGAGGGTTGTTCTTCACAACGAAAACACAGCCGGCTGGTATAAATTCATTACCATATAAAAAATGCTGATTTATTTATGCGGCAAAATAGCTCGCCAACAGTCGCTCCCTATTGCCACGGTTACTCCTCAAGCTGGCGGTCCATGACTCCATGTATAACTTTCCCCATAAGTTGATGAGGAAGTCCGTGTCGTATCCGTTAGGAAGATCTCAACCGTGGCCGAGTCGGAATTCCGATCATCAATTGGTTCGATCAAGCAGATTAAAGCAGAGATGTCCAGACGCAGGGTGGATGATGGCGTCGGCGACAGGGACAGGGTGGGCCGACCTCCCGGCAGACCTTCTGCGCTGCGTCATCCCACTCCTCCCGTTCCCCGGCGACCGCGCACGCATCTGCGCCGCCTGCCGCGCGTGGCGCGACGGAGCGCGACGACACGTTCGCCACCAGCCGCCATGGATCGTGCTCCCCAACTGCTCCTTGTGCACCACCGGCCGCGACGGCACCTTCTACGACCGGATCCCCGGCCTCCCCGCCGAGAACGTGACCTGCCTCGCCGCCGCCGCCGAAGGCTGGCTGGCGTTCGACTGCACCGACGACGTGTACCGGCGCACCCCCACCTGGAACATGTACTGCCCCGACACGGGGACGTTCATGTACCCCATGCCCGACGTGAAGCACACGCACATGTACCTGCTGCACAACCCCTTCTCCGGCGTTACTGTGCCCCTTCCGGAGCTCGACGCCATTGTCGGCCATGTCACCGAGACCTTCGAGATCCGCAAGGTGCTGATGCGGTCAACTACGGACGATGTCGTTGCCGTCACGACCAACAGCTTGAACTACAACGTCATCTTGTGCCGACCCGGCAAGGGTACGTTTGTGCTACCCGATTTTAGGGTCGTCGATGTCGCGTTCATGGGAGACACGATCCTCTATGGGATCACCTCTGGTGAAGAACTCCTTGCCTTCCATCTCGGCGAGGACGAGGATGGCAGGCCTAAGGTTACCCGGTTCGAGCGAGTCATCATGAACCCAAAGGCTGCTTATTATGAGAAATATTCGTGGAGCTGGCCTCAGATAGATGACATTAGCAATGACGATGACCATAACTACGACAATAATAATGGTGATGTAAAGGTGTCATCAGCTGGTAGCAACAAGGAGGACCAACAGGAGGACAATGATGATGATGATGACAAGGGTGGCAACAAGGAGGACCAACAGGAGGACGACGACGATGACTGGGAGGAGGAGGAGGAGGAGGATATCAGCTTCATCATCAATGACGACAACTTGGTGTCGGACAATGAGCGATGGGATCGCGACGACGACGAGGATCTGGAGGTGCCCTACGAAGCCAAGGACGTGACATCTACCGCCCGGTACCTGGTGCGTTCCCTGAGCGGGAATGAGTTGGTCCTGGTGAGGCACCAGTACGAAACAACTCTGAATTCAGGCACCTACACTAGGAAGGTCGAGGTGTTCAAGGCGGATATCAGCACAGGCAGGTGGGTTCCGATCACCGCCGACGAGGGGCTGGGCGAACGCGAGTCGCTTTTCCTCAGCCGATCCTTCAGCAAATCCGCTCGTGCGCACGGAGACGTTGAGGAAGGCTTGGTGTATTATGCATCATGTGACCTCAACGATGTGTTCGACACGAGATCTTGGACTATCCGTAAGATGACATTTAGGTGGCCATGGCAACGGAAACTGATGCCTAAAAGCTCGCTAACATGGCTTTTCCCTCCGGACTTGGTGATTTAAGGCATCAAAACAATTACTCTCTATTGCTATGTAATAGCAACAAGAAAATCTTGATGATTAATGCATCCATACAATTGTTTTTGTGTGTTTGTGTGATATATATCATTTGTTTGTGCAAATTAAATTGGTTTTTTTATGCCTCTACCATGATCAAAAGTTTATTGGTTTTTGGATCTGATGATTCTGCTGGAGCTTTCTGTACCTCCGGTGGTGCTACCTGACTACCTGTTGGAGGATTGATATACAGCTAAATGCTATGCTATTATATCAACATGCATAAATCATTCGTTGAAATGTACAACAAATTCAGCATACTCAATCAGACTCAATGGCCACAACCTACATGCTGTGACTGACGAAGGATGATATTGCTAATTGCTATATAAGTATAATATATGAATATATGATGTTGGATTCAGTGTTGTAATAAAACTAATAACACATATACTGAATCGTTCACCTAACCTTTTTTCTCAATGCAAATTTGACAGGTTGTTAACTGCGCTGGCCGGGCTGTATTTCGTTCACCTAACCTTTTTTTGTTGAGAATTACCATCATTCACCTAACCTATTCGCGCGATATTGCAGCCTTAACGATTCCGATCCATCCGAAACAGGAAAGTCATCAAGCCTAGTACTGTATTATCGATCGATCAGATCTAAAAAGGATTTCTTTTTTAGGCACGAACAAACAACATGAACTATTAATAAGCTGTGAAAATTAAGATCCGCTCAACCTCAATCCAGAGCTCTTGCTGAGGTTACTGTAGCTCGATCGGCTCTTTTCTTCAATTGTGTTTGGCGACCGTCTCTGTCTAGCTTGAGGGACCGTATGTAGTAGTACGTGACAATTACATTCATGATCCATAGATTGTTCTTGTTAAACCACCAATAACTCTGCAAGGAGATGCATGGTGAGACACCTGTACCACCGTCCTCAGCACCTTTTTCAAATATGTTATAGGGTTTTAAAATACATAATTAAGTTCTGGACTATACTCACGCATTAATCTATTTTTCTTTGTGACAACATCTTCAAAATAAATCACGACTATACTTGCATGTGTCTAGACGACGTCAAAGTTGGAAATACTATCTGATTTAAAATAAAGCTGCGATGTGTTAGGACCTTTTTGCTATTTTTTGGCAATAGCATTAAAAAGAAGAGAAAGGAAAAAATTGCAAGAAACTCCGTCCATCCAAGAATTTGTTTCCTGAAAAAGTTTAAGAAACTATATGAACTAGATTTGGACGGATATCGATCACAAATACCAAGTTAAGACGAGAGAGAGAGGGGGAGAGGACTAGTAGGGAGATGATGGGAGAGATGATTATTTGAAGGAATTTATTTTGTAGTAGCCAATAGAACTTTAAGTAGTGTCTGTTAGCCATAATCTTGACTATTGCTATGGAAAGAAGTGGTTGTAGCAAGTTGCAGCATGGTGCTCTGCACTTGCTGCATATGCTGACTAGCAGCAGTAGCTAGTATCAGTAGCAAAGTTGCATTTTGGCAACAGTAGCAAGTAAAAGTCAAATTGGTATTGACTACCTTGAGGAGCATACATGATCATTATAGTTGGATCATATTGTCTCTAGATTCCTAGGTGTTGCTTAGTTGTAAAGTAGAGGTTGCACAAGTAAATTAGGAATTTACTACTAGCTGGTGTTTAGCTAATTGTGAGTTGTCATTATGTATGACAGTTTGCAAGTCATATAAAAGGACATGTACCCCATAGTCTATGTAACCTTTGTGAGTTGAATAAATAGACATCACTAGCTCCATTGGTTCCTCTCCTCATCTTCTTCCTCCAGCCACAAAGGGAGAGTGAGTGAGAGCTTGAAATCTCTGATCAAAGTGATCAGCTGAGCAGAGGTGGTGAGTTTGGTGTGTATCTTTGGTAGAGGGGGAGTTGGGCCAACAATTGGTATCAAGAGCCTAGGCTGGTGAGATGCCGAAGATCATGCCAGCAGGAGAAGGGTCGAGCGGCAAGGGCGCGACCAAGGTACCAGGGAAGGTGTCCCTCCAGGTTCCGGTGCTGAACAAGACGAACTACGGCGCTTGGGCGGTAAGGATGAAGATGCTGATGCGTGCTCAAGGTGTGTGGGATGTGGTTGATCCCAGTACCAAGGAGCGCGTCAGTGATGAAGAGAAGGACAACATGGCCATGGCTATCATCTCCATGGGCTTGGAGATGAGATGCTCATGCAGGTTGCTGAGAAGGAGTCCGCATTCGAGATGTGGACAACACTGTGCTCCATGCATATGGGGGTGGAGCGGGCGAAGGAGGCGAAGGTCCAGATGCTGTGGTGGGAGCTGGAGAACCTTTGCATGGGGAACAGAGAGTCGGTTGACGACTTTGCAGCAAAGATGATGCTTCTCGTTGGCCAGGTCCAAGGACTTGGAGAGAAGATGGAGGAGACACAAGTCGTCAAAAGGCTGCTGCGAGCAGTCTGAGACAAGTTTGTCCATATTGCATCGGCGGTCGAGCAATTTGGAGACTTGAAGAAGATGACCTTGGAGGAGGTCATTGGATCCCTGAAGGCGCACGAGGAGCGCATCAAGGCACGAGGAGCACGCTCTGAGGAGCAGCTCCTCATAACAAGGGGCTTGGAGTCATCACATGGCCGCGACCGTGGTCGTGGACGTAGAAGCGAAGCCCGGAAGGATAAAGATCAGTGTTACCATTGTAAAGAGTATGGACATCATTCATATGAGTGCCCTACCAAGGGAAAAGTCAAGAGGCAAGAGGAGAAGGCGCTCCTTGCTGATGGCTTTGACTTGGCTGATGATGAGCCGGCCCTGCTGTGAGGACACAGGAAAAAGATGTCACTGCGGTGACAAGAGGAGACGTCGTTGCGGTGACAAGAGGAGATGGTGGTGCTGTTGTGCCAGAAAAAGATGTTGCTGCGGTGACACAAGAGGATGGTGGTGCTGCGGCATCACAAAGAGAGTTTGTCGCTGCGGTGACACAAGAGGACAGTGGTGCTGCGAGACCACAAGAAGATGGCAGTACTGCGAGGCTGCTAGAAGAAATGATGTTGGTACGGTGGCACTGCGAGCGATGTGCACAACAAGAAGAAAGAGAAAGCCGCTGAGTGTGTCAAGAAGGTGTGGTGCTCCACACAGAAGAGTGTAGTCAAGATTAGGGGGAAATTGTTAGCCATAATCTTGACTATTGCTATGGCAACAAGTGGTTGTAGCAAGTTGCAGCATGGTGCTCTGCACTTGCTGCATATGCTGACTAGTAGCAGTAGCTAGTATCAGTAGCAAAGTTGCATTTTGGTAGTAGTAGCAAGTAAAAGTCAAATTGGTATTGACTACCTTGAGGAGCATACATGATCATTATAGTTGGATCATGTTGTCCCTAGATTCCTAAGTGTTGCTTAGTTTTAAAGTAGAGGTTGTACAAGTAAATTAGGAATCTACTACTAGCTAGTGTTTAGCTAATTGTGAGTTGTTATTATGTATGACGGTTTGCAAGTCCTATAAAAGTACATGTACCCCAAAATCTATGTAACCTTTGTGAGTTGAATAAATAGACATCACTAGCTCCATTGGTTCCTCTCCTCATCTTCTTCCTCCAGCCACAAAGGGAGAGTGAGTGAGAGAACTCTCTGATCAAAGTGATCAGCTGAGCAGAGGTGGTGAGTTTGGTGTGTATCTTTGGTAGAGGGGGAGTTGGGCCAACAATTGGTATCAAGAGCCTAGGCTGGTGAGATGCCGAAGATCATGCCAGCAGGTAAAGGGTCGAGCGGCGAGGGCGCGACCAAGGTACCAGGGAAGGTGTCCCTCCAGGTTCCGGTGCTGAACAAGACGAACTACGACGCTTGGGCGGTAAGGATGAAGATGCTGATGCGTGCTCAAGGTGTGTGGGATGTGGTTGATCCCAGTACCAAGGAGCGCGTCAGTGATGAAGAGAAGGACAACATGGCCATGGCTATCATCTCCATGGGCTTGGAGATGAGATGCTCATGCAGGTTGCTGAGAAGGAGTCCACATTCGAGATGTGGACAGCACTATGCTCCATGCATATGGGGGCGGAGCGGGCGAAGGAGGCGAAGGTCCAGATGCTGCGGTGGGAGCTAGAGAACCTTTGCATGAGGAACAAAGAGTTGGTTGACGACTTTGCAGCAAAGGTGATGCTTCTCATTGGCCAGGTCCAAGGACATGGAGAGAAGATGGAGGAGACACAACTCGTCAAAATGCTGCTGCGAGCAGTCTCAGACAAGTTTGTCCATATTGCATCAGCGATCGAGCAATTTGGAGACTTGAAGAAGATGACCTTGGAGGAGGTCATTGGCTCCCTAAAGGCGCACGAGGAGCACGCTCTGAGGAGCAGCTCCTCATAACAAGGGGCTTGGAGTCATCACGTGGCCGCGACCGTGGTCGTGGACGTGGAAGCGATGCCCGGAAGGATAAAGATCAGTGTTACCACTATAAATAGTATAGGTGTTGACGTTTGATTATCGTTGCAAAGTTCGTTTGGACTTGCAAACGGACAAATCCCTTGTCGTAGTCAAGGGACCCTTCTTCCCTTGAGTGGTGATCCCAAGGTATCGAATCCGTGGAACAATGTGCAACGCAAGATCAATTCAATAAAGCGAGAAAGCACTTTGTTTAAGGGAGGTTTCAAACGCATCTAATCTAATAAAACATGAGAGGTAGCGAGATAAAGCAAGAGGTAACCGATCTAGAGAGTCTAGGTCGTGCCTTTGTCGTAGTTCCAAGCGAGAGATGAAGATAGCAATAAGAATCTCATAAAAAGCATGTGGCTTCCGGTCCAATCCTCAAAGGCACTTACCGTACATGTGATCGACATCCTGTCACGATGCCCCGCTTCTTGTGTAGGTGAACCTAAGAGCACGCTCACGAGGAACGCGTTGAAAACACTTGGTAGGTCGGGTATGCACCTCTAGCCACCGCGGCTACAAGAGCACCCTAGGCGATCTATCTTAAGTATAGATCGAGGAAGAAGCAAAACCAAGAGAAGACAAAACCGAAGAGAAAGCACTCGATTGCTAGTTATCAGATCTATTAAAACTCCATCATAAGTGTATACATGAATAAGATCCAATCGGGATCCTACCTTGATCTTGATTCAAGCCTCAAAACTGACGTGGTCTTCCATGCAAGGTTCCCATGACTAGGTGAACCCTAGACGACTATCACTACCCTCCTCTCCGAGATGGTGTCCCTCAAGCTCTTCTGCTCCTCGCCGGCGGATGACAAATGACTTGATGTTTGCAACTTCGCACGGGGGCTATAAATAGCACGAGGATCGTCTAGGTCAAAGGGGCAACCGGGCCCGTCTGGGCTGGTTCCGCCGGCCCAGTCGGCCCGTTCTGACTTCCTCCCGGCTTCTCGTGTTTTCTAGAACTTTTGCTGAGTTGCATGTGGGTCCTTGACGTCATTTTCCTCGCGGTTTAGATAAGGGTGCTTTGCGTATGAACTCCGCATCTTCTCTGCCTAGGTCCTCGACACTTCTCGGCTTCACGCGATCCTTAGTTCATTTGGAGTCATGTTCAACTTGTATCTTGACTTGTCCCGGGGTCCATGATCTTCTTGTAAAACCTTTGAGAACCTTACCCGGAAGTCCTCATTTAGGCTCTTGATTCCTTGTAAACAATAAAATCCAAAAACCATGCGCGAGTGCGAACTTAACATATAATGGGGGTTAGGATCGTTAGTGTGAATATCAAATTAATGCCAACATAGAAGGTAAACAAGTGGCTAGGTTGATCGAGCAACATCCCCCATGCTTAAACCTTGCTCGTCCTCGAGTAAGCCTTCAATGGATATCAGGGTTGCCTTTCAATGTTCATACCCTGCACTTGATCATATATGAGAAAACATAATGCTCTCTAAATTTATATTTGTTAAAGTTCCATAATGTAACTAGCCTTCATCCCTACGGAGGGTGGATATCAATTAAGCTATTCCCACGAGAAGTTAATCATGCTCCCAAAATTTTAAATGAATCTCAGAAATTTTGAAATAAAGTGCAAGGTGAAGAAAAAGAGCTAAACCAAGTTCAAAAATTTAAAGCTCCTTGCATCTTGCTCATGATCTCTCATCTTATCAAGTCCCTCAAGCCTATTTGTTCTACTCCTTTCCCCTCTCAATATATGTATATAAGTGGAAGGCTTTATATGGAGCTATGGGAAAGTTTAGTTCTACCAAGATATTATAAGCGAGATATTATCAAAACAAGACAAGCTTCTCATGGTCTTACCGAGACTCGTCAAAAAGGTCATTGGAAAAATAATGTTCTCAAGGAGGGGGGAGAGAAAATACACACACTTTGATATAGGTGGACATGTGCATGGCAAAGAGAGATCCCGAGGCACAAACGAAGTCCTCGTTATCGGATTGCACATGGTTGGAAAGATGAGTATGGGTCTTGATCTTGAATCCTCTTGACTTGAAATTTCCAATGCATCTAGAGAGCCGGGGAGCTTTATTTTTTTCTTTCTCTCTTTTTTTTCTTATATACACACACACACACACACATATATATATATATTTTCTTTTCATACTTCTTTTTTTCTCTCTTCTTTTTTTATATATACAAACTCCCCTTGAACTCTAGATTACATTGTACCTACCTTCTTGGCAACTCCCCCCCCATGCTTAGACGATTGCACATCCTCGGGCAAAGAGTTGGTGAAATTTTTGTGCCAAGGTAGGTACTAAAAGTCCTATATTTTCCTGGAGAGAAACACTTGACTTCTAGGGATCCTTCACACAACTTTTATGTTGTCTTAGAGGTCTCCCAAAATTATACTCCAATCTTCGGCACATTCATTCTTGTGATCTTCCTCCAAATATTTATCCATACTCAAGAATTGGGTTGTGGTCAAGGAGGTAAACACAAAAGAGATGTTTTGGGTTTGTGGGTGGATATCCGACGAGGTTTGCAAAATTCCCAATGTGGAAACTTACAATGCACGGATAGAATAGGCTAGCATAAAGATAGATACGCAAAAACGGAATGACCAACTTCTTAGTCTCGGGCCAGAGAAATCAAGCCTTGAATCAATGCACGCAAAAATAAATCTTGTATACTAAGGTTTATGCACTCAATCAAATATAGGGCTTTGGATAGGTAGAGCAACATGCAAGAGGTATTAATGACAAGGTTAGCATTACTTTTAAGAACAAAAATAAGTCGTCTTTAACCCATCCAAAATTGAGAGCATGAGAAAAACTATGGGTTTCATCTTTATCACAACCTCCGCAAAGGATAAGCTAGCATTTAAATTAATTTCAGATTTGTATTAAAGAGAGCACTAGCTTAATCATGCATGTAACAAGTACAAAGTTGAGCAAAGCGGCAATGGTCATCATATAAACTTGGCACAATTTTCCATCCATATTAAAGATGATAAACCAGTAGTGAAACTTATTCATGGTGATGGAAAACAAAAACTGCTACACATGCTGGAAATAAAACTGAAAACTGAAAATGCTACGCACGCAAAAATTCGCGCACAAACTGAAAAATAAAGGAAAGGAGAAGGAAAAATCAAACCAAACTTGAAAGCATTATTTCTTCTTCCTTCCTTCACTCTTCCTCCAATGGTTGATCCTCCGTCTTTATGATGAGAGCAAGCTTTGAGTGCCTTGGAGTGTATGGTGGTGTCGAGGTCGAACGTGTGACTCCTCCGTGTGCCCTTGCGGTTCGGTGTACCGCATGGACGAGCTTCGTGTACTCTTCATGCCTTCAAGGAGCAGCGTGTCGCTCCTTGATGGTGCCACGCCCTCCTCCATGCTTCGCAAGGATTCGGAGATAGATTGCCTCCGCAAAGAGCTTGATGGCGCCTCCGATGATGATGATTGTGTTTTCCTTCCGAGGACGGCGTTCATGGCTTTCATTATCATGCCTTGCTGCACAAACTCACAAACAACCTCCCCGGGGGTTTCTCGCCGGTGGAAATACACACAAGGAAAATATATGGATTGACAAGAATTGTAATGATCATTCAGAATTTTTATAGAAGGAAGTGAGGCACAAATTTTTATGGGTGGTTTCTGGAACTTCTGGGATATGAACTCAAGAACACGCACTAGCAAATGGATGAACTACTTACCAGACAAAGGGGAGCCTCGGGGGCTGACTAGAAGGGGCAGGCCGGCCGGCCTAGGCCGATCGGTCTAGGCGGCCTCCTACTCCTCTCGGCTCCAGCTTTCTCTGAGCTGCTTCTTACTCCCTTGTTGTCCTGTGTCCTCGTGCTCTACAAGAATCCATTACCCAAACGCTCTCGGCCACTCGTTTGTTTTGAATGATGGGATCAACACCTCCCTCCTTTACTTTATGTCACTTCTTGTCTTCCATGTTTTATATGCTTTCACTTATTTCCTGCAAAACAAAGTCATTGCTGCCCCCCCTCATGCTTGTCTTTACATGTGCCCAAGATGCTTTGATGATAAGACCTTCCCGTGATGCATCATGGAGCACAAAGCAAGTTAACTCAAAATCCTCTCTTCAATCATGTTTTGATGCTAATCACTCCTCTAAATCAAAAATTAACTCAGAGCTAGCAATGAGTCCAAATGTATTCTTAGAGGAATTTTTAGGCATCAAAAACATTTGTAATTTGAAAACTTTCCGACTACATTTATTTTGGTTGCACTGGGATCTTTTGCTTTCATTAGTTGATAGCAAGGTCCTCCGGCTTGACCGTGGGGGTATAGGTTTAGGTTCTAATTTTGGCCAAATATGAGATAGAGATTTTGAACAAATAAATCAATGAGGCTTAGAAAAATTCTAAATCTAGAGAAACCGGTGGATGTTAAGTTGAATGAAACCGAAGATCGAATTTCCTAGGTTCACGCGAGTCCTACCATGCGTCAAAGATTAAAAATCATTAAGGAACATAGCGAAGCTCTACTCGTGTGTTTTTAACATGTAAACACGAGCCAACCTTAACATCATGGAGAGGGTGAAAGGCTTGGATAGGATCTGAGTTTTTGGTTCTAGTTTCTCAAGAAGAGGCAAATAAATTATGGGATAGCTCATGTCATTGGTTTAAGATCGAAAAATCCAAATAAAACGACTGAGCTAATAAAATGTTCTCCAAAAACTTGTTCAACCACTTAAGAGTTAATAAAGTGTCTTTGCATAGCAAATTCTAAGACTCACTTACTTGAAATACGAAAATCTTCCGGGTTGCCCTCCCGGCAGCCGTTATTCTTGATCGGGTTGTCCTCCCGGTAGCTTATTCTTGACTCGATGAACGGGTTGCCTCCCACCTAGCGCTTCGTTTAAAGTCCATAGCTAGACTTCTTCTCTTCTTTACTTCGGATCAACGCTCTTTGTGAGCGCTGCAATCCTAGGTACCCACTTCTGCACTATCTTTAGCTTGGGTGCAGGCTTTTTCTTCAGCTTAGTCATTTTCTTGTCTTCACAAGCTGGCTTTCTCTTTTGGTCTTGACAGTTGCAACATCTCTCTTGATTCCTCGCTCCCATACCAATGCGACGATGAGGTGGAACATATTTAGCATTAATAATGTTGCGTACCTCGAAACACGGTCGAAATTTGAATGCACTTTCGCTGTTGATGTCAATCTTGATCTCCTTCTTGCCAACGTCGATTGTTACTCCGATGGTATTAAGGAACAACCTCCCAAAGAGCGGCGGCTTCTCCTTTTTCCACATCTTGAGCATGAAATCCACGGGGATGAAGCGATCTTCAACTTTTAAGGGTACATCTTCGGTGATTCCCATGGGATAGCGAATAGAGTTGTCTCCCAACTCTAGACACATGACCGTGGGCTCTAGCTTTGGTAAGCATAGCCTCTTGAACACGTCTCTTGGCATGGCTCTCATACTTACTCCAAGGTCACATAACATCATCTTGAACTTGAATGAGCCAATGGAACATGAGATGATCAAACATCCGGGATCTCTTTGTTTCTTGGGTCCTTGATATGTGATAATGGCACCACATTCCTTGGGCATCTTGATGTGATCTTCCCCGAGTGTCGTCATTTCATACTTGTCGGTAAGTATGTTGAAGTAGCGTGGCTTTGATGAAGGCATCACCACTCTTTCTCTATTACCCATTAGGCACCCAACAAGTTGTTTCAATTGCGCTTCTAGCATCTTCATTGTGTTGAGCATTTGATGGTTAGAACTTTCGACCTCCGTCACTCTCCCGTCTATATCCTCTAATATTTTGTTAATGACCTTGAACTTGGTGATGGTGTCCTTGTTGATCCTTGGTTGCTCATCCATGAAGTCCTTCAATTGTACACGAAGAGGAACCGAATTTTGAATGAGTGAGCTTGCATTAAATTGAGGTTTACCTTGCCCGTAGCGGAAGTTTGGCGATTCTACTTTCTTCGTGTGGTTGAGCACCTTTGCTTCATCCGGACAACCTCCTTGGACATGGTTGTACTCCCCACACCTCTCACATGTGGATCTTGCTTTGGCGGGCTCCATAGCTTTTATCTTTTCTGTCTCTA
Organism: Cenchrus purpureus; assembly: GCA_022644695.1. NCBI lineage: Eukaryota > Viridiplantae > Streptophyta > Magnoliopsida > Poales > Poaceae > Cenchrus > Cenchrus purpureus. The sequence continues at coordinate 191,401,715 of CP053461.1, read as the reverse complement.
TCTTCTCCACCCTGTCCATAAGTGAACCGACTTGCCATACAAGGAATTCGGCTCGCCTGTATTCATCGAAATGCTCCAAAGCTTCTTCAATTGTCTCCGTGGGAGATTGAACAAATGTTTCGACCTTGTCGCGCAAACTCTGAATCTTGACTGGCGAACTAAATCTCTTTATGAAGGCCCTCATCAATGCGTCCTAATTTAATTTCCTTGCCGATAGAGAGTGGAACCAATTCAAAGCTTCTTCAAGTAGTGAGAACCCAAAGAGCCTTGCCCTGAATTGATTTTGAGTCAACCCTTCCACATTGAAAGTTTGACATAGTTGAACGAATGCTTGGACGTGAAGGTTCGGATCCTCTTTACCGGTGAAAGGTGATTCTTGTACTTTAAGGATAGTTGAGACCTTGATCTTGAACGGCCTTTTGACATCTTCAAAATTTAGGATTGGTAGATCATCGATGTCCGGGGTGCATAGTTCCCTGATCGTGCGCTCCGGCTGTGATTCTTCCATAGGTGGCGGTTGAGGTTGATCTCCTTTTGATCTTGGTGGTGATGTTTCCTTTGGAGATTCTGACGATCCTTCGGCCTCGACTTTTGGATCTACAAATTCCTTAACTTGTGTTGCACGTCTCCTTTGCCTGTAAAGTTTTTTCTAGATCATCCACAAAAGAAAACTAGGGTTTGTTGGAGAGGTAGCAGTCCATCTCCGGTTAGGGTTAGTTATAAACAAAAATCAAAAAGAAGAACTAGGGTTAGTAAAAAAACTAGATTAGATTGATTTTTGAGGATGATCAAAGTTAGTAGATGCAAAAGAAAAACCAAAAGAAAAACCAAAAATTACTTACAAACGTGATACTAGATCGGATCTTGATTGCCTGCTCCCCGGCAACGACGCCAGAAAAAGGGGCTTGTTGACGTTTGATTATCGTTGCAAAGTTCGTTTGGACTTGCAAGCGGAGAAATCCCTCGTCGTAGTCAAGGGACCCTTCATCCCTTGAGTGGTGATCCCAAGGTATCGAATCCGTGGAACAATGTGCAACGCAAGATCGATCCAATAAAGCGAGAAAGCATTTTGTTTAAGAGAGGTTTCAAACGCATCTAATCTACTAAAACATGACAAGTAGCGAGATAAAGCAAGAGGTAACCGATCTAGAGAGTCTAGATCGTGCCTTTGTCGTAGTTCCAATCGAGAGATGAAGATAGCAATAATTATACTCATTACTGTAGCAAATCCGTAAAAAGGTTCGTCGCGCAAAGTTATACTCATCCGTAAAAAGGTTTTGCAAATAAAATTCATTTAGTACTCCATGCACGAAAGATTTCCTAGAGGAAATTTTTGCCCTTCCCCTTCCAAACACTGGCAATAAGCAACCAATGACATTGCATCTATATACTACTGTTGGTCTTTTGATATCTAGATCGACTCGTCCGGCCACGGTTGGAGTTCTTTTCGATCCTGACGGATACGATACGGATACTCGGATAGAGTACAACTTGTTGACGTTTTACGGCGAACACGAGTGCGCTTAGTTCGAAATCAACTCGTCGAAACACCAAGACGGGCTGGTGACAAAGCGTGTCGCCGAAAGCCTAAGTTTCGCCCGGGAGGGACCCGTCGGAGAACGCGCCTAGGGTTGTCCTCGAGATTGGCAAGGCCACTCGTAACTTCCTCAACCGCCGGAGGAGGAAGGAGGAGATCAAGGGGTTGGTAAAGCTAGGGTTTGGAGAAAATAAAGTGTAAATTGATAATTCGATTAGATGATGATCTCTCAATCGGCCAAGCCCCTTTATATTTATAGGGGAGGTCTTGCCTGCAAGGAACTCTTTACAACTCGTGAATAGCTAAGAATCCCTAATTAGACCGCCTAGGTGAGCCAATTTTGAGTGTCAACATATGGCCCCTGTTTTTAGTAAAGCTTGCGTGCTAAAAATAAATCTAAGGACGATGTGACACCTCATCGGCCATTTTCACGAACTTAGGCGATTCTTACTTAGAAATCGATATATCACCTTCAAGCGTCTTGCCATACACTTGGGTAGAATTTCTTCATGTATCTTCCATTAAGAGCCCGTGGTAGCTGTTGTCCTTGCAAAGTTTCCACCATATAAGAATTTCCAGAGCAAACTCTCACAATCCTATATGGTCCTTCCCACCTTGGAGACCACTTGCCGAACTTGTTACTCTTAGATCCTATAGGTAAAATAGTCTTCCAAATCAAATCACCTATCTGAAAAGACTTGGCTTTTACCTTCTTGTTGTATGCTCTAGCAACTCGCTTCTTATCTTTCTTAATTGCTTCCAAAACCTCCAATCGCTTGTCGGTCACTTCATCAATATTGTCCATCATCTTAGCATAATATGTATCAAAATCAAGATCATTTTGCTTTGCAAGTCCATATGCGCCTAGATTCACCTCAACAGGTAAAACGGCCTCTTGACCATACACAAGCTCATATGGAGTAACTTTAGTAGCACCATGTCTAGAAATATGATGAGCCCATAAAGCTTCAGATAATACCTCATGCCATCTCCTAGGATTATCTTCTATCTTCTTCTTAATGAGCTTAATCAAAGTTATGTTGCTAGACTCAGCTTGACCATTAGCTTGAGCATAATATGGGGATGAATTGAGCAACTTAATACCACGCACCTCTTTAGCAATAAACGAAGTACCTTGATCCGTAGTCAAAGTTTGCGGAATGCCAAATCTATGAATAATATGCTCTGTAATAAACTCAATTACCTCTCGGTGTGTCATATTCTTGAGAGGTATAGCTTCAGTCCACTTGGTAAAATAATCAGTAGCCACGATCACAAAACAATGCCCTTTTGACGATGGTGGATGAATCTTGCCAATGAAATCCAAACCCCATCCTCTGAAAGGCCAAGGCTTAATAATCGGATGCATCAACGCAGCAGGCACCAACTGAATATCCCCATGCTCTTGACACTCTTTGCATCCTTTGTAATACCGAAAACAATCAGCTATCATAGTAGGCTAATAAAAACAAGCTCTTCTGAGGAGGTCCGAGTATGGATAGAATTATTACTCTTGAAACATATCTTGAAGGTCCGAGTATTTGTTCTGATCTCTTCTCAACGAATCAAAGACAAGGATGTTGCTTCTATTGACATCAATTATGAGAAGAATCCAGTGGAAACTATATATAAAGAAGCTCAAAAGATTAGAACTAAATAATGTTAACTAAGATAATTAGAAATGTGAACCCTTAGCAATTAAGATGGTAATCACACTTACTCGAAGTTGTAAGGTAGAAGTATCAAATCCTTGTAATGCAATTCACACAAGGTCCTTAGGATTGTTTTGAATGTTGTTTCTGGTTGTTTCTTTACTTGATCTTGATTAACTAAAGATGGGTCCATGAAACCTATTCGTTGGTAACCATTCTTCCCCATGTTATGCATTTCAGCATGTAAAATGAAAGACAAAGTTAATAATTAGAGTATGCAAAATTTGTTAATTAGGGTATGTATTGCACCATCACTTACGTGCACTGTGCCATGACAAGATCGGTATTCAAGGAGTCAAGATGGTAAATTTCATAAATATCCTTGAATCGCAGCCAGACAACTTCGCCTTCACCAAAGAAAATCTCCGGTTTAACAAGCATGCTAATCATCTCCGTGCCCGCCTTAGACGTCTTCATGTAGAAGTCATGCAATCTGCAGATCCGAGTAGGGAGTTTCTTCACCAACTCAGGCCTGAAAAAGATTTCCCATGCTCGTAGTGCCATCTAGGTACGAAGTTTGGGTCCCGAGGAGGTGATTCATGGCCGAGAACATATTCTAGTGGGAACCCTGTTGCTTCTTGCATTGCAATGACCGCCGCTACTTGTTCTGCGTCCATAAGTGCAAGAGCTCGTTCGATTGCGTGAGGCCGAGGTGACGTAAGTCTCAGACGTCGGCCGACGCTTGTTGCCTTCTTCGTTGAAGGCTCTTCACGACGCCGATGTTTGTGTTGCCTTCTTCGTTGAAGGCTCTTTCACCGACGTTGACGTTTGTGTTGCCTTCTTCATTGAAGGCTCTTTCGTCGACGTTGACGCTTGTGTTGCCTTCTTCTTCTTCCTATAATCCTGCGGGCATCGCCGACCTCGGTGCTTGGTCGATGTAACTATTTGGTGACCCTCCTTGTCTCTTCTTCTTTAGGGACTTGTGCACCATAATCACTTAGTAGGGTTTTATAATTTCTTGTCTCTTTTCTCGCTTCCTTTTCTCTATGAAAGCTTTGAGTTTCTGACGATCTTTATTCTTTTCTGCTTCCATTTCTTCGAGCCGTTTTTGTTTAGCAGCCTCTTTATTCCCTTCAATCCACGCCTTGAGTTGCTTATCACACTCCGCCTCATTTTCCGATCTTTGTCATGTCATATGGCAGCTTCCTTTTAACAGGCAGCTTTTTCCCTTTCTTCTTCGGGGGATCCGGATTTGGCACGGGCATAGACGCGGTAGATTTTGATCGGGACCGCCTCTTGGCAGGCTTTGGTGAAGGCTGCTTTGGTGGTGATTGATGCTTTGGTAGTGATTGCTGACGATCGTCATCGCTCGCGGCAGGAGAATTCCCTCGTTGTGGAGACGGTGAGCTCCAATCATTCGGCGATGACCGGCCCGGTGACGGCCCGGGAGATGATGGTGCCTGCTGCTCGGCAACACTCGGAGGGATCGTTGACGGCCCGGGAGATAGTGGCTGCTGCTCGGCAACACGGAGGAGGATCGGTGGTATGCATGTTAGGTATTATGATGTAACGCTTTGGGCCACAATATGATATCGTGAAGCGCATCACGAGTGTCCTTTCCCTCACTCCTTGGATGTCTAGCTCTATGTCGTTAAACTTTGGGTCAAGAATCTCCTCCAAACCAACCGAGGCGTAGCCACTGGAATCTGCATGCGTGGCTTGTACGTCCCTAGGAGATGTGCTAAAGCCATTCCGCAGACGCCACCTATATATATGTAGAGAAATGATAAAGTTATTAAATGCCCCGAGACATGCATCAAAGGTTGAGATAATTGCACGTATAATCAGGTTTATATATACCTTTATTGTGATGTTGCCAATCGGCTTGTGCACCTCACATGCGGTCTACGACAGAGTTCATCCACAGGTACCGCATTGTCCTCTACTTGAACTTCTTCTTGGTTTGCGCCTTTGTTCTTCGGGGCCTCTGTGGAAGCACTGTTGCTGAGCGGAAGGGCTAATGACGGGATCCCCGGTGCTTGGGGCAAAGGTTCTAAGATGGGTGATCCGAGCTACCGGCGGCCACTGTCGTTCAATCTCTGCATTCACACGATCTTCTTGATCTTTAAGTCTCGCTCCATCATTTCACGCCACCGCCTCTTCACACTCCCTTCTTCTTTGCGGCTTACATGAGGTGTGGCACTTCCTTGAAAGCAAACTTCCACGGACTACCCGTAGCCCCAACATCCCGGTGTTCCGGATTCCCGAGCGCCAAAGTGAGCTCATCCATGTCTGCTGTGAACCAATCGCCCGCTTTGATGTCTTCATTCTTTTGACTATCTCATGTGCCGCCTCCCGTAGCGTGGGTGGTGGGAATACGAGGAACCATCATCGGGTTCAATCTTCCACCGCGGGCATAATACCAATTCTTCGATCGTTCTTCCTAGTCAATGACCGCTACGATACCTTTGTTGAGGAGGTCTTGTTCAATCTTCCGCCACTTGGGTGCTGCAAATCAGCGTAACCACGACCAAGACGATGGTTGTAATCCGTCTTCTTCGGGCACTTTTCTCCGAGCTTATGCGCTCTTGTTGGTGAATTCTTCAGTATTCTTGTAATCCACAAAGGACTACCATGATCCTTTAGCTTGGGATAATCATCAAAATTTGGAGTTCGATTCGCTTGATATAATCTACGTGCACCGCTTCTTGAAACTCGCAATTGAGTTGCCATCGTGAGAGTCCACCGCTTCACAAGGTTTATGCGTCACGCCCGGTGGAAGTGTGAAGTGTTTTAGGATATCATCCCATAACATATTCTTAACGTGATTTGAACCACCCATGGATTATCTTCCTTCCTTCCATTCTCTATATGATATGGGCACGTTGTCCTCACAATAGCACCGCATTGACACAAACTTGTCCCCGACCTTCTTTGGTTCCCATGGCTGGCCAAGCTCGTTGACTTCAGTGATATGAAACTTCACGTCATGATCGACGATTACTTTTGTACGGCCTCTCTTAGTCTTTTTGGTTGTCGAGGTTGAAGCCACAAGTTGCGGATTTGTTATTCACGGGGTTCCGTAATGATATATATACCTCGTTGTTAATGCATTTATGGATTTGTTAATGCATGATATATATACCTCGTTGGAACCTTCTGCATTAACTATGATAAGGTCTTCATTATTGTCCTCGGTGCGGCTGTCGATGTCCGCGGTGCGGGAGTCGATGTCCGCGGTGCGGGTGTCGATGTCCCCGTTTATGTTGAGGAACACGTCCGCCTGGCTACGCTCCTCCTCGGTGAAGGTTGGGACCTCGGTATTTGGACCCCCAGCAATAAGGCTCTCCATCAGCCGCTCCTCGTCCTCATTGTTATCCATAACTAGAAATTTCTAAAATATAAATGAAACATAAATGATTTTCTCGAGCACATAAATAGTTTTCTAAGCACATAAATGATTTTCTGAATACATAAATGAATTTCTGATACATAAATGATTTTCGATACATAAATGATTTTCTGAGCACATAAATGAATTTCTGAATACATAAATGAATTTCTGAATACATAAATGATTTTCTGAGCACATAAATGATTTTCTGATACATAAATGATTTTCGATACATAAATGAATTGAATACATAAATGAATTTCGAATACATAAATGATTTCGAGCACATAAATGATTTTCGAATACATAAATGATTTCTAAGTGTAAGAGTCGAGCTAAACTACCAAGTGTCGGCGAGTCGAAACCTAAGTGTCGGAGTCGACCGAGTCAGAGTCGAGCGAGACTACCTAAGTGTCGGGCGGGAGTCGAGGGGCGAGTCGAGCGAGACTACCCAAGTGTCGGGCGAGCCCAAGTAGCCCAAGCGAGAGTCGAGTGAGACTACCTAAGTGTCAAGGAGTCGAGCGAGTCGAGCGAGAAAACCTAAGTGTCGGACGGGTCGAGCGAGTCGAAAGAATCGAGCGTGTCGAGCGATACTACCTAATTGTCGGGCGAGCGAAAAAATTAAAATCTCTAAATACATATTTCATCTCTAAATACATTTCATCTCTAAATACATATTTCATCTCTAAATTCAAATCTAAAATCTCTAATTCTAAAATCTAAATTCAAATCTAAAATCTAAATTAAATCTAAAATCTAAACCAATTCTAAAATCTCTAACTAAATCTAAATCTAAATTCAAATTCTAAAATAAATTAACTGAAAATATAAAATTGTCGACGTCACCATCGTGGGTCGACGCCGAGCCTCACCGCCACGGGCGGGCCGAGGGGCGACGACGCCGGCGCGCGGCGGGGCGCGGGCGACGGAGCACGGGCGCTGGCGCGGAGCGGGCGACGGCGTGAGCGGCGGGCGGGCGAGGCCGGCGGAGCGCGGGGGGGAGCGGCCGGAGGGCGACGGCGCGGGCGGCGTGAGCGGCGACGGCGCGGGACGGCGGCGACGGGCGCGGAGACGCGGCGGGACGACGGCCGGGGCGGCGGGCGACGGCGCGCGGAGGGCCGGAGCTCGCGGGGCGGAGGGGCGGGCCGGACGGGCACGGTGGACGGGTGCGACGGGTCGACGACGGCGGGTGCAGCTGCGGCGGCAGGCGAGGGCGGCGGCAGGGAAGAAGGCGGCGATGGCGGCGGAGATCAAGACGACGAGGTGTGTGAAGTGGAGGTGTTGGGAAGAAGAGGGTGGTTCGTGGGATATATATCCCCCCTCTTTAGTCTCGGGTCATAATCAGACCCGGGAGCAAAGATCCTTTAGTCCCGGGTGGTGATACGACCCGAGACTAAAACCCGGTCGTATCTCCTCCCGGGACTAAAGGCCCCTTTCGCAGGGAGGGCAGGCAAATTTAGTCCGGGTGGTATTCACCCGAGACTAAGGACCCCCTTTAGTCTAGGGTGGTAACACCACCCGGGACTAAAGTGTAATTTTCGGCGGGAACTGTTTTTCTCCTCCCATTTCTTTTCTCATTTTCACATTCTATCTCTTTGAAATCACAAAATATATAGTAACTTTTACTATTTTCTCCATGCAAAATTATATTTAGTTAAAATATAATAAACTGTACTTTCTATGCAAAATTATATTTTAGAGTTGTAAACATTCACTTCCAATTTTCATTTGCAATATTGATGTGCATTCCCAATAAAATTCAATTAAACCGAAAAAATAGTAAATTAATTCAGAAAAATCTCAAACTTGGTGGGTCAATCTCACATGACATATTCAAGCTTCATAAAAATTTTGAGACCGATACAACACTACAAAGTGCATACTTGAATCGTTAAGACATAAGTGGTATAGACATGGTTCAATGAAAGATTCTATATAGCTTTGTGAAGCACGTGTACTCCATTTATGTCGAAATGGACTAAAATTTTTTTGGTTGTCATTTACACTCAAAAGATTAGCTCACATAAGATCTTAGATTTTTCGATGACTAAATGTATTTTAGGTTTTTTCTTCGTGCTAAAGGAGTTAGAATATTGTGAATTACACATCAATAACTCAAGAATTATGATTCGACTTCCAGATAAATTAGACTCCTAAGGCACAAGAGAACTTGTGGCCAAGTTTGGCACCATTCTGGATCGTTTCAGGGGTGCTCTCAGCTCAACTTTTAATTTCTAGTGATGTCGCGAAATTCAATTAAACCGAAAAAATAGTAAATTAATTCAGAAAAATCTCAAACTTGGTGGGTCAATCTCACATGACATATTCAAGCTTCATAAAAATTTTGAGACCGATACAACACTACAAAGTGCATGGGCTTCAGAATCGTTAAGACATAAGTGGTATAGACATGGTTCGATGAAAGATTCTATATAGCTTTGTGAAGTACGTGTACTCCATTTATGTCGAAATGGTCTGAAATTTTTTTGGTTGTCATTTACACTCAAAATATTAGCTCACATAAGATCTTAGATTTTTCGATGACTAAATGTATTTTAGGTTTTTCTTCGTGCTAAAGGAGCTAGAATATTGTGAATTACATCAATAACTCAAGAATTATGATTCAACTTCTAGATAAATTAGACTCCTAAGGCACAAGAGAACTTGTGGCCAAGTTTGGCACCATTCTGGATCGTTTCAGGGGTGCTCTCTCAACTTTTAATTTCTAGGTGATGTCATACGAGAAATTCAATTAAACCAAAAATAGTAAATTAATTCAGAAAAATCTCAAACTTGGTGGGTCAATCTCACATGACATATTCAAGCTTCATAAAAATTTTGAGACCGATACACAATTGATTTGATCAATAATCATTACATTACGACATTAATCTCAAGCACGTAAGTACGGTGTCTCTTCACGTCCAAGCAATATGCTTGGGTCAACTTCGACAACGGAGGCATGCCATCAAACCGATCATAATCGATTGATTTGTTTTGTCCTCGACTCCACGATTACTCTTTTACGGAAAAACTATATGACGCTTTGCCTCTTGTGGTCACTGCTTCTTGGGGATTTTTATTCTTGGTATGCTAGTCATATCCTTCACATAGAAAACCGATGCACATCTTTGGCAAGCACGAATGGATCATCTTTGAACCCAATCTTGGTAAGGTCCACTATTGTCATTCCATATTCATCTTTCTTTACGCCATTCGGGTTTACCCATTGGCAAAAAGCAGAGACGTTCATCGCTCCGTACTCAAGCTCCCATATCTCTTCTATGATACCATAATAGCAGGTCTTGCCCCATCTATTCGATGATGTCCATACGGACACCACTATTTTGGTTTGTGCTTTTACGATCTTGAGCTCTTGTGTAAAAATTCTAACCATTCATATCGTAAGCTTGAAATCTTGTAATTGTGCTACAAGGTCCCGCTAACAAAGCTAGTTGTGGATGAATCATTGAGTTTCGATTAGTTGTTCACTCTACCATGAGGGAAATGTTTCCAAGTGACTGCAAATCCATCGGGATTTGGTTGGATTTTGAGAAGCAATAATCTGCTCGTGTTCCATCCTATGCGAGTCACCAGTGATGATTGTTGCAGATCGTTAGGTGTGCTTTATGGCATAAATCGTATTATTGCTCAAACTTGATTTCCTTCGATGGTACCCTTTCCTGTAGCCTCCCTCGTGTCGTGATCTGGAAGCCCAATCGAGTCAATTGTGACAAAATCAACACAAAACTCAATGACCTCCTGGCCCATATCCCTTAGCAATGCTTCCTTCCTTAGGACGAGCACGGTTAAGAACATATTTCTTGAGGATCGACATGAACCTCTCAAAAGGCCACATGTTGTGAAGGTATCGACCGAGAATAGTAATTTCTTTCACAAGGTGTACCGGTGCGTCATAACATCGAGGAAGGAAGGTGGAAATGCCAACTCAAAGCCGACAAGACATTGAACCGCATCATTGCTTTCCTAGCTTGGCTGGATCGATTGCCTTCTCGTGAAATTGCATTGAGAAATGCACAAAGTTTTACGACCGAATCGTACATTCTCGATAGAACACCCCTCAACAGTCATCAACATGTGACTGGGCCTTTAGATTTGTGAACTTCTTCTTCATATTTATGATCCCCTTTAAATTCGACGGTAGCAGACGGAACCTTAATGCAATCAAACACGCTTTCCTTCTCTTTCTTGGTGAGAGTGTAACTAGCGGGACTATAGTAATCAACATCATCATCATCCTCTTAATCATCACCCTCAGAACTTTGGGAATCTTATGAAATTCTTCGGTCCTCTCGTGCTTTGTTGGTATCCTTGGGTTACCGTAACAACCCATGAAGCCTAGCACATTCACGCAAAGATTCTTCGTAAGGTGCATCATCAATTGACCTCAAGGCTACGCCAATAAGGTAGCTCCCAAAATATAGATTTCTTCTTCCACATTGGTGCATTGGCGTCGGTTGGAACAGTTCACTACCAACCCTTTCCAAAGACTACCCTTAGATCATTTACCATCTCAAATCGACATCTCCATTAAAATGGGGTGCCTTCGGACCTTCCCTTTCAATGCATCTCTTTCTTCGTGGGTGATTAGTTGGAAGGAAACAACGGTGACCATTATACATGACCTTCTTACAGTTTTGAGACGAATACCTTGTGTTCTATGTAAACACATGCCCGACATCCGTTGTTTGTCCGGAAGGTTACTTAGGGCAGGCCAATCGTTGATGGTTATGAACAACAATGCTCAGATCGAAGTTTTCCTATCCTCATCCCACACGACGCCTCTTCCCGCCATAGCATAGTTCATCGACCCGGTCTTAGGATCAATGTCGTTGCGGGTTGTTTTGGACCTTGGATGAGCACCGGCATCATAATGAACTTTCGCTTCATGCACATCCAACCGTGAAGGTTGAACATGCATAGGGTCACGCGCCAAGTGCTATGACCATCTAAACTCCCGAATGGATTGAAACCATCCGTACTTAAACCAAACCTTATGTTCCTTTCCCGTCCTCAGAAAATGTCTTGAATTCTCTATCAATCTTTCTCCACTGAGACCCATCAGCCGGATGTCTCAACAGGTTGTCTTGCTTACGTTCCTCGGCGTGCCATCTCATCAACTTAGCATGTGCTTTGTTCTGGAACAAACGCTTCAAACATGGTATTATAGGAAAATACCACATAACCTTCGCCGGAACTTTCTTCGTCTTGTCACGGTGCCCTGAGATCACCATCTTCATCTCGCCGAATCTTATAACGTAGCGCTTTGCACAGGACAAGCATCCAAATTCTCGTAATCCTTACCCCGATATAGGATGCAATCATTAGGGCATGCATGGAACTTCTGTACCTCCAACCCAAGAGGGCACACAGTCTGTTTTGCTTCATATGTGGTGGACGGTAATTCATTGTTCTCCGGAAGCTTGTCCTTCACAATTTTTAGCATCCCTTCAAATGCCTTATCAGACACACCATGTTTTGCCTTCCATTGCAGCATTTCTAGTGTAGTACCAAGCTTTTTGTGACCTGGCTTGCAACTGGTATAACGGTTTTGTGATCTTGATCATACGTTGGAACTTTGCCTTTTTCTTTTTTTTCACAGTCCCTTTGTGCATCCTGTAGAACCTAGCCGAGATCATCAGCAGGCCCGTCGATGTCTGGTAAGTCTTCTTCGTCACATCTTCCATTAAAGTATCTGCAAAGCTTGACCCCGGCCCATCCGAATACCCTCCTCCTCTTCTTCGTCGTCTTCCATCACAACCCCTCTTTCACCGTGCTTGGTCCAAACCACATAGTTCGGCATGAATCTGTATTTCAACAAGTGGAGGTGAAGTGTGCCCGGGTCATGGTAGTCTCTTTCGTTTACGCAATCGGACATGGACAACACATGAACCCACTCGCATCCTTGTTTTTTTCGCCACTTGAGAAAACCATGCATGCTTGCGGTAATGTACTCGGCCATACCGATCTGTTGTACATCCATTGCCGGTTCATCTGCATCATATTAAGTGAAAAATATCCATGTTAATTCTACAACACTAACCCTAGGTATCCTTTTCTAATAACTAAATTAATAAATTCTATTTTCTCTAATATTAAATATAGCTAGCTAAAAGTAAAATTTATATATATAAAAAATCTTAACAAATGATGGCATAAATTTTCTATTTTCTTAATTATGGCATAAATTTTAAGTATAAAAAATATACAATATCCCTAGGTCTCATTTTCTAATAACTAAATTAATAAATTCTATTTTCTCTAATAATAAATAAAGCTAGCTAAAAGTAATATTTTTATAAAAACAAAAAAACTTAGTACAAATGAATGATAGAAGATTATCATAACAAATGATAACTACTTATTACTAAATCTAAAGTATACTAAAAACCTCATCTCTTAGCTCTTAAATCAAAATTTCTATTTTCTCCTTCTCTAAATCATAACACGAAATTTAAACACAACAAATGAATGGAGGATGAAGAATAATACCTTAGCAACACCTTGGAGGTGAGAAAACTCCACAAATTGATGACGAAAAATTTGGGCAGCACCTCCCTAGGTTTGAGGCGCCATGGAGCTGAGAGGAGCTTGCTCTTTGAGCTCTCGGTGAAAAATGGTCGGGCAGGGAAGAAGAAGGGAGCGTCTTTGTCGATTTTGTATAGAGGCCTTTTGTCGATTGGTAAAACCAACGGGACAAAAGGCCTCTGCGACCCCAACCCTTTAGTCCCGGGTTGGTTTACCACCGGGACTAAAAGGCCCCTAATCATTGCTGACGTGGAGGCTGGCCTTTAGTCCCGGGTTGGATTACCAACCGAGACTAAAGGTCGCCCCAAATGACCCTGTTGTTTTTTTAGTTTAATATATATTAAGGTCTCCAAAATTTGTGATAAAGGCTAATATTAAGGCTTAATCAATACTTTGGAGGTGAGAACCCTAATATTAAGGTTTCCAATAAATTAGTCAGCCTAACATCAATACTTAAGGTCTTAACAAAAATATAAAAAGTTCATACATCAATACTTAATTAAGGTCTTACAAACATAAAAAGTTCATACATGAATACTTAAGGTACGGTCTTAACAAAGATAGAGGGTGCATCAATGCACGACACATATTTCATACTTCATTCTTCTTCCTTAGATAGTCCATATAGTTGAAGTCTCCGATCTTGAAGTCGAGAACTTATGAAATATCTGAAGAATGGATCGATTGCACTCTCTATCGCTTCACAATTACGGTCACATGGACTTCCATAAATTTCAAGCAGTGGTGGCGAGGCAAGCGATATGGCACAGTAAAATGAAAGATGAGCTGATACTTCCAATTTCTTGTTTGTATAGCATTTGAATACGTATAAGATCTCACAACATCCATCACTTGCTCTAGAATTGCATGAAAGCTCATTGCGCAAAGTTTGACCAAACATATCCTACAATTAAGAATAATATTATTACGACGCATTAAAAATTCTGAATAAGAGTAAATGGTGCTCCATACCATGTCATGTTCATTTAGCCGACAAAGTCTCTCTCATGTCTGGTGACACTTTCTCCTTCCTCGAGTGACTTTATTAGAAAATAAGAGTAATCGGCACAAAATACCCATTAGCGTTTAGTTGTTGTAAGCATGCCTGCACGGGTCCTTTCATAAGTCCTCTTAACGGTGCAGGGTACCCCACCCAACAATCGATACCATTTGGATGGGTTCAAGACAAGGAGGAGTGATTTTGTCCTCGAACGGCTATGTCAAACGAGATTTTTAATTGTATGCAATTGTTTGGACCGACAATGGCTCATTGTGTAACAAGAGGGGTACCACCTAAATTTTCAACAACTGCAAGCCACTGCAAATGATTGAGAACTGCATTGTATGAAAATAATATTATTATCCGTGTGTAGTACGTAAACATCAAATTTATACAACGAAGAATATTACTATGTTGGGACGAGGTCCCCTGCTTCGATCACCAGTAGGTAACTCAATCACACCATGGGTGAAGCGTATGCACGACGGACGACGAGCCAAAGGTGGCCGGTCATCAAAAGCGATTCCACGACCACGCCATGACTTGCCATAGTTATTCTGGACTACTCTGTAATATATAAAATAATGCTTAAATAAGAGAATGCTTAAATCTATTCTATATAAAAACATAATATATAAGACCTATTTTCTCATTTTCTAATAACTAAACAGATAAGTGCAAGAGCTCGTTCAGTGCGATGAGCTTGAGAGGCGATGTAAGTCTGTACTATACCTTTTCTAATCACCCTGATCATTTAGGAAGTACAAACCTCACCTCACCATCATATACACACACCTCGCTCTCACTTACAAGACATCGCCAACCATAGCCAAGATCTTTGCATCTCCTACAGCTCAACATCACCGAGCCACGTATAGCCCACTCGTAGGTGATGTTGGACCGTAGCTAGGAAGATGTAAGGACTCTTTGATCAGTAACGTCCAACCGCATATATGGAAAAAGAAAAAAAAGAGAATGCCTAAATGTATTCTAAATAAAAACAAGAAATACTTAACAAAAATGAATTAAATAGGTAGGTAGTATATTTTTGTTTGGTAATGACCATTTTTTTAATAAACTAACTTCTCATAAATTAAGCTAAATGTAAAATTAAATGCATCTCTCATCTAAAAGTTAAAATCAATTATCTCTATAGCAAAACTATAAAATCGTGAGGATAAATCCTATGTGAAACTATGCTTAAAAAATATGTGAAACTAAATACAATGTTAGCTAAATCTAAAACATCTCTTAGCTCCTCCTACCACCTAAAAATCTAAATCCATATTTTCTCCATTTCTAACCATAAAAACGAAATTTAATCATAACAAATGAAGGAATGATGAAGAATCAAACCTTAGCAACACTTTGGAGGAGAGAAATCTTCACAAATGGATGACGAAAAATTGGCTAGGAGAAGAACTAGCTAGCTCTTCACAAACTATCTCTTAAGTCTCGGGTGCTTAAGTCTCGGGTGAATGTGAGCTCGGCGGGAGGAAGAAGAAGGAGGCAGGGGATTTATAGGCGCCTTTTTGTCCCGGGTGGTATTACCACCTGGACTAAAGATGAGACTTTAGTCTAGAGTGGTAATACCACCGGGACAAAAACTTTAGTCCCGGGTGGTGTTACGACCCGGGACTAAAGTCTCACCTTTAGTCTCGGTCGTACCACCCGGGACTAAAGTACGCCACTAATTGCGGCTCGGAGCCGTTGGGCCGCCAGTTTTAGTCCCGGGTGGTATTACCACCGAGACTAAAGGCGGCGTCAAAACAGCCTTCCGAGGCCACGTCGCCCCAAAAGCATTTGTCCCGGTTCCAAAGTTAAACCGAGACAAATACTTGGGAACAAAAGTCGTTTTTCCACCGGTGACATTGTTCGTAACCGATGGTTGCTGGGCATTTTCCCCAACAAATGGTCATGTGCTAGCCTTAGCCTATTACATATTGATGATTTTAATTTCACACCTAAGCCCGGAGCCTCGCTTTCAGGGTTTGATCCCTTGCTCGACGAGTCCACAGTTGGATGTCTTGTCCTGTCTGATGTGCCACTTCGGATGATCCCACTTCCGAAACACCTTCACTGCTCGTCCCTATAGTTGCGATTCGTAGGCTGCAGGGTCTGCGTGTTTGGTAACCTTCGTAAGGATGTTATCTAGGTTTGATCTGCGCAAAGGGCCTTTTAGAGCATGCCTATGGGAAAACAAAACTCTTCCGTGTTTCCAATTGTGCAGGCTTGCTAGCGCCCCACTAGGTCAAGTTCCTGGTTCCACTCATCTCCGAGGCTCCGCCTATTTCCTCTTGCGGCACTTGAGCAAGGTAGAGACGAAGCGGCGGCGCTACGTGAGAAGCTCCCATTGATGACGAGGCGGCGACAGTTTTGTAGTCGATTTGTGGGGATTTATGGCAGAATCAAACTTTGTTTGCGGCTGAATCAAAGCTCCGTCATACGCCATCTGAGACCTTGTTAGGTATTATGTTGAATATTTGTATGAGTCTGGTTACGATGAGACTTGAGTTGTATTTAGCAAGATAAGGTAGAGTCTATTGAAAGGATCGATGGCCCGTAGAAGGGAGATTGAATATGGACCTTCTTCAAATTTCTAGAACTTGTAAAGCAAACATTAACCTAGAAACTAGTATTGCCCGTCTACAAAAGTTTTCTTCTACAAACTAATTACACTAACACAGGAGATCTTAACAACTTGCACACTAGCAACAATTAAGCAACGTAGTCAAGATATGGAGGAGACAAAGCACACAAACAAAATTAGAGCAAGAAAACTTAATTGTTGAATGTAAGAGCTGAAAGTAAGTGCAAGAATGTAAAGAGATGAGACACGAGACAACTGAATTTTTTACTATGGTATCGAGGATTTGACACTCCTCCCTAGTCCACGTTGGAGCACTCACTAAGAATGTAGCTCCCTCTCAAGCCATGAGGACTTGAGTGCTCGCTAAGAATATGCGTTCTGTATCTCCAGAATGGTGGGTCTCAAGCCGTGTATACCAAGCACTTCTTGCGGCTCCCACAATCACCAAGAGCTCACTATGAACTCCAGAATCACCAAGACCGTCTAGAAGCCGTCAAACTTCAAGAGTAACAAGCTCACACACTCTCACTTGACCAGCACTCAGCTATGCCATGGTATGCACACTTGCAACACTTGATCACTAAGAGAGAATCCCAAATTCGAAGAAGATGAATCCCAATGAACAAGAACACTATCCTTCAATCACTGGCTGCTTGAGGTATTCAGAGTGTCAAGAGAAGCTCAAATGACCCGGGGGTGATATATATAGGCTAGGCAAAGAGAGCTAGTAGTTGGAAAAAGTGCTGCGGAAAAGCACACCGTCAGATGAACCAGCGGTTCCCCTTGAGACATCGTCGGATCATCTGGTCACTCTCACCCTTGAAAACTAGCTGTTGAAATAGTTGTTGCACAGGATTCATCCAACGCATTGACCGACGCACCGTCGTTACATCTAGTGCTGAAGGCCTGACGGCATCAAGAGAATGGGGTCCCCTTAGTTATCCACTGACTGATGGAGCCCACCGGTCCTAATCCAGAAAGGGGCAGGCTTAGAGGCTCGATCTTAAGCATCACAAGATGGCAATCCCCGGGATGACATCGGCCCTAATGTCATCCCCCCGAGGGGCTCCCCAAGGAGGACTTCTCTTCTCTCATAAAGAAGCGGAGCATTGAGGACAAGGGCGGACAGTTGACAAGACGCCTCGGCACAGGCAGCCGCCCTGTCCCCGTAAAGTATCATGATTACAGGGGCGACCAGGGTTGGCATGTTTGCAGGGTCAATTGGCCCCCGAGCAAGACACTGACTCATTGCTTAGACAATGTCAACCGCCCTCGGGTCCAACACTGCCCCTGTCCGCGTGTGGAGAACCTACAAAGGAAAGAAACCAAGGTGGGCCCTCGAGAAGACTGAAGAGGGCTTTGCCCATCCAGATAGGCGGTTGGGAGCCACCTGGCGCCTCCCGGGAAGGGTCTCGGGAGGTCTCCCAGTGAGCTCTCTCCCACCGTATGCTGGGATGAAGGGCCCACATCACCGGAAGAAGGACAAGCGGTCACGCCATGACAAAAAAAATCTACCTGACACGCCTGGCAAAGGGCATACAGTGTTGTGGGCACGCCCCACAGCACGCACAACGTTCACACCAAAGGCGGCATGTACAAACCGCCATAGAATCACTACAAAAGGAAAGAGAAAACCCATGTAGTGAGGGGGGAGAGCCGATCGACTCATCACCCCCCTTATAGACATTTCACTCGCATATTGTCGTTCCCCTCAACTTGAGGGACGAATCGACAATCACACAGTGTCGAGGGGCTATTATCCTCCGGGAGGCCTGAACCTGACCAAACACCGAGTCTCTTTCTCTCACGTTCATCACGCGATCATCCGTTACCAACACTGATCAACCCAATTCAAAATCCAATCATCATGCGTACATTCCCCGAGGCCGGATCTCTAAAAGGGGGTTACCTCTAACCCCTGCTTTAGGTGAAATACCATCGACAAGGCCAAATCCTTAGAACCTCTTTTTCTTGGACCAAATAATTATCGGATGAACCGATGCTTGATGCATGAACTGTCAGTTCATTCGATGCTTAAGCCTCCAAACTCAAAACCTCTCTGTCTTGAACGAGAAAATTGTTAGATAGACCGACGCATTCATCCGGTGGTGCGTCAGTTCATCCGACGGTTGCCTTTGGAGTTTCTTCACTCGCAGAAATCATTCGACGCAACTAGAAATTTGTCCGTCAGTTCATCCAGCAGTGCTCTTTGAGATACAACTCGTCCAATTCAATCTCCTTTGAGTTTTCCTCCTATTCTTTTGCTTCCAAAGTGTTTTCAAGAGTACTTTGAGCTGTTGAGAGTCCAATATAGCTTGAGTGTGCATATTTAGCATAGCATTCATGACATGGTCAAGCTACTAGTGTGAGAACCCCTCTTACTAGTACGGTCAAAAGCTACAAACTAGCAAATCCTAGTGTCCTCATCTCCTTGTGACACTTGGAACTACAAAAGTCCTTAGCCTTGTAGCATTTGCCCATTGATCACATGCATTTTTAGGGGTAACATTCCATATATATCTCATGATAATAACCCAAATCAATTCCGCTTCAAAACAATTGGTTAGTCACAAGCATAAGGTTGTCATTTATCACTGAAACACACCCCTACCAAAGTTGCAAAAAGGCCTAGATGCTTACAACCGTGTCATACTCTGTAACACAGACCTCCTCATAAATATGAGAAGGGGCTACTATTGTAACCATGATGACATAGCGACAGGCTCAAAGGGGAAAGATGGCATGATGCCAGGATCCTAAAGCGGTCGGTGTTGCGGTATTGGGGAGGAGCGCCCATAGTCATGCCCCGAGGATGTAAGTTTCGGCTGAGAACTCTCGTTAACAAATATCATGTTTTGTCGTTTTTCATCGTGAAGCAAATTCATCTTGGTAGAGTCAATCATTGTTCCACTGCGTGGAGATTAGCAGGCAGCTTGTTGCCGCGGAAGGCTAATTTCTTACAAACCTTGCTTGCTCCACCATAATCAAGGTCAAGGCCCTCGTCCTCCATGGTGCATCAACTCCAGCGCAGCCAAATCGTGGTTCAGTAGCGTTTCCTCATCAGGCATGTGATTAGGCAGATTTATGTGTGGTTTGTTTGGGAGAATGCATTGCATACAAAATACTTCATCAATTCCAAATTACTACTCCATCCGTTCCAAATTATAAGTTGTTTTGGGTTGTCTAGATTCATAAATATTATTATGCATCTAGACATAGTGTATATATAAATACATAACAACATTTATGAATCTAATAAAGCCAAAACAACATATAATTTGGAACGGAGGGAGTAGTCATTTTGATTTTTCTAGATACATTCATGTATATGTTTAGCTGTATAATAAAAAGAATTTCTATAAAATCAAAATGAATAGTGATTTGGGATGTAGGAAGTATAAAATACTAATACTATTAGAAGGATTGCACTGGAACTTTATTTTATTTCAGTTCCTTTTTGCCATCTAAAAGACATTTATTTAGAGCACGTATTTGGAAAGGGCTGTTCCGTAATAATGCAAGGGGGAAATTAATCCCGAAGTTCCGGACTGTATTTTTTAGAAAAAAGAATCTATTTTTGACCATCTAACTCTTGTCTCGGTTTGGATTTGACATTCAAACTACAAAGTCCAGCTCTCATAACCATTCACAATTAGCCGTCGGGTGGTTTTGGTAACCAGTTTCGATGATTGGACACCACGTGACAGTGAATCCCACATGTTAGCCTCTCCTCTCCCCCTCTCTCTTTCTTTCTTCTCTCTATTATACCGTCGGTGTCCTCCAGTGCCTCTGCTACTGCTCCCTCCTAGCTATAGCGGCTGCCAGGACTCGAGCAGTCTGTGTGCAATCCGCAGGCGGTGGCCACACCGGTCCCCCCTGACGGCATCGCCGTGCAGCCAGCCGTGCCTTCCGCGTTGGCACTAGCGGACCACGCGGCTCAGGAGCACGACAAGGAGAGCAGAGGCAGGGGGATCAAGATGACGAGTCCATCAGCCTAAACAAGGTGTACGTTCTGGCCCTTCGGCTCCACATGCAGGAGCTAGCCTCACCGTCGTGGCAGCCACCGGCTCCCGCCACCGCGGCTGCTACCGCAACGAAGAAAGTAGGGGAGGCGCTGGAGGGGAAGGCGGAGCTGAGCGCACGGGGGATCCCGGCCTCGCGGAGGGTGACGACGCGTTCGGCGTCGGCGCCATGCCGCTGGCCCCGTCGAATCCAGGCACGGGATGCCGAGCGGGCCGGGTCGTGTTCGCGTCATGCTCGCCGACGAGCTCTGCACCGTGCGCACTGGAGGGGCCGGGCGTGCCCTCCCCTGGCACTCCTCCTCCCCCTTGCCCTCACACCCGTTCCGCCGTGGTCGCCGCGCCCATCCAGAGGTGTCGCCGCCGCCCTCTCCCCCCACTGCGGCTCCACACGAAAACTGATATGGGGGCAGAGAATGGAACGGGGAAGAGACAAAGAGAGGCGCAGGGGACGCGCGAGCAATGGTTGCCACCCTCAGAGCTAGCCTGCCCAGCTCGACCGCCAGGCCGGCCGCGCGCGCCGCCCCTTGCCGGTCGGCGGGAGAGAGATAGAGGAAAGAAGAAAAGGGGAGAGAGCACTACACTGGTGGATAGACGACCTTTGATCCAGGCTATTTATCCCAGTTCAACTTTGGATCCGGGACAAAAATCTTTGGGGCGACGTGCCTCCCTTTCTCGGTTGGTATTACCAACCGAGACAAAAGGGGAGGCCTACAACGGCTACTGCAACGCAATAATTGGTGCCGACCTTGAGTCCCGAGTGGTGTTCCCACCCGAGACAAAAGGGGTGCCCTTTTGTCTAGGGTGGTAAGCCCACCCAGGACAAAAGCTTTTGTCCCGGGTGGACTTACCACCCGAGACAAAAAGATTCTCTTTAGTCTAGGGTGATTTTACCAACCAGGACAAAAAGATCGTGCCTCTATAAAATCGCCAGCTCCTTCTTCCTTCTGCTCTGCCCGAGTCATTCTTCACCTGAGAGCTCAAGCTCCTCTCCCATGGCGCCTCAAGCCTAGGGAGGTGTTGCCCAAATTTTTCCTCATCAATTTATGGAGATTTCTCACCTCCAAAATGTTGCTAAGGTTTTATTTTTCATCCTACATTCATTTGTTGTGATTAAATTTCATTTTATGATTTAGAGAAGGAGAAAATAGAAATTTTGATTTAAGAGCTAAGAGATGAGGTTTTAATATACTTTAGATTTAGTAACAAGTAGTTATCATTTGTTGTGATTATCTTCTTTCATTCATTTTTACTAAGAATTTTTTTGTTTTTATATAAAAATTAAATTTTATTTTTTATGTAGAATGAGACATAGAATAAATTTTTTATGTAGAATGAGACATATAATAAATTTTAGTATACATGTTGTAGAAATTGTGAATACAATTTTTGTTTTATATAAATGTTGTAGAAATTGTGAATAAATGTTTTTGTTAAAGTATAGCTGGATTAGTAATTAAAAATAGTTAAAGTAGAGATGGTGTACAATTTGTACCATAAGAGTTGACACAAATGGATTGTTTTATATATATTACAGAGATTGTAGTAGTTTTGAAAAACTATGGCAAGTTATTCAGTCTGGTGGTCGTGGGAGGTCGCCGTGGAGGTCGTGGAATCGTTTTTTATGACCGACCACCTTTGGCTCGTCCTCCAGCCATACACTTCATCCATGGTGTGATTGACTTACCTACTGGTGATTGAAGCCAGGGACCTCGTCCCAACATAGTAATATTCTTTCCTTATATAAATTTGATGTTTACGTACTACACATAGATAATAATCTTATTTTCATACAATGCAGGTTCTCAATCATTTGAAGTGGCTCACACATGTTGTTAAAAATTTAGGTGGTACACCTCCTGTTACACAATACGTGGTTGTCGGTCCAAACAATTGCATACAATTAAAAATCTTGTTTGACATACCTATTTGAGGAAAAATTCGCTCCTCGTTGTCTTCAGAACCCATCCAAATAGTATCAATTGTTGGGTGGGGTACCCCTGCACTGGTTAGGAGGACTTTTGAAAGGATCGCCGTGTAGGCATGCTTAGAACAACTTAACACTAATGGGTACTTTGTGCCGAATTACTCTTATTTTCTAATCAAGGCACTCGAGGAGGGACAAAGTGTGATCACGACCACAGAGAGACTTTGTCAGCTGAATGAACATGACATGGTATGGAGCATCATTTAATGTTATTTTAATCTTCTTATTTAACATTTTTTATGAGTCATAATAACATTATTCTTAACTGTAGGATATCTTTGGTCAAACCATTGCAGCAATGAGCTTTCATGCAATTCTAGAGTAAGTGATGGATGTTGTGGGATTTTCTTTCACAGATTCAAATGCTACACACACAAGAGATTGGATGTATGAGGCTCATCTTTCATTTTTCATGCCATATCAGTTTTCCTCGACACTATTTGAAATTTATGAAAGTCCATGCAAACGTAATTGTGAAGCGATAGAGAGTGCACTGATTCATTCTCTAGCATATTTTGATGAAGTTCTTGACTTCAAGATAGGAGACTTCAACTATATGGACTATCTAAGGAAGAAAAATGTAGTATGAAATATGTGTTGTGCATGGATGCACCCCTCTATCTTTGTTAGGACCTTAAGTATTGATGTATGAACTTTTTATATATTTTGAACTTGTTATCTTTGTTAAGATCTTAAGTATTGATGTATGAACTTTTTATATATTTTGTTCTAGAGCAAGTGATGTATGAACTTTGCCAATGGGTAAAACTGACTGGCGTAAGGTAAGACTATAATACATTTAATCATCAGAAAAATCTAAGATCTTGCGTGAGCCAATCTTTTGGGTGTAAATGACAACCAAAAAAAATTCAGACCATTTCGACATAGATGGAGTACACGTGCTTCACAAAGCTATATGGATAATTCTTGAGTTTTTGATGTGTAATTCACAATATTTAAGCTCCTGTAGCACAAAGAAAAAACTATAAAAACAAAAGGGTTTGGGGCGACGTGGCCATTTGTGCCCCCCCCCCTTTAGTCTCGGGTGGTAAACCCACCCGGGACTAAATGCCTGGCCTCCAACGGTTCTCTGGCCGCAATTATTGGTGCCGGCCTTTAGTCCCGGGTGGTGTTCCCACCCGAGACAAAAGGGCCCCTTTTGTCTCTGGTGGTTTTACCAACCGGGACAAAAGGTCGTGCCTATAAAATCACCAGCTCCTTCTTCCTTCTTCCCTGCCCGAGCTATTCTTCACTCGAGAGCTCAAGCTCCTCTCCCATGGCGCCTCAAGCCTAGGGAGGTGCTGCCCAAATTTTTCCTCATCAATTTGTGGAGATTTCTCACCTCCAAAGTCTTGGTAAGGTTTTATTTTTCATCCTCCATTCATTTGTTGTGATTAAATTTTGTTTTATGATTTAGAGTAGGAGAAAATAGAAATTTTGATTTAAGAGCTAAGAGAAGAGGTTTTTAATATACTTTAGATTTAGTAACAAGTAGTTATCATTTGTTGTGATTATCTTCTTTCATTCATTTTTACTAAGAATTTTTTTGTGTTTATAAAAAAATAGAATTTTTATTTTTTTATGTAGAATGAGACATAGAATAAATTTTACTTTTAGCTAACTTTATTTATTACTAGGTGATTCCTCGCGCGTTGCTGCGGGAATTGAGAGAGATTTTTTTGATAAAATGCGCCAAACATATATACAAACAGATAATGAAGAGTAATTGCCAAAAGGAATAGTTGATTTATTGCCATGCTTGATATGATCATTACATAATTTGTGATAAGCCTCCCAAAAAAACGCACAAGAGCTCCATGCATCCATTCTTCTAGTATACCAAGTTCAAAAATGCATTGTCTTTGAGCATCATCTTTACTCCAATACTGTGATAAAATTCACTGCACCCATGCTGCTTACTTGCTTAGTGCTTACCTTGTGCAAACATAACTGGATATACCTTCCATGGTCGGCTTGGACCTTGTCTGAAAATCATGTAGAGAGGAAGCCAAGCTGTTGCTCCAACCAAAATGATACAAAACCTGAAAGCCAATAGCATGCAGGCGGTGCTGCCATCAATTAGAGAAATGCAAACCGGATAAGATGTTGTTGGACTTTTGAAAAATTTAACCACAAAGCAACATAAACTTCTTCAATAATAAGAGATAAGTGATAGCATCATTTTCAAAAGTTTCAGAAAACTGTACAGTGTCCACACATGCAATTGCCTAGGTTGACTAATTGATGCAAACTCGTGATAACAAACTCACCTGTTAACATTTGTTGTTTGGTCATGCATGCCTACAGGTTGCCTCCATTGATGAGAGCCTGAGAGTTCATTCTATAAACATAGGTGGTTGTAATCAAAGCAAATTTTATGCTCCATACTTTTGTGGAATGGAAAAATAGTCTCACATGGCGACCACAAAAATAATTTCACAAAAGGAAAACAATAATAGTCTCACATGGTGACCACAAAGATAATTTCACAAAAAGAAAACAATATCAATTTTTGAGGTTCTGTGGTATCAATTTTGTGGATCACAAATAGGGAAAACCATCCTAATTAGAAGTCAGTGTAATTTATCACAACACTATTTGTTTGTATACCCTATATGATCTTGAGTAAGCTCATAAGAAAATTCAGCATCAAATTCATCCATTGCCATGGGCTGTGGGTACATACCTCTTTCTTTGCAAACACAATCCCTTCAGGTTGAAAACCATCTTTTGAACAACAAGTTTTCCTTTCAGCCTTCACCATAATTTTTTTACTTTGGAATCGATTGGAAGCCTTCACTATATTTTTTTACTTTGGAATTGATTGGAAGCCTTCACCATATGTTTTTACTTTGCAATCGATCAGAGATGAAGGCAACATAAACACCCCCTGTAAAATCATGCCACAGCCACTTTACCAGCCGAATCAAAGTTCTGACCGACGATAAAAGGCAGCTAGTAGACAATTCAGTAATTGATTAGTCAATGATCACAGGTCCAGCCAAGTTAACAATAGTTTGGACAATTAGGCTCCCAATTTCTTTCGCAGATGAACATGTCAGACGATTGGAAGCAATGCATAACAATCTAAACTAATTTGTTTGCAATATAACCCAACTATCTAGCAGTAGGAAGAAAAAAGGGAGCGTCATTACCTGCAGGAGGTTGCTGCAGACCTTCTGCCGGCGACTCCAGGCACGGCGGCGGCCAGGCAGGGGGGAACGTACGTAGGGACGACGCGGGGAGGGCGACTCTGGACGGCTGCGGAGCTCGGCACTCCGGGCATGGCGGAGGCCGGGAGAGAGGGGCAAAACAGAGAGGGGAGCAAGGGCAACCGATTCCTCTCCTCACCTTGGGCAGGAACGGCGCGGAGAGGGAGATCGACGACGGGTGGAGTCGAGAGACCTGGAGCAACTTTATGGAAGACAGCCGAGGGGGTGGAGGAGCCGTGGAGGCCAAGTGGCGGGGGAGGCGGGGCGTAGGGGCGACAGGAGGCGATGCGGTGTGGAGGCGAAGGGCCGGCGGCGTGGAGGTGTGGGGGCGGCGGCGTGGATTGGAACGGTTCGGGGGATGGGCGCCGCGGGAGGAGAAGAGGTGCGCGTCGGGGAGGGGTGACGCGGGGGGCGGATCGTGGGGTGGGATCCGGGGGTGGGGAGATTTTAGTGCGGATGATGTCAGCGGATGACGCGGATGACGGAGGATGGAGAGAATTCCTGTAGTGGGGAGCTCTAACATAGTTTTGTATGATTAGAGAAAATAGAATTTATCTTTTTAGTTATTAGAAAATGAGACCTAGGGATAATGTATAGTTTTTATACTTAAATGTTATGCCACAATTAAAAAATGAAGTGTTGTAGAATCAACATGGTATTAAATACTCAATAATCTGCTGCAGTTATATTTTTCACTTAATATGATGCAGATGAACCGGCAATGGATGTACAACGCCGACAGACGGTCAAAGAAGTACATTACCAGCATGAATGATTTTCTCGAAGTGGCGAAAACGAACAAGAATGCGAGGGGATTCATTTGTTGTCCATGCTCTGATTGTAGAAACGAAAAAGACTACTGTGACTCGAGAACACTTCACCTCCACTTGTTGAAATACGGATTCATGCCGAACTATGTGGTTTGGACCAAGCACGATGAAAGAGGGGTTGTGATGGAAGACGACGAAGAAGAGGAGGATATTCCGGACTGGGCCGTAGGGCAAGCTTTTGCAGATACTTTGGTGGAAGATGTTGACAAAGAAGAGTTACCAGCAGATGCTGACGACCATGCTTATGATCTTGGTCAAGTTCTATAGGATGCACATAGGGATTGTGAAAACGAAAAAGAAAAGGCAAAGTTGCAGCTTATGATAGAAGATCACAGAAAACTTTTATACCTAGATTGCAAGCCAGTCACAAAAAGCTTGGTACTACACTAGAAATGTCGCAATAGAAGGCAAAACATGGTGTGTCTGATAAGACATTTGAAGGGATGCTAAAAATTGTGAAGGACAAGCTTCCTGAGAACAATGAATTACCGTCCACCACATATGAAGCAAAACAGACTATGTGCCCTCTTAGGTTGAAGGTACAGAAGTTCCATGCCTGCCCTAATGATTGCATCCTATATCGGGGCAAGGATTACAAGAATTTGAATGCTTGTCCTGTGTGCGAAGCGCTATGTTATAAGATTCGGCAAGGTGAAGATCCTGGTGATCTCCAGGGGCACCGTGACAAGACGATGAGAGTTCCAACTGGTATTTTCTTGTAATACCACATTTGAAGTGTTTGTTCAGGAACAAAGCAAATGCTAAGATGATGAGATGACACAAAGAGGAATGTAAGGAAGACAACATGCTGAGACAACCGGCTGATGGGTCTCAGTGGAGAAAGATTGATAGAGAATTCAAGCCGTTTGCTGAGGAAGCAAGGAACATAAGGTTTGATTTAAGTATGGATGGTTTCAATCCATTCGGCTAGTTTAGTAGTGGTCACAGCACTTGGCCTGTGACCCTATGCATGTTCAACCTTCCTGGTTGGATGTGCATGAAGCAAAAGTTCATTATGATACCGGTGCTCAACCAAGGTCCAAAACAACCCGACAACAACATTGATGTGTATCTAAGACCATTGGTCGATGAACTATTACTGCTATGGAAGAAGGAAGGTGTACGTGTGTGGGATGAGGATAAGCAAGAGAGCTTCAACCTACGAGCATTGTTGTTCGTTACCATCAACGATTGGCCTGCTCTAAGTAACCTTTCAGGGTAGACAAACAAGGGACATCGGGCATGCACGCACTATTTACATAAAATACAAGGTATTCATCTCAAAAATTGTAAGAAGGTCATGTATATGGGTCACCATTGTTATCTTCCAACTAATCACCCCTTAAGGAAGAAAGGGATGCATTGGAAAGGGAAGGCTGATCATCGTACGAAGCCACCCCATTTTAATGGAGACATCGTATTTGAGATGGTAAAGGATCTAAGGGTAGTCTTTGGAAAGGGTGCTGGTAGTGAACCTATTCCAACTGACACTAACGGGCGTGCACCTGTTGACGTTTGATTACGTTGTAAACTTCGATCCGCAAGTGTACGGATCACATGGGACCCTGTTTCCCTTAAGTGTAAACCCAAGGTATCGAATCTGTGGAGCATGTGCAATGCAAGATTCAATCTAATAAAGTGAGAAAGCACTATCTTCTTAAGAGGGTTCAAATGCATCTAATCTACTAAACATGAGAGGTAGCGGGAGAAAGCAAAGAGATAACCGATCTAGAGAGTCTAGATCATGCCTTTGTTGTAGTTCCAAGCGAGAGATGAAGATAACAATGCAAATATCATAAAAAGCATATTTAACTCGTGGCCTCCTTTCCAATCCTCAAAGGCACCTACCGTACACATGATCGACATCCTGTCATGATGCCCCACTTCTTGTGTAGGTGAACCTAAGAGCACGTTCACGAGGAGCGTGTTGAAAACACTTAGTAGATCCAGTATGCACCTCTAGCCACCGCGGCTACAAGAGCACCCTAAGCAATCTATCTTAAGTATAGATTGAGGAAGAAGCAAAACCAAGACAAGACAAAACCGTAGAGAAGGCACTTGATCGCTAGAAATCGAATTCACAAAGACTTCACCATGAATGATTACATGAACAAGATCACAACCGGGATCCTACCTTGATCTTGATCCTAGCTCTGGAACTCCGACGCGGTCTTCCATGCAAGGTTCCCACGTTAGCTAGGGAAACCCTAGACAACTAGAACGACCCTCCTCTCCGAGATGGTGTCCCTCTAGCTTCTCTGCTCCACGACGGCGGATGATGAATGACTTGATCCTTGGCTCTTCGCACGGGGACTATAAATAGCCCGAAGGGGTGCTAGTTCAAAGGGGCGACGCTCGAGTTAGGCTAGGTCGGCCGGCCTAGGCCGACCGGCCTAGGCCGACCGGCCTAGGCCCGTTTCGGCCCATTTCACCCCTGGTTTTCTTCCAGATGCTTCTCGTATTTTCTTGATTATTTGCCGAACTGCATGTGGGTCCTTGACGTCATTTTCCCCGTGGTTTAGATAAGGGTGCTTGGCCAACTCTGCATCTTGTTTAGGTCCTCGGTGTTTCACGGCTTCACGCTTGATCCTTGGATCATTTGGAGTCATGTTCACCTTGTGTCTTGACTTGTGTCGGGCTTCATGATCTTCTCGTAAAGTGCTCGATGAACTTCACCCGGAAGTCCTCATTTGGGCTCTTAATTCTTGTGTAAACAATAAACTCCAAAAACTACATGCGATTGCGAACTTGATATATCACGAGGGTTAGGATCGTTAGTTTGGATATCAAATTAATACCAACATTGAAGGTAAACTCATGGCTAGGTTGACGGAAATCAACCGCCAACATCCCCCCATGCTTAAACCTTGCTCGTCCTCGAGTAAGCCTTCAATGGATATCAGTGTTGCCTTTCAATGTTCATACCCTGCACTTGATCATACATGAGAAAACGTAATGCTCTCTAAATTTATATTTATTAAAGTTCTATAATGTACTAGCTTTCATCCCTACAGAGGGTGGATATCAATTAAGCTCTTCCCCCAAGAAGTTAATCACGCTCCCAAATTTTAAATGAATCTCAAAATTTTTGAAATAAAGTGCAAGATGAAGAAAAAGAGCTAAACCAAGTTCAAAAATTTAAAACTCCTTGCATCTTGCTCATGGAACTCTCATCTCATCAAGTCTCTCAAGCCTATTTGTTCTACTCCTTTCCCCTCTCAAAATATGTATATAAGTGGAAGGCTTTATCTAGAGCTTTGGGAAAAGTTTAGTCCTACCAAGATATTATAATCGAGATATTATCAAAACAAGACATGCTTCTCATGGTCTTACCGAGACTCGTCAAAAAGGTCATTGGAAAAATAATGTTCTCAAGGAGGGGGGAGAGAAAAATGCACACACTTTGAGATAGGTGGACATGTGCAAATGGCAAAGAGTGATTCCGAGGTACAAATGAAGTCCTCGTTATCGGATTGCACATGGTTGGAAAGATGAGTATGGGTCTTGATCTTGAATCCTCTCGAAATTTCTAATGCATCTAGAAAGCCGGGGAGCTTTATTTTTTTTCTTTCTCTCTTTTTTTTGTCATATATATACACATATTTTTTCTTTTCCCCTTTTTTCTTTCTTTCTTTCTTTCTTTCTTTCTTCTTTTTTTTTAAATACTCCCCATGAACTCTAGATTACATTGTACCTACCTCCTTGGCAAGTCCCCCCCATGCTTAGACGATTGCACGTCCTCAGGCAAAGAGGTGGCGAATTTTTATTTGCCAAGGTAGGTACTAAAAGTCCTATATTTTCCCGGAGAGAAGCACTTGAAATCTTCTAGGGATCCTTCACGCAACCTTTATGTCGTCTTGGAGGTCTCCCAAAATCATACTTCAATCTTCGGCACCTTCATTCTTGTGATCTTCCTCGAAATATTCATCCATACTCAAGAATTGGGTTGTGGTCAAGGAGGTAAACACAAAAAAGATAGTTCTGGGTTTGTGGGTGGATATCCGGCAAGGTTTGCAAAATTCCTAATGTGGAAACTTACAATGCATGGATAGAAAAGGCTAGCATAAAGATAGATACGCAAAAACGGAATGACCAGCTTCTTAGTCTCGGGCCAGAGAAATCAAGCCTTGAATCAATGCACCCAAAAAGAAATCTTGTACACTAGCACTCAATCAAATATAAGGCTTTGGATAGGTAGAGCAACATGCAAGAGGTATTAATGACAAGGTTAGCATTACTTTTAAGAAAAAATAAATCATCTTTAACCCATCCAAAATTGAGAGCATGAGAAAAACTATGGGTCTCATCTTTATCATAACCTTCGCAAAGGATTAAGCTAGTATTTAAATTAATTTCAGATTTGCATTAAAGAGAGCAGTAGCTTAATCACGCATAAAACAAGTACAAAGATGAGCAAAGCGGCAATGGTCATCCTATATCAACTTGGCACAATTTTCCATCCATATTAAAGATCATAAAATGATGGTGAAATTTTTTCATGGTGACGAAAAACAAAAACTACTACTACCACACACATGCTGAAAATAAAAACTGAAAATGCTACGCACACACAAATTTGCACACTAACTGAAAAATAAAGGAAAGGAGAGGAAAAATCATACCAAACTTGGGAGCATTATTTCTTCTTCCTCCCTTCACTCTTCCTCCAATGGTTGATCCTCCGTATTTATTATGAAACCAAGCTAGGAGTGCCTCGAAGTATATGGTGGCGTTGAGGTCGAACGGGTGGCTCCTCCGTGTGCCCTTGCGGTTCGGTGTACCGCATGGACGAGCTTCGTGTACTCTTAATGCCTCTTAGGAGCAGTGTGTCGCTCCTCGGCAGTGCCACGTCCTCCTCCATGCTTCGCGGGGACTCAGAGATAGAGTGTCTCCGCGAAGAACTACATGGCACCTTTGATAATGATGATCGTGTCTTCCTTCCGAGGATGATGTTCATGGCCTTTCTCATCGTGCCTTGCTGCACAAATTCACAAACAACTCTCCCGGGTGTTTCTCGCCGGTAGAAAAATGCACAAAGAAAGTATATGGAAGGGCAAGAATTGTAATGATTTTTCAAGGATTTTTAGAGAAGGAAGTGAGGCACAAATTTTTCTAGGTGGTTTCTGGAACTTCTGGGCTATGAACTCAAGAACACGAACTAGCAAATGGATCAACTACTTACCAGACGAAGGGGAGCACCGAGGGCTGTTTGGAAGGCGGTACGGCCGGCAGGCCGATCGGCCTAGGGGCCTCCTGCCTCCCGCTCCGATTTTCTCTGAGATGCTTCTTGCCCCCTTGTTGTCTTGTGTCCTCGTGCTCCACAAGAATCCACCGCCCAAACGCTCTCGGCCACTCCTTTGTTTTGAATGATGAGGTCAATGCCTCCCTCCTTTACTTTGTGTCACTTCTTGTCTTCCATGTTTCATGTGCTTTCACTTATTTCCTGCAAAACAAAGTCATTGCCGCCTGCCCCATGCTTGTCCTTTGCATGTGCCCAAGATGCTTTGATGATAAGACCTTACCATGATGCATCATTGTCACACCTGTTTTTCCAAAGAAAACCAAGTGCAAATCTATATGCATGCCAGGATCAAGTTCCATGCATATAATTGACATAAGTGAATAACAGAAACAATATCACGTAAGAAAAACAAAGATTATCAGAGATTTACGCTTTATCCTGGAAACGAAGGCACCAAACTTCACAGGCAGACGACTGGGGGCTGCGTACGCCTAGCAACAACACCATCTTCAACAGCTTCACACATCTTTCTCCTTCTGAGCAGCAGTTTAGCAAGGTTGAGTACACTTATGGTTGGTACTCAGCAAGGCCACAAGAAATAACCAAAAAGCAATTTAAAGTCCATCTTCAAGTATATTAATCATGTGAGGGTCCAGGCTTCTCTTGACCGTGAGCACGGCTAATCGATTAGTTTTACACTCTGCAGAGGTTGTACACTTTCACCACAAGTCGCGTAAAAGTTCAGAAGAACTTTGGACCCAACCATGTTGTGCAAAAGTAGGCACAATACCACACTACCTAGGTGTGATTGCATAGGGACGCTATGAGGCCTTTACAAAGATTCCCAAATGTGAAGCAACCCGCGAAGGTTCCGAGTCGTTGCAGAGTATAAAGTCCCCTAGTAGGTACCGTGTCTTAGCCAAGCCCAACTCCCTACTAGAGCGAGTCTATACCCCACTGGCGCTCCCACTTGCCCTTATCAGGTAAGGCCACCCCAACATCAAGGTTCTAATTATTCAGCTAAGACAAAGCCATATGTCTTGTGGTTGCACTGTTTTCCTGGGTGGTCGCTCCATGTTCCACTTAATGCATAGTATTCTTATAAATAAAGCATAGGTAGAAGGATGGTTAGGGACACTTGCCTTTCTCCAACGAAAAGCTACTCTTACTGCTCTTCAGCTCTTGCTTTCTTGGAACTCTTTACCTTCAAAGCAAACGAACCACACTTCTTCTACTCGAAGCAATCATCGGGAACAATCATACAAAGCAAACAGGAAAGTACAACTAAGAACAATGCATCAATCAAAAGAAAAGCATTAAAAGAGCATGCTAAAGGATAGACTCGGTTCTATGGTTACGCAACGTTGAGAACGTAACTAAGGTTGAAGAGACAGAAGCTATCGAGGAACTTTTATCAAACAAAAGACTATGAGCTAGGTTTATTTTAATTAGCCAAAAGATATGTAAAGGATATTTCATAAAGAAAATACCCTAAATTAGAATTAAAGCAAATTAAACTTTGTTTATAAAACCGTTAGTCAACTTTTATTTATAAAGATTCATATATAAGTTATACCGATTAAACATTTAATTTAGAAAAGGTAAACTATATGAATCATCTAAACGTAACTTTATGTTTCGAGTAGATCATATTATTATTAAAAACATCATGGCATTAGCATTAATCAAATTAATATTTATTACAAAAGTTGGTGTAAAAGCCTATCAACTTTTAATTATCAAAAGGTTAATTAAATATTAAACATATTAATTATTTGGTTTATGAAAAACCGAGATAAAGATCTAATTAGATTTTATTTACAAAAGTATGTGAAAGAAACATTAATCAAATTAAATTTGATTATGAAAAACGATATATAGCACTATATTACTTTTATTTAGAAAAGGCATGTTTAATAAGCATTAATCAAAATTAATATTAAATTTATTTTCAGAAAACAAAACATGATGAAAACTCACCACTAACGTGTACTTCATGTCATTATGAACCTAACACAACTTGAACGGATTAAAACGGAGCTAAAACGTGGAAACTATGGCTAAAACTAGATGCAGTGGACCCACCGCAAGGTTTAGAAACTTCTAGGGCTTTATCATGAAATCTCGAGGGCATATACATAATTATGTATATAAACCCGAGGGCCTTCATGCAAACACTGCAGGATGGACTAGATCTGGGAAAACTAGAGTTCTCAGGGGGTTTTCTGCAAGTTTGCCAAGACACAAAGAATAGATCTAAAGATTTACTGATTCTTCAGGGGCCAAAAGCAACACCCACCTTCTACCCTGCCGGACAGGGATGGGGAGGGAGCTCGGCTCGCCCGGGCCGATGGACTGGGACCACTAGGGCTCCCTACGGAGCGGGAAAGAGAGAGGAGGTCCAAGGAACTCAAGGGGCTCACCGGCGGATGTCGAGGAAGATGGCCGCACGACGTGCGGCGGGGCCGGCGCGCGGTGCGGCGGCGACTGCACGGCGACGGGAAGATGCTCCATAGGAGCAGCTCGTCGTCGCACAGCTCCTAGGGGTCGCGCTCGGTCCATCGCTCCCCTCGCGAATCGACGAACGGCCGGCGGCGCCCGGCTCGCGAGCTCATGAGGCGGCGCTCGCGCCGGTCGTGGCGAGGCGGGGCGCGGGCTAAGGGTGCAGCCGGCGTTTATGGGGCGCTGCCGTACTGGACGCCGGGCGGCGCATGGGTTGATCGACCGACACCGTCCCCCTCACTACCGAGGTTGGCGATGACAGCGGACTCACCGCCGCCGCAGCGTGGTGAGAGGCGGAGTTGTGTGGGCTGCCGTGGGCCGCATCTTCCTAGGCCGAGGCGGGAAGCAAACGCGCGGAAGAGATTGAGGAGCTCCAGCAGACTATGGCTTGCGGTGCCTAAGAGAAGGTGGGGCCGGGCAAGGAGGCCGAGCGGGGAAAAGCTCAGGGTGGTCCGCCGGACTTCGGGACGATGGGCTAAAAAGGCTGGATGGGCCAAAAGGGAAGGAGACAAATGATAAAGGAAACGGATTTATTTTTATTTTCAGAAAATATTTTTCGTGAAGAGAATAATCTAGAAATAGCTATATAATTCATTAAAGCCACGAAAAATACTCTAAAAATTCCCAGAGCTAGATTGGAGCACGAACAACCCAAATAAAATATTTGGAGCTCATGAAAAAGATTTTAGAGCCTTCTAATAAATAGAAAATGCTCAGAGAAAATGAGAATAAATTCCAGAAAAATCTAGAAAATTTTCGGAAGGGTTTGGTCAGCTCCTAAGCGCATTTTAAAACCTTTTGCACTCAGAAACACCAAGATGCATCGGCATGAATGCAACACTCACACAAACATTTTATTTAATTTAGAAAAACAAACAAAAGCTTTTTCTATACTATATTTCCTGTAAAGAAAATAAATGTTGAAAAGATTTTAAAATTGAGAGAAATCATTGTTTTAATTATTCTTTTCTATTCACATCCTGAAATTGGAAATTTCAGGGTGTGACAATCATGGAGCACTAGGTGTTAAACAAACTTAAAATCCTTCCCTTAATCATGTTTTGATGCTAATCACCCCTCTAATTTCGAAAATTGAAAATTAACTCAGAGCTAGCAATGAGTCCAAATGTATTCTTAGAGGAATTTTTAGGCATCAAAAACATTTGTAAGTCGAAAAATTTACAACTACCTTTATTTTGGTTGCACCAGGATCGTTTGCTTTCATTATTTGATAGCAAGGTCCTCTGACTTGACCGTGGGGTATGGGTTAGGTTCTAATTTTGGCCAAATATGAGAGAGAAATTTTGAACAAATCAAATAGTGGGGCTTAGAAAAATTCTAAATCTAGAGAAACTGATGGATGTCAAGTTGAATGAAACCAAAAATCAAATTTCCTAGGTTCACACGAGTCCTACCATGCGTCAAAGATTAAAAATCATTCAGGAACAACGCGGGGCTCTACTCGTGTGTTTTTAACATGCAAAACAAAACTGAACCTACCATCATGGAGAGGATGAAAGGCCTAGATAGGATCTGAATTTTTTGTTTGAGTTTCTTGAAAAGAGGCAAATAAATCATGGGCTGGCTCATGTCATTGGTTTAAGATAGGAAAATTCAAATATAACAACTGAGCAAATAAAAGGTTCTCAGAAAACTTGTTCAACCACTTAATAGTTTATAAAATGTCTTGCGTAGCAAATTCTAAGGCTCACTTACTTGAAATTTGGAAATCTTCCGAGTTGCCCTCCCGGTAGCTTTATTCTTGATCGAGTTGTCCTCCCGGTAGCTTATTCTTGACTCGACGAACGGGTTGCCTCCTGCCTAGCACTTCGTTTAAAGTTCATAGCTAGACTTCTTCTCTTCTTCACTTAGGATAAATGCTCTTTGTGGGCGTTGCAATCTTGGGTACCCACTTCCGCACCATCTTCGGCGCGGGCTTATTCTTCGGATTAGTCATTTTTTGGGCTTCACAGGCTGGCTTTCTTCTTTGGTCTTGATGGATGCAACATCTTCCTTGATCGCCTTCGCTTCATTCTCCCTTGGCTCTTCCTTACTAATGCGACGATGAGGTGGAACATATTTAGCACTAATCATGTTGCATACCTCGAAACATGGTCGAAACTTGAATGCACTTCTCTCGCCGTTGATGTTGAACTTGCTCTCCCCCTTGCCAACATCGATTGTCACTCCGACGGTCTTGAGGAACGGCCTCCCAAAGATGAGTGGTGGCTTCTCCCTTTCTCCCATCTTGAGCACCACGAAGTCGACGGGGATGACGTGATCTTCAACTTTTACAGGTACATTTTTGGCGATTCTCACAGGATAGCAAATAGAGTCGTCACCCAACTCTAGACACATGGCCGTAGGCTCTAGCTCCGATAGGAATAGCTTCTCAAACACGTCTCTTGGCATGACTCCCACACTTGCTCCAAGGTCGCATAACACCTTCTTGAACTTGAATGAGCCAATGGAACACGGGATGGTCGGACATCTGAGGCCTCTTTGTTTCTCGGGTCCTTGATATGCAATAGCAGTGCCGTATTCCTCAGACATCTTGATGTGATCTACCCCGAGTGTCGCCATCTCATACTTGTTGGCAAGTATGTCATTGCCCATTAGGCGCCCGGCAAGTTGTCCCACTTGTGTTTGTAGCATCTTCATCATGTTGAGCACTTGATGGTAAGAGCATCCGACCTCCGTCACCTTGCCGTCTATATTCTCCAATATTTTGTCAATAGTCTTGAACTTAGTGATGGTGTCCTTGTTGATCTTAGCTTGCTCGTCCATGAAGTCCTTCAATTGTATACGAAGAGGAACCAAATTTTGAATGGACGAGTTTGCATTAAATTGAAGTTTACCTTGCCCGTAGCGGAAGTTTGGCAATTCTCCTTTCCTCATGTAGCGGAGCAGCTTTGCTTCCTCCGGACAATCTCCTTAGTCATGGCCGTTGTTGACGGCTGTTTAGTACTACTTTCAGCCATCAATATTCTCACATAAATGGAGGCATATGCATTATTTACTTGCATTTTGGTTTGAATAATGTAGTTCCACTTGTCCTTAGAGATTATTTGTATGTAGGTGAAATAAGCATAAAAAGAGATGGAAACCCACCTTCTATGGAATGATCCATGCCAACTCAGCTGAGGAGGTGGCTGCCACACTGATTCTAGGTGGCATCCACGTCACTGATCCAAGGGAGGCACTCACCGCCGAATCAGAGAGCGACACATGGACTTCACAAGCCATGCACCGGGGAAAGCTCAGAGGGCCCACATGGCAGCCACCACGAGGAAGCACACTAGGTGGGGCCCCCCTGGATGGTCGATCCTAGGATCGGCCGAACCGACCTAGGGGCACCACATCCTGGACTTCCACGTGGTGCTTCGTCATTGGTCACTTTGTTGCATCCCCGGGTGTTTTGGAGGCATTTGATGCCTGAAGCAAGCCTGGTCCTTGCCTATAAATAGAAGGGAAGGGGCTCCATTTCTCACACACATCTCTCTTGACTATCCTCTCACTTTTAGTTTCCAAGGCTAGGGGTAGGCTAGACTAGCTCTTATTCAGGTTCCAAGCCTACTTTGGAGTCTCGGTATGAGTTCTCTTGTATCTTTATTTCTATGTATGACTTTGATCTACTTCAGCTATTCAGCTATTTCATATAAAGTTGTGGTAGATCATATGATTGATATCTTCTTGAGTTCATCCCTTGTTCATCATTTAGAGGCTCGTGTTCTTCGTGAACACTACCTTTCGATCTAGTTGAAGGGTGATTTACTCATTCCTTATGTGTTTGTTCATAAGTTAGAGGCTCGTGTTCTTCACGAACACGACCCTTTGATCTTGTTGACTAGACATAAGAGAGTTCGTATCCGTTTGTCTGACTAGCCCTAGTTTGATCTTGTTTGATAGCATGGTTGTGTTGCATGAAGTTTGTGTTTAAGCTATGGTACTCGGTCTAAGTTGACCAGTCTTCTGGTGGCTCTCACCCTGGGTCACAATAGCTCGGGCCGGGTGAAGTCTAGCAGCAACGTAGGTATGGTGCCTGGGTTGTGTGGCTACGTTAGTTATGAGCTTGCCCCCCGTAACGATTGAGGTAGGACGTGGTGACATCTGTTGGACCCTTTGAAACCCTCTGTGCTGGAGTATTGCTGTAGGAGTCTAAAGGATAGTTTCGCAGAGTGCTGTTCATCGCGGGCTATCTCCCCGTTTGTATCTGGGTGCTGAACCTTACTTTTCATGCAATGCTTTATGCTTATCTCTTGTATCATCTAACTCTATATGTTTAGTACCATAGAACCTAGAGCTAGCTTTGTATGTCCCCCCTAAGCCGTAGTGTGCTAGTGTA
This sequence comes from Cenchrus purpureus, assembly GCA_022644695.1. Taxonomy (NCBI): domain Eukaryota; kingdom Viridiplantae; phylum Streptophyta; class Magnoliopsida; order Poales; family Poaceae; genus Cenchrus; species Cenchrus purpureus. The sequence continues at coordinate 191,362,856 of CP053461.1, read as the reverse complement.
GAGATAGATCAGAGTGTGTGTCACACTACCCCTATCATATCATTTATCTTACCCCTGTCTTTGAGCTGTTGTCTTCTATATCTATCTCTTGGTTTACATTCAATGCTAAAGCATAAGTGTTCATATCCGCCATTGCCTTCCACGGATACGATACCCTTGGAACACTCACTTCCCTAGGGAAATGCTACAATAGTTTATCTGTGCGCTTGCGGATTCATTCATGATCATTAGATTTATCTTTCGCAAATCTTGATGCTCACTCTAACTCGGCGTCGTTAGTAGTGACATTAAGAAACACCAACAAGTATTTCTGGCGTCGTTGCCGGGGAATGCACAGGATTATCATGACTATGCTTTGCATCTGTTTATAAATCATGAGTAGGTTAGAGCAACTCTCAATGCAGGCTAACTTGATTGTCTTCTTTATCTTTGGATGATGAAGACAAGTAGTGTATGACTGGTTTCGACTTACCGGATGATTTCACAGAAGATCCCGAGTCACTAGTCAGAAAAGCTTGAGTTCATTTTGATTCACCTCGTCGTACTCGTCCGGAAGGCGATCCAGCTTCCATTGTACCATCCACGTCAAACGATATGGCCCAGAAGACGCTTCGTGAGTACTCAGCTCCTTCTCGACCGGTCGGGCAAGGCCCACGAGGTGGCAATGGGGACTGAAAATTTTGAGATCAAGACGGGTTTAATCATGATGGTACAGGCTAGTCTGTTTTGTGGCAAGCCAAATAAGGATGCTAATGCCCATCTGCAGCAGTTCCTAGAGCTATGCAGCACTTTCATCATCAGGGGTGCAAATATGGACGTTGTTCGTCTTCGACTGTTTCCTTTTTCTCTCCTGGGGAAAGCCAAGCAATGGTTCTATGCGAATCGTGATGCTGTCAATACTCGGGACAAGTGTTCAGAAGCATTCCTCAAGAAGTTCTTTCCGTTGGGCAAAACTAATGCTCTTCATGGAAGGATTTCTAGTTTTCAGTAAGCAGCAAGTGAATCTATTCCAGAGGCTTAGGAAAGGCTTCAGGAGTACGTCCTGGCCTGTCCTCACCATGGGATGGAGGATTGGCTAATTCTTCAAAGCTTCTATAATGGGTGACTCGACCCGAGGCCATATTGATGCTGCTGCTCAGGGAGCATTCTTCTCACTCACTATGGATAATGCCAAACCACTTATTGAGAAGATGGTATCCAACCAAGGGTGGAGCGATGAAAGGCTCCAGCCACGTCAGAGGGGTACTCATACTGTCAAGGAAGCAGATATGATTACTGCCAAGATGGACCTTCTTACGAAAAGATTGGATGACTACACCAGCGAGAAGGCTGCCATGGCCACCACTACTCTGCTAATGGATTCTCATATGACTTGTGAAGTCTGTGGCAACACTGGGCATTCAGGAAATTACTGTCCTGAGACTTAGGAGGAAGTGATGTACATGAATGGCAATAACAATGGTTATCGTCCACAACAACAAGGAGGCCAAATGCGGAATCAACAACGCCCTTATTACCAAGGAGGTAACCAAGGTAATGCTTACAATTCTAACCAGCCCTCCCTGAGAGATTTGTCTTCGGGCAGGCTAAAATCAATGAAGGTGTTAATAAAAAGTTAGCTGCCCTAGATAAATCCTTGGAAAGTCTCAATGTTAAGCTTGAAAGTTTTTCATCTGCTCAGAAGATCCAGCTAAGTTTTAATAAAATGTTAGAAACTCAGTTAGCTCTGTTAGCTGCTTTGGTTCCGTCTGGTGATAACGGGAGGATCCCGGGGCAACCCGTGTCCTCTTGTGAAAATGTTAGTGTAGTGTCGACTAGTTGGGGTAAGCCACCTAGGAATACCGCTCATCCTTGGGCGACCATTTCTCAGTGATGTCAGAGCTAGAATCAATGTGGGAGGCGGAGTGATCCGTTTCCGCATTGGGAAGAGGAACTTGATGTTCAGGTTTCAAGATAAAGAAGAGCAATGCTATTTGGTGCAAGATAGTGTTGAGCAGCTTGGGGGAAGGATGGAGCCTTTACCCCAACGAAGAAATCTCTGTCAACATTGAAGCAAAAGAAAATTCATAAAGAGTGGCGAAAGGTTGAGAAGGCATTACCCTCTACTTCTCAGGAGTGGGATGCCGAGTGGTATTAACCGCTGAGAAGGGTCCAACTCGTCGGAACAAAAATGATGAGTCCTTTCTACCAAAAAGGTTAAAGATGGTATTTATCTCATATTTCCCTTTCCAAAATTTTATTTGATTTTCCAAATTGCATATTTGATTTTTCCAAACCTTGCATCTGCATGCTAGACTTATCTAGCCCATTTTCCCTTTCGAATAAAATTCCTGAAAATAAATTCCTGAGTTTGAAAATTTTAGAAAAATCATTTGGGCAATTTCTAGAGCAAACTTTGGTTGGTGCACCATGGTATATCATCACATAGCCGTTGGTGACACGCCTGCCAAACAGGGCCAGCACCGGACCCACATCCTGGTCGGCCGAACCACGGTTCAAACAACCAGCAAGTCAAGTGGGCTCAGCTTTGGCCGCTCCTAGTTGAGCAACGGTTATTACCCTTTGCTCTATAAATTGGACCCAAGAGGGGGTGTTCTTCACCCATTCAACTCTTTTCACTCACACTCCCCTCTCTACTCCTTGCTCTCTTGGTTTTCTTGGATTTCTTGCTCAATTTCGGAATCATCAAGTACTCTCTCTATTGTGTTGCTGCAAGTATTGCTATTGGTGGAGCAAGGTCGGTAAGAATTTCAATCGATTTCACTAATCCATCACCGAGTTGTTCTTGTTGTCCCTTTGTTGTGCTAGCATGAGTAGGGCGGCGAACGCTCTCCGGAGGGTGACACGCTCCCGTTCACAGGCAAGCGCAAGTTCATCTGTCCCCGCCGAGCCGACGTCGAGCTCATCAACGATGAACTATGAAGAAGAGCAAGAAGAACAAGCTGAACCACAAGCAATGGAGGAGGTCATCGATGACACCCCCTACCTCAGCTTGCAGGGTGCTCGAGAGGAGCAAGCCTACGCTCTCCTAAAGGACCGAGTCTTCGCCCACACCCGGGACTTCGACCCTGCTCTTATGGAGAAAACAGGTATGCACCTCGAGTTCGCTACTATTTAGCATGCTCTCGGTTGGGAGGATTTCGTGCCAGTTTCAGAGCTTGGCTCTCGGCCCCTCACCATCCAATTTCTTTGCTCTTTTACTGAGGAAGCGAACGGTGTTCAGTTTCATCTTTTCGGGACCGATTACCGACTTTCATGCAAAGATCTTAGTCGTCTCCTTGGTTTTGATCAGCATTGTCCTATTTCTTTGAAAAAAGCTTGTGAGGGTTTTGTTCGAGATTCTTTCTGGGAAGAGATTTCAGGTCTAGTTTATAGCGGTAAATTTGTACCTCGGTGCAATGATATCGTGCATCCCACTCTTCGATTGTGGCACAAGTGGCTCGCCATTACTCTCTTTCCACGAGAGGATGTTCGGCCTGTGCGCAACAATGAGTTGATGCTTCTATATGCTGCTACTAAACGGATCAAGGTCTCCCCCGTTAAAGCTATGATTCGGCAGTGGTTGATGAATTTTAAGATGATAGGTCCTATTGAGTGTACATCTTTGGTAACTCGTATTGCTCTCACACTTGGGGTTCTAAGCGGGAATCCCGTCCCCTTCATTGGGACGCCCTGAGTTCTCACTGATGAGGCGTACTTGATCCAAGGACATACACTTAAGAGAGGCCCAAATGATTTTTTGACTTTCTTCTTCTCAGGTTATACAAATCAGATCCTGTTACCTAACCCGGGATTTCAATTGTATAACTCAGAGTTATTAACCATTCCCCTTGTTACACAAGAGGAAGGCTGTCATACTAGTGTTTCAGGCAGGTCCACCAGAAGCGCGGCAAAGAGAGAACACATGCAGCAGCAACAGCAGTCGCAGCCACCACCACAGCCACAGCCTACTACACCACCGGTGGCAGGAGGGGCCCCTGCAGGGTACATGTTTGGGGTTACCCCTGGATATGCACCTGGTTGGGACCAGCCCTTCTACCAGCCGAAAAGCGAGTGGCACGGCTTGGGCGAGTGCGAGCAGTGCTCAGTGAGCTGCTCCCACTAGTTCTAGCTCCGGTGGTCCACCTCCGTCTTCGTCCTTCAGACGGCACTCTTCGGCCTCTGCACAAGAGGCTCAGCTCACGCAGCAGCTGGGAGAGCTCACCGTCCAGGTCACGGGAGTGGAGGAGATGCTGAACACACACGTTGAGGCTAACTCAGCGTGGCAGCGTCAGACTGGCGAGAGGATCGACGCCATGCAGCAGGCGCAGCAGCGACAGATAGAGGAGCAGAGGGCTTTCTATGCGAGTCAGGGTTTCTTCTACCCCCCACCGTAGTGAGCCTGAAGCTAGCTTGGGGGAGGACCCCCATCCTGAGGTAACTTGTATCTTCCTTTGTTTTCAGAATGTCTTATAATGAAAATCCATAAAAATCTGCAAAAATGAAAAGACCAAAAAGATTTATTTGCTTTCATCATCAAGTTTCCTTTAGTTTGCTTTGATATGCATAGTAAGAATGCTTTTCTTCTATGGTTGAAATGATGAATAGTTGCTCTGTTTATTCTTCTCATATGTCTTGCACATAGCTTTGTATCCTACCTAAGTTTTGAGTTTGTTAGCTTGCATGTTCGAACCTTAACTTAAAAACTGTGGGTAGCAAAAAGCATGATCCATGCCTAGGTATAATAGAGTGCTATGATCTTGTACCTAGTGATGCTTGATATCCGGAGTTTTCCTTTTTGAAAAAAATCTAAACAAGATGAGTTCCTCAATGATGAGCATTTCCTATCCAAGGCCATATGTAGATTCTAACTCTTGTTAGCCTCCACATGTGCATTCTCTCATTGAGCTGTCAAATTGTTGTGACCCTTGTTAGAACTCATACTCCCGATCAAGATCATACACGCTCATGCTAAAACTTCTACACCGGAAGTTAGCATTCATCATTGTTCCATTTGCTTACGCATTCTTCCACAAATAAAACTCTATGCATCTTTGTATCATTCATCTCTCTCCGAATATCTCCAAAAGAGACAAAGGGCTAGTTTAAAAAAAAGAAGCATGCTCAAAAGCATGGCAAAATAAAATAAAAAGAGCTAGCCCAAGTCTCGGAAAATTCCAAAAGGAGAAAAGGGATTGATATGCAAGAAAAGAGTTCCACCATATAGATGGTAATAACTAGTACCTACCCGGCTAGTGTCCACCTTACCATCAATCCTCATTCTTCATAAAGTGTGGTAATATCTAGCACCCATTTCTGGGCCTAGTATACACCTTACCATGCTCATTATCACCACACACATGCACATCTTGATTAGAATGTATGTTTGTTTCTTCCAAGGATCCGGTTTTTGACTTAGCAAAATATGAGAGACAAGTATGCCACATCTTCCCTACCTACAGCTCCACATAAGCCTATTAGAGTAGGATGTGAAGAAAGGCAACTTAATGCCTTGGTGAGAACCATACAATTTGAGCGATCCAAGAGTATCATTTGAGGAACTCGATTTTCTTTTGAAAATTTGAAAACCTGGATTAAGAAATGATCAAGGTATGAGTGATTATGCATTTATTATATAACCATTTTGTTCTCAACCGCGCCAAGTGAAGTTACATGCACATCATCAAGCAAAGGTAAGAACATTGCCAACTTGTTCAACTCTTGTAGAGTACTGTATGTTCGTTAAGGATACAACATCGTAGCAACTCCGATCAACCAATCTGTCCTAATGTCTTGCTTGAGACGAGCAAGAGGTTATTTGGGAGTTTGTTGACTTGTTGTACTACTAAACCATCAATATTCTCACATAAATGGAGGCATATGCATTATTTACTTGCATTTTGGTTTGAATAATGCCACTTGTCCTTGGAGATTATTTGTATGTAGGTGAAATAAGCATAAAAAGAGATGGAAACCCACCTTCTATGGAAGATCCATGCCAACTCAGAGGAGGTGGCTGCCACACAACATGGCATCCACATCATCGATCCAAGGAGGCACTCAAGAGAGAGCGACACATGGACTAAAATCCATGCACCGTGGAAAGCTCGAGGCCCAATTGAGCCACCGAGGAAGCACATGGGGGCTTAGATGGTCATGATCAGGATCGCCACCTAGGGGCACCCACATCTGACTTCCACGTGGTGCATTGGTCACTTTGTTGCATCCTCGGTGTTTTGGAGGCATGATGCTCAAGCCTGGTTGCTATAAATAGAAGGAGGCTCCATTTCTCACACACATCTCTTTGACTATCCTCTCACTTTAGTTTCCAAGGCTAGGGGTAGGCTAGAGTAGCTCTTATTCGTTCCAAGTCTACTTTGGAGTCTAGGTATGAGTTCTCTTGTATCTTTATTTTTATGTATGACTTTGATCTACTTCATTATTCAGCTATTTCATATAAAGTTGTGGTAGATCATATGATTGATATCTTCTTGAGTTCATCCTTGTTCATCATTTAGAGGCTCGTGTTCTTCGTGAACACTACCGATCCACCAAGGTGATTTACTCATCTTATGTGTTTGTTCGTTAGAGGCTCGTGTTCTTCACACACTTTGATCTTGTTGACTAGACATAAGAGAGTAATCCGTTTGTGACTAGCAGTTTGATCTTGACAAAGATGGTTGCATGAAGTTTGCATGTTTATCGGTCAGTCTTGTGGCTCTCAGGTCATAGCCCGAGCCTGTGAAGTCTAGCACAACGAGGCATGGTGCCTTTGTGATCTTTGAGCCCGAATGATTGAGGTAAGCAAGGTAAATGTTGGACCCTTTGAAACCCTGGGTATATTTCAGAGGAGTCTAAAGGATAGTTTCAGAGTGTTGGTCATCGATCTCCTGCTTGATGGGTGCCAACCTTACTTTTCATCATGCTATGCTTATCTCTTGTATCATCTAACTCTATATGTTTAGTACCATAGAACCTAGAGCAATTATGTCAAGAGTGTTAGTGTAGAGATTTGAGGTGTGTCACACTACCCCTATCATATCATTTATCTTAGCTTTGAGTTGTTATCCATATCTATCTCTTGGTTTACATTCAATGCAAAAGCATGTCTAGATATCCACCATTGCCTTCCACGGACACACCTTGGAACACTTCTAGGAAATGCTAAAATTTATCTGCGCTGTGATTCGCTTCATGATCGAGATTACTGTCTTGATGCTCAAACTGATTTAGTGACATTAAGAAACACCAACAAGCATTTCGGCTCTTCAATGACAGGATTATCATGACTATGTTTTGCATCTGCATAAATCATGAGTAGGTTAGAGCATCAATGCAGTTAGCTTGATTGTCTATCTTCTATGATGAAGACAAGTGATGAGGTACTAATGATTTCAAAAGATCATCATATGGAGTGAGTTCATTTTGCTAGGCACATTCAAGGCGATGCTAAGAACATAGCTAAATGCTATAAGAGCTTGAGATATAGAAGAAGGCATGGCAAAAGATTATCATCAATGATTTTCATTGGTTCAACTAAGAATGTTGAACTGCTTCGATAACTTTGAACCAGAAGAAACAAATACTATGAACTGTCCAATAGAAACCATAATAAAAGTATATCTATACCATTATATATATAACTATAAATTAGGATTCACTATATTCAAAATCAAGATGAAGATGATAAATTTGCACATGTAGCAAGTAGCAGTTTACTGACTTAGGACTACCCATGCAGATCTACTGAACATGCAAAGGAATTATTCACTGATTATAAAAAACAAAATTACTTTCATTTTCTCACGTAGTTTGCCGCATGACATTGACTTGTACTCATCTAGATCCGTGAACATAATCATTCATTAAACAAATTGAACCATTTATACAACATGAATTCACCGAGAGTTGAGAATCAGAGATGCCAGTTTTATTTTTGTCTCCCTACATGACAGGTAGGTCAGCAGAGAGACAGAAGTGATGTTCAGGACCGCCACTGCCTACGGAGAAGAACGAGCAGGGCTGGGGACGAGCTCAACGGAGGCCGCCCGGAGAAGAACAAACCGTGTGGGACTTGCAGCCACAGCCGCCGGCGACACATGCGGAGAAGGAGGCCGTCACCTGCTCGATGTCGCCGCCTGCTGGCCTGTGGGACGCCAACATCCGCTTTTCGAGCACGCCGCCGTCGAGTTGACTGCCCGAGGCTCTAGGCAGCCCGGTGCATTGCTGGGCTGGGCTGTTGGCCATGGGGGTAAATCTCAGATGAGTGCAAAGCTGGTTGTGGTAGAAGCCCGAGGTTTGTTAAAAGCCTTTTACCGGGCGGCCTTGCATGAACGATTTTAAGCAACCATGCTGGAGGCTGTGGTTCTCTTTCCTAATGCCGGTGCGTCCTAATAACTATGCTTGGGACATGTTCAAGCATTTCTCAAGAAGTTCTTCCCATGCAAAATCAATGCTCGTGGAAGGATTTCTAGTAGTAAGAAAAGAATCTATTCCGAGGCTTGGGAAATTTCAGAGTACGCCCGCCTCGTCTCACCATGGGATGGAGTCAATTCAAAGCATAATGGGTGACCTCCCGATGCCACATTGATGCGTGCCGTGAGCATTCTTCACTCCTTGATAATGCCAAATCACTTATTGAGCGATGGTATCCAAGGTGGAGCATGAAAGGCTCCAACGTAGAGTACTATACTGAAGGAAGCAGATATGATTCGCCAAGATGGACCTTCTTTAAAAGATTGGATGACTCACAACGAGAAGGCTGCATGGCCACCACTACTCGCCAATGGATTCTCATATGACTTGTATTTGGCAACATTTGAGAAATTACTATTGAGACTAGGAAGTGATGTACATGAATGGCAAATAATGGTTATCGCCATCAACAAGGAGGCCAAACGTGAATCAACAACACCTTATTACCAAGGAGGTAACCAAGGAAATTACATAACCATCCTCAGAGATTTGTCAAAATAAATCAATGAAGGTGTTAATAAAAAGAACCCTAGATAAGTCCTTGGAAAGTCTCAACGTTAAGCTTGAAAGTTTTCATCTCAAGAGCCACTAAGTTTAATAAAAAGAAACCCTGCTCATAATGCTGGTCTGCTGATAACGGAGGATCCCGGCAACCCGTGTCCTCTTGTGAAAATGTTAGTGTAGTGTTGACTAGTTTAAGCCACCTAGGATGCTCCTAACTATGCAGAAAGCCCATAAACCAAGATCTGGAGGAATCAAGAGTTGTGCATGAAGAGATCGCTATCCACTATCACATGCACAATTTATTACAAGACGATCTTTCTTTGATTTTGCTCAATCTCATGTCCAAGGCCATGTTCGAGCACTAGGATATCCATTTCCTCTCCAACGCAAGGACTATCCAACTCACGATTCATCGATACGATATCCAAAAGGAATTGGAGTCTATTGGTCAAGGTCAAGAACTCTTATGTCCTCATGTTGTGGTCCTTGATATGGACGATGAGGGAGAATGCCGCCATCCTGGGCACCATTCTCGCTGATGTCGAGCTAGAATCAATGAGGAGGGAGTGATGTTGCATTGGGAAGAGGAACTGATGTTCTTTCAAGATAAAGAAGAGCAATGCTATTTGGTGCAAGATAGTGTTGAGCATTGAAATGTAGTTCCAACGAAGAAATCTCCATCAACATTGAAGCAAAGAAATTAGAAGATGGCGAATTGAGAAGGCACACCTCTACTTCGAGAGTGGGATGCCATAACCATCGAGAAGAGTCCAACAAGGATCCATCCACCTAGGATTCCAAACCGCCATCAAACAAGCATGCACGGGATGATCAAGGCCTGGCAGCCACCAGGAGGAAGCACACCAGGGGGGGCCCCTAGATGGTCGCCAATCCTAGGATCTAACCACCTAGGCACCACATCCTGACTTCCACGTGGTGCTCCATTGGTCACTTGTTGCATCCCGGTGTTTTGAGGCATTTGATGCGAAGCAAGCCTCGGTCCTTGCCTATAAATAGAAGGAGGGCTCCATTTCTCACACACTCTCTTGACTATCCTCTCACTTTTAGTTTCCAAGGCTAGGGGTAGGCTAGAGTAGCTCTTATTCGGTTCCAAGTCTACTTTGGAGTCTAGGTATGAGTTCTCTTGTATCTTTATTTCTATGTATGACTTTGATCTACTTCAGTTATTCAGCTATTTCATATAAAGTTGTGGTAGATCATATGATTGATATGTTCTTGAGTTCATTCATTGTTCATCATTTAGAGGCTCGTGTTCTTCGTGAACACTACCTTTTGATCCACTTGAAGGATGATTTACTCATTCCTTATGTGTTTGTTCATAAGTTAGAGGTTTCTTCATGAACACGACCCTTTGATCTTGTTGACTAGACATAAGAGAGTTCGTATCCGTTCGTATGACTAGCCCTAGTTTGATCTTGTTTGATATATGTGTGTTGCATGAAGTTTGTGTTTAAGCTACTGACTGGCCTAAGTTGACCAGTCCCGGTGGCTCTCACCGGGGTCACAATAGCCCGGGCCGGTGAAGTCTAGCAACGAGGCATGGTGCCCGGGTTGTGGCTATGTTATGAGCTTCCCCTTAACGATTGAGGTAGGTTGCAGGTGACGTTGACCCTTTGAAACCCTCCGTGGGTATTGTATAGGAGTCTAAAGGATAGTTTCAGAGAGTGCTGGTCGTGGGCTATCTCCCCATTTGTACCGGGTGCTGAACCTTACCTTTTCATGCAATGCTTTATGCTTATCTCTTGTATCATCTGTATGTTTAGTACCATAGAACCTAGAGCTAGCTCGTATGTCCCCTAAGCCGTAGTGTACTAGTGAGGTAGATAGAGTGTGTGTCAACCCTATCATATCATTTATCTTACCCTTTTGAGTTGTTGTCTTCTATATCTATCTCTTGGTTTACATTCGAAAAAGCATAAGTCTTGATGCCATTGCCTTCCATGGATATGATACCCTTGGAACACTCACTTTCCTGCGGAAATGATGGTCTATCTGTGCGCTTGATTCGTTCATGATCATTAGATTTGCCTTTGGCAAGTCTTGATGCTCACTCTAACTCGGCGTCATTAGTAGTGACGTTAAGAAAAGCCAACAACCACGTGAGTCATTATATTATGAAAATTATTTCTTTCCATCGATCACTCTTTCCTAATTACTTTTTCCTTCCATCATATAAAATTCCATCTATGCGTCAATGCAGTTGACCACAGATTGGAGCATGCATGTGTTTTCTTTCCATCAATGCGTACTACGTGTGAATGTACTGGATCGCCTAATCACTATTGCCTTCCTTGCCTGCATACCCTTTCCGATTTGATTTCATGTGCTAAGGGTACACACACGGGTATAAGAGTAGCCGGTTGAGAAAAAATGACTGAAACGTCAAAAATATTTTTCTAACTATCAATTTTCAGCATCCCCCTCCCTTTCGTCGACCAAAAGTGATCTGCTCGTGGCTGCTCGTGGGGTCAAGATCTGAATGTGCATCAGAGGCTACATTATGACCATTTGTTGACAAGGCCTAATATCAATCAAAAAAGCTAAACCAGACACTTCATTGGCAATTTATTTGTAGAGTTCTGGACAACACCAAATACATAGCTATCATCTTAAATACAATTGATGGTTATGTTGACGATCGATTTCCGTCAACCAAGAGCACTTGTTACACTTTGGTTTGAGCTTTGAATTATAACTAACCCGCCACTAGGCATACTAATGATGTAAAAATTCACACTTGCATGTGGTCTTTGGAGTATGTTGTTTACGCAGGATTTAAGCGCCTAAATAAGGACTTCTGGGTAGAGTTCATCGAGCAATTTATGAGAAGATCACGAAGCCCGGCACAAGTCAAGACACGAAGTGAACATGACTCCAAATGACCCGAGGACGCATGAAGCCATGAAACTGAGGACCTAAGAAGACGGGAGTCCGCAAGTACCCATATCCAAACCGCAGGGAAACGACGTGGACCAGAGCTGGATTTGAGTGTGAGATACCAAGTGGAAAAACAAAAAAAATCCAGACTTTTATACTAATTCTAGCTTGTTCGGTGTCTCTAGAAATCTGTATTTGCCTCACAAACACGATTATCGGATGACGTTTATTAAAGGACAAAGAGAGTATGTGATGGTGGATATGCATTTTATTCTAATTTTGAGCTTCCAATTCCACTGGTAGCTTGATTATTTTTACATTGGGATTTTAGCAAAAAACAACTGACTTATATCCTAATGGTTGTTATCCTCTTCATCTTAGCTAACACAATCAGCTATAGCTTGAAGATTGGAAAAAATGGTCATGCAATTTGAGAAAAAAAAGAAGGAAACAACTACTATGTTATTTGCACCCACCATACAAATTGTTGTATGATAGGTGTAATTTACGCTTTAATCTAAACTCAGGACAAAATAATTATCAATTTAGTTAAGCTCTATTTCCTAGCCTCCGGTTGCAAAGGAACAATTGGAAGCTTAATTGTTGGTATTGTAGGCTATCGAGGATGCAAACTTGGGAGTAGCACAAAGGACGTTGTTTTGTTGGCTTGGATATACAACTCTAGCACAAACTTCACGGAACAATTTGAAATGCCCTATTATGATTGTGAGTTGATCCACATATAGAATAATCTAGGTAATAATTAAGATAATTAGAAGACTACTACGTACACTGTGGTGTTCTACATAGTGGCCCCGCCCGCCTGGCTCGCCCAAGGACCCACATGAAGTTCGGCAAATATTCAAGACACGGAAGGCCGGAGAAAACGGGGCCAAAAGGGCCTAGCTGGCCCACCCCTTTCGTGTCGGTTCACGTCCCTTTGACCTAGATGCTCCTCGGTGTATTTATATCCACGTCCGCCGACACATCTATTCATCGAGAGCAATCAAGGAGACACACCAAAGGGAGCCGACAGCCCATCAAGTCTTGAGTCGCAGAGATGGCCAGGCCATGCCCCAGCCGCCATGGTTGTGTGGTGAAGCTACAGAGTTCGAGCCATGCCTTGAATTGTCACAAGTATACCACATTCGGGTGATATAAATCATATCTTCTCCTTACTTTGATCTACTTGATGCATGCTTATTCATATGTCTAGCTAGCATGCCCTTAGTAAAATAGACATAATCATGGTGGTTAATCTATATCTTGGATACATTGTAGTGCAGGACGATAGGCCAGGTGTTTACCTTCGTAGTGATGACGAGGGAAGGAAAGCACCAAGCAAACGTGTAAGGGTTTACTCCTTATTTTAGCATGAGATTAGATTGGTTTCTCATCTTGGCGGAGCTACAACTAGAAGACGGTAGGCTAGGGTTACCTTGGGTCGTGCATCATGGCTAAGTGAATGTGATCCATACATCCTCTCGCTTTGTATGTTATTTCTTTATGCAATCAACACTTAATGTTAGGTTAGTTCATAGACTAGATGGAGAACCCTGAGTTTGCGATCCTTGGATTGACAAACCTTGGGGGACCCGAAAGAGCTACAACCGACTCGTGCCATCCTGCGGGTACATGGACCGTCAACAACAAGTCGCAGTTGGGATCGCAACTCGAACCCTAGGGTGATCTATCTTTCTTTTGGACTAACCCTAATTTTATTATTGCATATATCTTGTTTTTCTTGTTTGTGTCCATGAATGCAGGTAAAACTCTAGACACAACACGTTCGAGGAAGTTCTCTACATCTGGACTTCAACAAGTCCAAACCCGCTAGATTCACTTCCAACAACTTGAAGATTCACTTAGTGGTAGGTGCTAACTATGTTAGTGGCCCATCATCCGCTATCGAGTCTGAAGGACCGATTAGGCGAACCAGAGAGGGGGGAGTGAATGGGAGCCGATAAAATTCTTCTCAAGGAGATGAGAACTCCAACAAGACGAACACGGCTTCCAACTCACGCCTCCGACCCAACTACCCAAGTTGGTCAAGACCACGCAGCCACCGGAGTGCTGGTCCTAGGAACCAACACTCAACCTTCCTAGCCAAAACTCACCAAAACACACAATGGAAACTTGCACGGCTTGTCGCTGTGCTACACCGGCCGACTGATGGCCCGGCCGGGGATGTGACACCGGTCGACTGGGACGAGCGTCAGCCGGTGGCAAAGAACAAGACAAGAACGTTCCAGAAGCCTCTGAATCCTCTAGGCCCGGAACAAAACCACCACGAAACACAACCCGTGAGGAAGAAGAACCCTCACAAATCCTAGCAAAACAACTCCAAACACTCCAAGAACTCAACAGGGACCACGGACAAAACCACACGACAAGGCTGTTCCCGAGACAAAACCCACCAGGGCTAGCACCGGTCGATCGCCGGTCAAGAGCACCGTCGACCGGGTCCGGCTCGGCAGCTCGGGATGAACAGCCAGTCAACTCCTCCAAATCCAACTCCCGATCTCCGATTCGCCTCCACGTTTTGCACAAGACTTTGGGGATAGTAGGAACACCTCATGGTTCCATAGCCAAGATTTGGTCCACCAAAACTTGTCAAATCAAGAGGAATCAAGAAATCCCACCAAGAACGCCTCTAACCCTAGAGCCACGAAAAAAAATCGAGCCCTTTGCTCACGGATTTGGAAGGGGAATCAAAGGAAAAGAACCACGAAGGGTTCATGCATACATCCCCACCAAATCCCAAAGAGAAAGGCCTCAAATCGCTCCAAGAAAATCGCCAAGAAAGGCTAAAATCACCAAAAGGAGAAACGGAAAGACACATCCAAGCCTTGAGGAACCACGAATCATCTATACATACCAAAGAGGTTCATACAAGGTCTAGCTTGCCGCCCGATCATCCTTCCTCTCACAAGATCTCACCATGAAGCTCTCAAGCTAGTCCTACGAAAATCCTAAGAAAATAGGAAGGAAAATAGGAAAACCAAATGAGCTAGGGTTCCAAGAGATGGCTGCCATCCTCTCACCACTTGGGTTATATGGAGGCAAAAGACTAAAAGGGATTCAAAAATACCCTTTACTAGCTAACCAGCACGACGCTCCACTATTCCACGACCGCCGTCAATCGCCGCACCAGTCCAGGCCGCCGCACCGCTCTTCGCTCGGTTGGCTTTGTGGATCAACCAAGGAACCCAAGTGGTTTTCCGGTGAACCACCGAAACCCCGCTGAACTAGGTGTAGCCTCGCCAATCACCACTCATGACTCGGCTCCCACGTAGTCCCGGCTCGACCTTGGTTTTGAGGCTCAACCAAGAAACCGCCCATGACTTCATCTTGCCGTTTGCCACCATGCGGCCCGTGACTTGACCCTCACTGCCACCGGTCCCTCGAACCAAGCCTACTTGTCTCTCCACACCGGAGGCCTCACCGCAACGACCTTTCACGCTTGTTCTTCACCGCACCGCACCCGCCCAAGCCGCAACCCGCACTGCAATACTTAGCCAAGAATCGCCACACCACGCTGTCAATCACTCATCACACCGTGAAGACCATCCACCGTCCTCGAACCACACCGGCTCTCAATCTCCCCTTGATGAGTGCATTGACAACACACACGCTTTGGTAACCAAGAGAAAAGGAAAAGAAAAGAAACGACTAAAAGAAACTCCAACAAGCGATCGAAAGCCAAAGAAAAGGCAAAGAGCAAGATCACTTGAAGAAGACAAGTCTCGACCCCTTAGGCAAGGGCAACGGCTCGACACATCCGAGACAAAACATGCTCAAGCAAAGAGCACAAACCATCAAACCAAAGCTCGAAAACCACAAAGAGCTCCCCGCACACATGCAAGCTCCCCGAACCGATGCAACTCCCCTCGGACAAATGCATGCGAACCACTTCACAAAACAGCAGCTGCAACAGCCGCCGACCGTCGATCTGACACCACCGTCGACCGGGCAACATGTGAACAGACCAGCACGACCGTCGACCGGTGACCTCAACCGGTCGACTGCACAACAGAGCCCAAAAATAGCTCGAAACCACCGAAAACCTTCCAAATGCATTCAAGAGGCCAAAACATGCTCAAACTTCTCCCCTTGTTGACAATGCATGAATCAAGCCAAAATGCAAAAATGCAACCTAGAGCTTCTCAAATAGACAAAATTCAACATAGGATGCTACACATGTCCAAACGAGCAAGTTAGATACTCTATAGCTTCAGAAGACATAAACTTCATGATCACCAAGTTTCACAACCATTGGGCGAAGCTTAAGATAGAATTTAGCAATTTTAAAATCACCCTCTCATGAGCAAAGTCCTAAACATGAGCAAAACATGTCAAAATGGCAAAGCCACACAAACTTCATGCTAGGACAACCATTCTAAGCATAAGACCATCATAAACACCCACAAGCACCTCATGTCATGTCAAAGCCACCGAGCCATGTGCCTACTTCTATATATGAGACTTCTCATTGGTAGGCATCATGCAACGATTTAGCACCCAAAGCAAATTAAAATTAGCACATATGACATGGGAGCACATTTTTCAAGCAATTTACATTTCATTTTCAGATTTATAATTGGTACATGAAATGTCTTTACATAAAAGGAACTTATGCCCTCCACAAGATGAAGCATGGGGCTAAACATTCATGATGGCAAATGAGCCTTTGGCCCCATATGATCAAAATAAGCTATCCAACCACAAATTACATAGCATAGAAGCCACTAAAACATGTCAAGATCATGTAAAGGCATTTACTCACAAGAGAGCATATATATGAAATTTTTCAAAACATAGCCATCAACCATGGATACAAACCAAGATTATCAAGAGCTAAGCCAAACTAACCATAGCTTACCAAACTAGCTCACAAAGACATATATGTCATTCCATGGTGAACAATGTGTATAGGAGAAGCCTTTCCTAAACAATGCATATGATACAAAATGCATGCAACCTAAGATACAAAGATGCCTATACATCATGCTACATATGCCATGCCAAATGCAAGAAATGCACAAAGGAAAGCTATACATATGCTACAAAGGAGCTCACACACAAAGCTCACAAACGACGGCCTCGAGGGAGGCAAAAGGGCTCGACACCACCCAAAAGAGCAAAGGAGAACAAACTCACAAGCTGCCTAAACACATGCACTAGGGCCAAAGAGCATACAAAGCTCACCCACACATGATAGAGCAAAGAGCACACTACACAGGCTCTAAACTCATGCATTAAGGTCAAAGAGCATACAAAGCTCACCTTACATACATGAGATAGGGCAAGGAGCAAAACGAACCAAGTGGCTTGACCAAGGCCACACATTTGAAGATCACAAAATACTTACCTTGATCATTTCTTCAAGTCACCCATCCTTGTCCACCGCCCCCAAAGTGATGTACCTCCATATCATCTGGGTATGAGGCCGAGAACCACCCCGATATCAACCAAATGTTCTCCGGGTCTCCCACCTGCAACTCAAAACCAAGAGCGAGAGCGAGCAAACGACTCAACACTGGGGTTAGTACCAAAGGTGTCAAACCGGCCATTTCCTCAAAAGTAGGGTTAGCAACATCCATCCTACCGCCTATCAAAACTGCGATCCATCCTGCCTAACCTATCAAACCTGGAACCACCATGGGAAAACCACTCCTGCCTCACGAGGAGTACGAGAAAAGGGAAACCGTGGTCCATAGCCCCTCGAGACTCAAAGCTGACCTCTCCCAAACTCAGATTGATCACGAGGTGGAGAACGCCCAAGAAACTCAACACCACTGTGACTCAAAGCGCCTACCACCTGCTCCACGACCAAACAGGAACCCTCTAGCTTCACAATCCGAAACCAAACTGCCCAAAGACTGCTTAGCACCCGACCGGCCACTGCCGGCCGGTGGTCCTCGGCCAAGAAACCCGCCTCCACCAAGCTCTCCTATCTCTCCATGCCGGAACCGTATGCACAACACCCTTTCCTTAGGTAGTGGCATACGAGGCTCGTGCACACCATGAGAAAGGTGGTACTGTCCTTGTTTGCCCACCTTAGCCATTCTCGCCTTCTCCTTCTCTTATAGCAAAACTCTCTTGACCATCCTTTCCACAAAACTCACAATGGAAACGGATTGGTCTTAGCTTAGGCTTGGGGTGAGGCTCTTCACATGGCTTCTCACTAGATTTCCCACTTGGTTTCTCACTAGGCTTTTCACTTGCCTTCTCACTTGGTTTTTCTCGGTTTAAGCAACCGGTTTGGATTGGGTGCAAACTTGTCTTTGAGTTGTGGTGGACCGAATATTCCCAAATTTCCTTCTCTCACATCGCCTCACCAAACTTATCAGATCCCAAAGCCCAACCATCAAAGCGCTTATAACCGAATCATCATGCCAAGTCGAGGTTCCCGACTAGACAACCAACTCAAGACTTCACGCAACTCATCGTTCTCATCCCGCAAATGATCAACACATTTTGCAAGTTCCAAATTCTTCACAAAGATGTAATTCATGTAGAGCAAGCAAGAGGAATAGGCACTTTCAAATCAGCCTCAAGCTTAAACAATGCGAGAACGAAGCTCAAAGAATTTTT
>CP053461.1:191269414-191344303 GCA_022644695.1 Cenchrus purpureus | reverse complement strand
CATACTTCAATGATTTCATAAGGTCCGATATAGCGCGGGGCTAACTTTCCCTTAACACCGAACCTTTGCACACCCTTGGTTGGTGAAACCTTTAGGTATACATAATTACCAACTTCAAATTGTCGGGGTGCCGTTCCTCTATCGTGATAGCTCTTTGCCTCATCTGTGCTAACTTCAAGTTCTCCGTATCACTTGCACTTTCTCTTGGCGTCTTTGACTAAGTCCCACCAAAGAGTGTCCTTTCTCCCGGCCGACCAGTTCAAAGGGGTACGACATCTCCGTCCATAAAGAGCATCGAACGGTGCCATCTTCAAACTAGCTTGGTAGCTATTGTTATAAGAGAACTCTGCCAAGGACAAACACTTGTCCCAACTTTTATCAAAATGCAGGATGCTTGCCCGTAGCATGTCTTCCAAAATTTGATTTACCCTTTCCGTCTGACCATCGGTCTGCGGGTGATAAACTGGAACTACGGATCAACTTGGTTCCTAGGCATTCATGCAATTGCTCCTTAAACGAGCTACAAATTGAGTTCCTCTATCCGAGATTATGGTCTTCGGAATTCCATGCAAACGGACTATTTGATCCATATACAACTCTGCATATTGTTGCACTGAATAAGTAGTATGTACTGCAATGAAATGGGCAGTCTTGGTGAGTCTGTCCACGATAACCCAAATAGAATCCTTCTTTCTAGCAGTCAGGGGTAAACCCACAATGAAGTCCATACTTATGTCATCCCATTTCCACATAGGTATCGACAAGGGTTGGAGTACACCTGCCGATTTCAAATGGCTTGCCTTCATTCTATGGCAAGTATCACACTCTGACACATACTTTGCTATGTCGACTTTCATATTGGACCACCAGAAATTTTCCTTCAAATCTTGATACATTTTGGTGCTTCCGGGATGAATGGAGAATTTGGAAAGATGAGCTTCATCAAAGATGGTTTTCTGAATTTCTTGGTCAGTGGGAACCACAAGACGTTTCCCAAACCATACCACATCGCTTGAATCCTCCTAAAATGTATACTTGGGATCTCCTTCGCTAACTTCGCTTGATTAGTCAGATGCCCTCGTCATTGCGTTGAGCAGTGACAATTCTATCATAAAGATTGGATTCGGCAGCTAGGACATATAGATTTCCTTGCTCTACCACTTCCAAGTTAAGCTTCCTCATGTCTTCACACAAGGTGTCACTATACGGCTCCACTTCTAGATGGTTGTAGTGAACTTTATGGCTAAGAGCATCCGCAACAACATTGGCTTTCCCGGGGTGATAGTGCACTTCTAGATCATAATCTTTAATCAACTCAAGCCATCTCCTTTGTCTCATGTTGAGATCCGATTGAGTGAAGATATATTTGAGACTCTTGTGATCGGTGAAGATATTGCAACGATTGCCCATCAGATAGTGTCTCCAAATCTTAAGAGCATGAACAACCGCTGCTAGCTCTAGATCATGGGTGGGATAATTGATCTCATGGGGTCGAAGTGCCCGTGAGGCATAGGCAATGACTCGGCCCTCTTGCATAAGAACACAACCGAGACCGGTCGACGCGGCCACGTAAAACTTCAAAAGGTTTGGAATTATCCTTGTACTAGCACCGGGCTGAAGTTAAGTGTTGTCTCCTGTGTGGAAGGCTTTCTCACATGCTTCACTCCATACAAATTTCACTCCTTTCTTGAGCAGTTCAGTCATAGGTTTAGCGATCCTGGAGAAGTCCGGAATGAATCGGCGGTAATAACCCGCCAAACCTAGAAAATCATGGATTTGGTGTACGGACTTGGGTGGTTTCCAATCCATCACCTCTTGTACTTTGCTAGGATCTACGGATATGCCATCTTTGGAAATAGTGTGCCCCAAGAATTTCACACTATCCAACCAATTATTTGGAGAATTTAGCATAGAGCTTATGATCTCTCAAACGATGTAGGATAATTCAAGATGTTTGGCATGTTCTTTCTCATTTTTGGAATAGATTAGAATATCATCGAAGACCACTGAATTTGTCAAGCTCCATGAATACGGAGTTCATGAGATACATGAAGTAGGGGCATTTGTGAGACCGAAGACATCACCAAGAACTCGTAGAGACCATAACGAGTGAGAAAGCAGTTTTGGGAATGTCACAAGGTCGAATTTTGATTTGATGATAACCGAACGTAAGATCGATCTTGAGAAAACTTTGGCTCGACCAAGCGATCAAAAAGAACATCAATGCGGGGAAGAGGATATTTGTTTTGATGGTCACCGCATTGAGAGGTCTGTAGTCAACACATAGCCTCAAACTACCATCTTTCTTCTTGACAAAGAGTGCGGACAACCCCAAGGAGAAGAACTTGAATGTAGCCCTTATCTAACAATTCCTCGGAGTTGGTTTTTCAGTTCAGCTAATTCCTTGGGAGGCATACGATAAGGTCGTTTTAGAAATGGGCGCGTGATGCCGGTTGGAGTTCAATCACAAACTCGACATCCCTCGCTCGTGGCATGCCGTGCAACTCATCGGGAAAGACATCATGATATTCACAAACTACTGGAATTTCTTCAAGATGAGAGATAATGGTCACATAGGCACAAGGGTGCACCGTCATCCTTAAAAGGTAAGTACAATGTGGTGTGCCCGACCGTAGGTGAATTGATTGCTACAACTCTACCCGCGATATCTAGAACCACCTTATGTCGGGTCATCCAATCCATACCCAAGATAACATCCATACCCTCTAGGCCTATGACAATGAGGTTTGATTTAACTGCTTTACTCCCCAATGTCAAGGTACTCCGAGGGCTAAGGTGTGGGAAGAGATTTTCCACCGGAGTGACAATTGTAAAAGCCTCCTTAACATGTGAACCACTTAAACCCAATTTGCCTACTAGCTTTTCACTTATGAAACTATGAGTGGCCCAGTCGAACAATATTTTAACGGGATGTCATTGATAGAGAATGTACCCGTAAGCATCGCAGCTCCTCCCAGATGTCACTCATGGTGGTGAAGTTTTTGCCTTGGCGGACTTGCACCATTGGCTTCTTAGCCGGATTGGCCGGCTTGGACCGAACCTTGATTCGGCCGGTTGGGCTTGTTCTGCTTAGGTTTGGGGAGTCATTGATATAGTGCCCGGCTGTCCACAATTGTAACAACGGCGATCACCGGGTTACGTGGGGTGGGCTTGGGAGCTCTCTTGAGTGTTGCGGAACCGAAATTCTGAAGGCTTGCTCGTGATGGCTTCATCGTCCAGTCCAGCTTGAAGATTGCCGGGATGAGTTAGGGATATTCTTCTTCACAAAGCGAAACTTTTGTTAGTTCCGCTCAAGCAAAACCAGCCTGCCTTCTTGTCTCTGGGCCTTCTTCATAGCATCCTCTTGGGATATAGCCTTGTTTACGAGCTCATGGAAGTTGTTGGGCTCGATCAAGTTCTGCTCGCATACAACTCACCATCCGGACCATCACGAACCTTTCCATCTTCTTTGCATCGGTATCCACGTGATGTCCACCATACCGGCAAAGGCTATTGAATTTCGTGCATAGTGATACACTGTCGATCCTCGCCTCGAGGGCCAAAGAACTCCCTCATCTTCCTATCCATTAATCCCTTAGGAATGTGATGGCTCTTGAAAGCTTGCTTGAATTCATCCGTGACAAAGATGCCCCTGCCGCATGGTCTTGAAATGATCCCACCACATTAAGGCTTCACCTCGGTTGCAAGGCTGCGGTTGGCCTTGTTTTCCTCTGAGCAAGGCAGCACAAAGGCGAGAATTTGGCCTCGATGCCTTGATCCATGCCTCGGCTTCAAGGGGTCTTCCGCCTTGGAAAGGTCGGGGCTTCATCCCGATGAACCGAGGGTAGGTGGTGACCTGATTTGGCCCTCATGATTTGCCACATGTGGCGGCCTTTGGTTCAGCTGGGCGATTTGTTGCTGCGTCTGCAGGATCTGGCGCAGCACCTCGGTCTGAGTGGCCATGAATGCCTCCGACGGCGTCATGGGCGGTGGCGGTGGTAGTTCACCACTGCCCGGCGTTCAGAAACCGTTGGGGAGCTGCGTGTTGGTCCCACCATCTGAAATGCGAGCCTTTGTTAGACACATAGCCATAATCTTGCTTAGAAAGAAATGACAAGTGTAAAACATGCATGACAAAAGCTCATTCGTGCATTCACTTCGACATTTGCAGCAACAGTCATAAGAGTACTTCACATCCAACAGCCTAGTCACGAGATATTTTCCAAAATTGGTTAGTAGATGCCAAAATTCATACGCCCCAAAGTTGGCATTCCACATTGCGGCAAACTTCAACTTCGCATGCCCGAAGAATGCAATTGCGGAAAGCTACCTAGCTGTCCTGGCAGCAGGCCGACACTCACCGAAAACTCCGTAGTTTTCTCTACCCTTATGCAAAAATGCTGAATTTTGGTGAGCGCGGTCATGGCAACATTCCGCACAACTTTGGTATTCAACGCATGATAAGATTTCATTCAATTGCTCGAAAACTCCCTTTCCTAAGCCTTGTCTCGCTGTTTGGACAGCAGCCAGGATTGGTTTAAAAAATTGCATAACTTTCAAAAAGAAAGTGCACGATTGCTGAGATTTTGAGAACACGATCATCACAAGAAAAATTCCAAACAAGCTTGGTATACAACACCGAACTCGATTCTGATCACAAATTGCTTAAGCATTTCCTTACAACAAACATTACGGATAAAGTGTTCACAGAACATTACAAAGGTTCCAAGGTTTGAAAATACCACATTACAATCTGGGTTACATTGCAGTCACACTGCACAAAAGCATACTCCTATGCTCACCTACCACAAACCAACCAAAAGGCTACACACAGGAGTATGACCCATCTTATTACAACACTACGGCAACATCAAGCACCACTGCCAGCAGGTGAAGCCGGTGGGGTCGGTAGCGGTGGTCCAGCCTGACTCGCCTGGTCAAGACCAGACTGACCCTGCTGCTCCTCCGGAGGTGCCTCCACCGGAGGTGGTGGCTGCAGAGCCACAATGGCCTGCAGAGCTGCTACCTGTACCTCAGCCTCTCACCGCTGCTGCATCTCGATGATGTTCTGTAACAGTGTCAACCTCTCGATCTCTCTAGTGTCCACATCCTCCTCAAGGGTAGTGACCTCGCCTTTCCAGTCTAAGATTCTCTGGGCGGTCACCTCTCTAACTCCAACTGAAACCTCCGCACGAGGCTTCTCTCCGCTGAGTCCGGGTGAGAGTGAAGCTCACTGCGGGTACGCCGAGAGATTGTGCCAGCCCCGAGCCGATTCCGATCACCGGCTGATCATCACCGGTGGTGTTACGCAGCCCCTCGGAGAGTGAACACAGGCCTGTGCAACGCAGCGTTAGCGTGCGTGACGTCCGGTGGGGCGCGAGCATCGAACTCCTGAAGGTGGTCCACACGGTCCCTCCATGCCGGATCGCGGGGTTCACCACGGAAACAAATCCGAATGGTGACAGTGCTACCACGGTCGGGTTACGGTCGAAATCCGTCAATACCCGTGAGGGCAGCCGACTCGAAGGACTCCTCGCACAAAAACCCCAAAGTACAGAGCTCAAGTCGAACCAGTCGGTGGTCCGGGTGAGGTGGTACGGTGATCACTCAACGAGGCACGCCTGTGTGCTCTAACGGGCGGAATGGTGTAGCCGGCAGCGTGAGTGCCTCCCACGCAAGGCGTGGAAAACCCTCCCAGTGCAGTCCGCTGTACGGACCGAACCGTCAGCGCCGTACTCGAGAAACATGGGGGCAGCCATCTGTACAAAAATGTAACGCATGTTAGAACTCAAAGAGAGCAACATGTCAAATGGTGCAAAATCTGGCAGCTATGAATAAAATTCATAACTAAAAATCCAGAACCCCAAAAATTCTCAATTTTTACCAGCAACTCCGTAAGGTTTTTATACACACTTTTGGTATTCAACGGTTGAGCTAGATCATGTAGGAACAAGGTCGAAAGTTGCAAGGTTTCAGGCTCTGCCTTCCCGAAAAACAGCATGACCTGAGTTCACTAAAAAGGGTACAACTCAAGATTTACAGAAGCTATGACCATGAATTTTTGCGAGCAAAAAACTAGATTAGATATGGAGCGACTTTGGTATAGATCAACTAGTCCAAACATTTTTAGAATCAGGTGCAAAAATTCAAGCTAGCAGCAATACAGATTGTTGGACAGCAACAACACCTATGCATGAGAGGTAATCTAGTTCCCAGAAACCACACACTAGCAAATCTTCCTTAGAGAGCATATAAGTTCTGTTTTGGGTCTATTTTAATTGTTTTGACTTTTAGTATGCATGCAAGACATCCTATTCGACCTCACACGGCAATCAAGCCAAAAATCGAAGTCAGTGCCGGTGGCAAGGCTTTTACTCGTCTCTCCCTATAATAACTAGTCGAGAGCTACACGGTACTCACTTAGCGCCTAACGGCGCTGTTATGTACCTGCAGAAAGAACCTTCCGTGCCAAAGACGCGTCACGAAGCGCCCACATACGCATCGCTCACTTATAGAAACGGTATCCATGCGTCAAGCCGCTGCATGGACAGCGTCCAACCTCAGATACGCTCCTTTTGGAATGAAGCGGATCCTTGCCTCGCATATACAAAATGCGGAACATCCACGTATGGCAAAACGTGGCGAGACACGACGCAGACGGTGGGTTCCCTTTGGAATAGGTCCCATCCATCCTCGCATGACTTCCATGCGTACCACCACGATAGCAAAACGTGATGAGACGCAGACGCGTGGGTGCCCATTTGAATAGGTCCCATCCATCCCTCACAGGACTTTCTGTGGTACCACCACGATAGCAAAACGTGATGAACTAGTATGGTTGTGTAGCAGTAAGTTCGTAAAAGTAAATGTGGGAGTTAGCAAAATAAACCATAGATTAATAAGCCACAAAGAACCCAAAATTCCCTCTAGGGCCTCTCGGTCTAGTTTATACCTTAACGGACCAACGTGTTTTGCAAATCCAAACAATCTTGGCAAATTTTATTCAAAACCAGTGATTAAGGTTATTAATTAATCTCGGTGCATATAATTGCTACTCGATGCCACCGTGACAACCCGCCCAGAAAATATCGTACTATCACCTAAACCAATCCACTTTGGTCATTAAGCAATAATAAAGTATCATCCTCGTTAGTTGCCGGGTTAACGGGTAAATCACTTACAAAGCAACAAGGATCGACATATATGCATTAAAACTCACGCCAAGGCGAGTCCAGAGAACAACATACGATTGACATCCAAATTTCAAGGGTTTAATTATTACAAACCAAGTTTTGACATGATACGAAGTTCAAAGTTTTGAAAACAATGGAATTAAACTAACGGCACGAGGAAACATCATGGGAGGCCTGCCATGATGCCTTCATTCATCGTTTTCCACCCACTCCAGCTCCCAACCGGGCGGGATCTCTCCAGGCCACACATCAGCAAAGGCATTACCTAGAGCAACAGATTATAGCAAGGCTGAGTATACTAATACTCAAGAAGACTTACGTCGGTGATAACTACTTCACCAACTCTAGACATGAAAGGCTTTTGGCCACTGGGGTTTCTTTTGCTGAAAAGCAACGAAGAGTAGGTCCTTACTTTCAAGATTTTAGCACAAGTTCTAGTTGATTATTCCTTTCTAAATTAGCAAGCTAGTGCAAGCATAAGTTGTGCAAACAATTAATCAAGCATAATATTCATCAACTTCCATCATTAGGGATCTCATGGCCAAGGGAGTAAGTAGTCTCAGATAACGGTGAGAGGCCGACAATCGATTGATTTAAACCTTGCAAGGTAGACCTAAACACACGGTAGGGTGCCCCCGCGAGGACAACCACTAGCGGTTCCCAAAAATCTTCGGATTGGGATCGATGTTACAGATCTTAAGTACAAGGCTTGCTAGGCTACGCCACCAAGGTCACCTAGCCTCACACATGTACTCGTGTGGCGAGCCGGGGCCGCAACCCTAAGATTAGTAGCAAAGTTCCGCACGCCTCATTTAGGTACTAGGCTTACTGTACCATTTCCGACAAGTGTTTAGTACGTTCAAACACTTAACCCACGAAAGCCATTGGACCGAGCCCACATCCCATGCTCTTACCACATGAGCAATCCATTTAAGGAGATCTTATGATTCCAACATAAGAACCTATTCTCGCGAGTGACAAGCATCACTGACTTGTAACGCAGTCCTATAGCATAGCAAACCGACCTATCATACTAGTAAGACATAGGTACCTAGGGATCATGCATCTAGGGTTTCATTTCAACTCCGAACGTAAATGCACAATCATCCATAGATAGTTGCATAAAGTTTCAAAACACTTGGTTAATGCACCGGGCTTGCCTTCACGCCAGGTTAGCCCGAGGGTCCTCGGTGTCGCCGATCACCTCCACGCATCGCAGCTCCGCCTCCTCCTTCCTCGGCCTCCGCACGAGCGCCGTAGTTACCGCCGTGAAGTTCTACACGGAATGCAATGCTGGTTCTGTGTGGTGTGATAGATTAATTATTTCATCCAACTCTTGTTGGCCACATTCACCTTAACAAACAATTAATTATTAATTTCTTTTCATTAAGGTTATTATGGACAAGGGTTTAATCTTTGACCAACAATTAATTAATGTTTACCTTCATGATTGTTATTTCATGTGAGATTTATTATTCAATCTTTTAATAGCAATTGTGTGCACATCTATGTAGATAATTTCAATTTCATTTCTCAAAACAGCAAGGGGTATTTAGAGATCTTAAAATTAAGTTAGGTAACTATTGACAAGGTCACAAAGTTAAAGGATCTATTTTCTCAATTAACGTCTAATAACAAGCTTATGTGCACCTTAACTTTTTAAAAGCACAAACAATTTATAGAAGCAAGGATAGGGGTCCTTGCTGGCCTAATGCTACTACTCATGCCACTGGATCAAGCTTGGACAAAGAAAGGCTACTAAACCTATACATGCAAAGGTGACATTTCCTAGCCAATTGAATTAAAGGAAATGCATAAATAAATAAATATAAAGGCTCCTGCATTCCACAACAAGCCTCATTACTACTCTGGCCTAAACAAGATCAGAACACCCATAGGTTCATCACAAACATTTTGAAAATTAAACTATGCATTTAAATGCAAAACTAAGCATAAAACAAGATTAAATATTTATAACAGAGATAAATTCATGATAACTTCAGGAAAGTTGCATCTAGGCATAACATGAACAGAGCCACAAGTTGAGCACAAAAATTCAATTTATAAATTGCTACAAAAATCAGTAAAGCAGAAATAGCATAAAAACAAAGTAATTCATAATAAAAGATCTGCTCAACAACTTTATGCAATTTTTGGTCCCGAGTCTAATCATGACAAGTCTAGCAACATATCCAAAATTCAGCTCCATAGCCTTTCTAGATTTTGAATTATAGCAAAAAGGTGTCAAACTGAATTTGAATTTTCATTCAAAATCTATAAGTCAAAACTATGGTCGTGCTTTGCAGAAGTTGTAGATCTACTCACTGAGACCAACAAAATTGGGTTTGATTCTGTGAATTTCTAGGCTTTTCTAAGTCTTGGACCAACTTGCAAGAAAACTAAGATAACTTCTATTGCAATCGGGCCCCTAGTTTACAAACATGCCCTAGACTTCACACATATGCCCTTGGGGGAGTTCGGCGGCGGGGTGAGCAGACCAACAAGCCAACAGGCGTGTGATTGGCCTCACCCCTAGCCGATTGGTGGTGGTGGCGCGGTCGGGGATGTCACCGACGAGCGGCGGTGGCGAGGTCGCAGGGCGCGCCGCCGCGGCTCGAGTTCCGGCGGTGAGTGCGATGGGGATCAATGCGGCGTGGAAGCTACGAGGGTCTAGGGAGGAGTTTGGTAGTTTGGCGATGGAAGTGAAAGGAGGAGGTGCTCGCCTTGGCGGCGGCAAATGGCGGGCGGCGGTGCTCGCGGGAAGGAGGGGCAGCTATTTATAGCGATGCGCGTGCGCGAGGCGAGGCCAGCGGCTAAGGCTTCCGGCACTTCACGGTCGGCGGGCTCTCGCGCGTGCGGGCGCCGCGGCGCGCAGCTGTTGGGCTCCAGGCCCGGGCGGGCGTCTAGGGGTGCCGGATGCGGCGCGTGACCGCCGTGGCCGGTGTCGGCCGCCCGCGCGGTGCCAGGGCGACGGCCGTGGGCCGCGCTGGCAGCGTGGCGTCAGGCCAGCGGCCTGCTCTCGGGACTATTGTGCCCCTGTTTGCTTGCACCAATCTCAAAAAGTTACAAGTAAACTTCAAAACCTGTAGATAGGAAAGTTTTAGATGGATTGATCCTCTGAATAATGGATGAAACCGAATTTGAAAAGGATTCAAATTGAAAGAGAAAATCGAATGCCAAGTTGGGGGATTTTCATGTCTCGGTGAACAGTGACCCAGAGCTTGTTTGGCCATTTAGCACCTTTTCCACTCAAAACTAGCAATGCCACCCTGAAGATGAAATGTGTCCCGAGTGATTCTGCACAACTTTTGTATTGGTAGATTTTCAAGTGTTTAGACAAGATTTGGAGAACGTGGCCAAAGTTCCAGATCGACACAAAGACATCAAGGGGTTTGTCCCCCTTAGCTAGGGTTTTGACCAAGGAGAGTGTGCTAGACTTGCTTAAGATGCTAATGGGTGAGTGTTGGTGAGGTTTTCGAGGTGATGACCCAGGTTGACCGTGCTTTGACCCTAGTCAACAAGTTTGACCGCAATTTAAGGTTAATTAAAACACAGCCACACGCACCCACTCAGTACCCTTCGCCCTCGAGAA
Source organism: Cenchrus purpureus (assembly GCA_022644695.1). Lineage (NCBI taxonomy): Eukaryota > Viridiplantae > Streptophyta > Magnoliopsida > Poales > Poaceae > Cenchrus > Cenchrus purpureus. The sequence continues at coordinate 191,333,518 of CP053461.1, read as the reverse complement.
CGCCGCCATGCCGGATGCTGGATGGGGTTGGTGAGTGGTGGCAGTACTCCGCGAGGGCGGATGAATCACCCGGCGGAGAAGGCCCGCTCGGGGAACGCCACGAACGAGACAACGGGCGGCGTGCGGGCGACTCATTGCGGGACCTTCCACTCCACTCAGCGTAGTGGGGCAGCGGCAGCGGACGGTGGCGTGCGCTCCCGGGTCGATTGGTGGATGGCTCGGGCGCTGGTGGATGCAAGCGGCGGCGGCGCAGGGATACGGGCGGCGGAGTTGGCGAAGGCAAGGAATCAAGGAAGGCTGAGCTCAACCGGCGCGGTTTATAAGGAGCAACGTGGATGCGGCATTAAATGCTAGCCATACTGCCAGCTCGGCTTTGGGCGCATCCCCGATGTGAGAGGCACGCCGTTCGACGGGCGGACACGGGCGAACTAGCGTGTCTGAACCGCGGCCAAGGCCCAATCGCCACATCAGCCGACCAATATGACGGACGCAACTACCGATACGGCCACGACCGCCACAACCAAAGACTTGAAGCAACAACATTTCAAGATTCAAAACCCTATAAGCGAGTCTACAACTCCTTCATGGGCTCGGGGCTACATCGGCGGATGAGCTGCACTCCACCGAGTAAATCAAAGAACCAAATTATGACACTTCCCCACGAGTGGTGCGAGTCCTTGACTCCACCACCAGGCTCGGGGCTCGACGAGGGCACGGATTGGGGCCCCTAAGCAACAAGATAATCACCCTCGGGATGGAGTCCTCGACACCATTGACAATGTCAAGGCTAAGATCCGGGGCAGGGGAGGGATGATCTTCGTCATGACCCTCACGACAAGACTTCCCCACTCCGAGTATCTTCCACCTTGCAGTACTCTCCACCTCGCCTTGCAGTACACTTCCTGCAGTACGCTCCGCCTCGCCTCAGACTACTTGCTACGGTAACCTCCGCAGGCTAAGATGGGGTCCACACGGGAAGGAGCGTGCCGAGTGGCCCACACTTCAGCCCCTAGGTTCCTGCGACACGCGTGACACGGTTTCCGACGCCATGCAAGACGCGGTGGCGACGGGAGGACAACCGGATCGACAAGGGCCGTAATGATGCAGTGCATTCCCACGACCTCACATGCCATCCCATCCAACGCCACACCGCCACCCGTCGAGAATAGGCACTCGATTACCATCTACGCCTACCAACACTTAGGCCCTAACGTGGCGGGCCTAAGACGCACTCAAGAAGGATGAGTCACCAGAGCTACTCGGAGACGCCATGTGCCTGGACAAGCAGTGGCGGCACGGCAACCTCTGGCGATACCACAGCCCTTCAACATATGACGGACATCAATGACGGAAAAGACTCCACCAAGTAGCAAGTAGCATATTTTCATTTTCCCTCTTTTGCCCTCGCCCTTGCATCTATAAAAGGGGAGTCTTGAGGGCTGACCGATCACCAAGTTTGTAACCCCTACAGACATCCGGCATGGGAACACGAGTACTCGGAGCGGGCGGTATTACTCCTCGGAGGCCGAACGATATAAAACTCTGTGTCTCAACCATGGGGATTCACACGAGATACGATACAAATCACGGCGGTTGAGAACCGAGAACACGACACGTAGCTTCTCGAACACATCTCTTGGCATGACACTCACGCTTGCTCCAAGGGCATAATGCCTAATGAATGAGCCAATAGAAACTAGGATAGTTGGACATCCGGTCTCTTTGCTTCCGGGCCCTTGATTTGCGATGGCGGCACTACATTGTTGGACATCTTGACATGATGCGTGTTGCCACCTCATACTTGTTTGCAAGTATGTCTTTGAAATAGCGAGAATATGTAGGAATTTGGAGGCGTCCAATAGCGATGTTGATGCTTAACCTGCACATCACTTCCACAAACTTTTCAAAATGATTATCAATTTTACCTCAGTAGTGTGTCTTAGTGTTGTGTCATCACTTGGCATTTAATTCGGCTCTTCGGTAGCAATCTCGGAATAGTAGTCACCTTCTCCTTAGTGTGATCATCGCTTCAACGGTTGGCTTAGGCTTCCTTGGCCGGAAGTTCGGGATCTTGATCTCCTTTCTCGTTTTTGAATAGCCTTTGCTCTCGGACCTTGGGGCTGCCCGGCAATCTTCCTTCACTAGCGGTTAAGCGCCCGGCAAGTTGTCACTTGCGTCTCCAATATCTTCATTATGTTGAGCACTTGTTGGTTAGAGCTTCCGACCTTCACCTTGCCATCAATATTCTCCAAGATTTTATCTATAGCCTTGAACTTAGTGATGGTGTCCTTGTTGATCTTTGCTTGCTCGTCCATGAAATCCTTCAATTGTATAATTTTGAAGAGCGAACAATTGCGAACTTGCATTAAATTGAGGTCTATCTTGCCCAAGCGGAAGTTTGGCAAATCTCCTTTCTCATGTAGTCAAGCACCTTTGCTTCCTCAGGACAATCTTTTTGGACATGGCGTACTCCACATTCTTCACACGTGGATCTTGCTTTGGCCTTCAAGTCTTGGGCGGCCTTCTTTTCTAGCTCCATCTTTTCCAATCTTCTCATGAGCGAGTCAATCTTCCTTCTAGAAGTTCTTCCTTTTCAACCTGCAAAACACCTTTAACATTCCCCATCGGTTGAGGAAGTAAGGCGATGACGCCCATGTATCATTATCTGCAACCTTCTTGAAAATAGTGAATGCCTCCGTAGTTAGCTCAATAATAGATCCTCCGCCGATGCGCCAATTACGGTCCTCGATGCTAGATTGAGACCTTGATAAAACTTTTGAACAAGGTCTTTTGGGAACTTGTGATGTGGCACGGCTCGGTGTACTCATTGAAACGCTCAAAAGCTTCCGCGATAGTCACCGTAGGATATTGAGCAAAAGTAGCAATCTCATTACACAAGCTTTGAGTCTTACCCGGCGAATAGTACTCCTTCATAAAACCTCTCATCAATGCTTCCCAATTTTGCACCGTCTCCAGGTGAGTGTAGAACCATTGCAAAGCTTTTAGAAGTGAGAATGGAAAAAGTCTTGCCCTCAATTGATTTTGATCCAGCCCTTCCATCGTGAATGTCTGACAAAGTTGAATGAATACTTGGATGTGAAGTTAGGATCCTCTTACCGTGAAAGGTGTATGTTGCACCATGCGATGGTTGAAGTCTTGATCTCAAACGGCCTTGATGTCGGCTAGGTTGAGGATGGGTAGATCACCAAGCTCGAGATGCAAAGCTCCCCGATCTTCCTCTCCTCTCCCATTGGTGGCGGTTGAGGTTGATCTCTCCTTGGACTTGTAGGTGGTGATTCTTTCTTCGGACTTGTGGGTGGAGATTCCTTTGGAGATCGATGTTCCTTCATCTCGGTGTTTGGATCTACAATCTGACTTCCTAGATCATGCTTCTCCTTGCACGTAAAGTTTTTCTGGATCATCCACAAAATTTTTGGTTTGTTGGAGAGGTGGCGTCCATCTCTGTTAGGGTTAGCGATAAACAAAATATACAAAAGATCTAAAAGAAAAGAAAACTATAAAAGGGTTAGTCAAAAACTAGATTAGATTGGTTTTTGAGGATGATCAAAGTTTAGTAGATGCAAAAGAAAAATCAAAAAGAAACTGAAAATACTTACAAACGAGCTATTAGATTGGATCTTAATTTCCCCGGCAACGACGCCAGAAAAAGGGGCTTGTTGACGTTTGATTATCATTGCAAAGTTCGTTTGGACTTGCAAGCGGACAAATCCCTCGTCGTAGTTAAGGAACCCTTTTTCCCTTGAGTGGTGAACCCAAGGTATCGAATCTGTGGAACAATATGTAATGTAAAATCAATCTAATAACCGAAAAACACTTGCTTCTTTGAGAGGTTTCGAATTGCATCTAATCTACTAAGATCAAAGAGGGAGCAAGAGAAAGCATTGAGGTACCGATCTAGAGAGGGTCTAGATCGTGTTTATGTCGTCGTTCCGCGCAAGATAAAGAGAGAGTAAAACGAATCTCATTGAAAGCTTCTTTAAACCATGACCTTCGGTCAAACCCCCTAAGTCCGCCGTACTTGGTGTCAACATCATCACGCGATGTTCCCCTTTCTTGTGATCGAATCTTAGAGCACACCCGCAAGGAGTGCGTTGAACTACTTGGTAGATCGGGTATGCACCTCTAGCCACCGCGGCTACAAGAACATCCCAAGCAATCTATCTCGAGAATAGATTGAGGAAGAAAACACCCAAGCAAGAACAAGAAATGCAAACGAAGGTACTTGATCGCTAAGAATCGGATTCATTAAAACTCCATCAAAAGTATGAATACATGAATAAGATCCAACCGGGATCCTACCTTGACCTTGATTCACGCCTTTCCCGCCCGGCGTGGTCTTCCTTGCAAGGTTCCCACGCCGGCTAGGCAAACCCTAGACGACTAACACTACCCTCCTCTCTGGGGTGGTGTCCCTCAAGCTCCTCTGCTCCTCGGCGGCGAATGACGAATGGCTTGATACGTGGCTCGGGGTACCGGGGCTATAAATAGCCCGAGGATCAGCTAGGTCAAAGGGGGCAGCAGGGGCCCGAATGGGTTGGGTCGGCCTACTGGCCTGCCTGCCGCCTTTCTTCCGGATGCTTCTCGCGACTTCTTGAGTTTTTGCCGAGTTGCATGTGGGCCCTTGACGTCATTTTCCTCACGGTTTAGATGAGGGGGCTTTGCGAATGAACTCCCGCATCTTCCGTCTAGGTCCTCCGCACTTCTCGGCTTCACGCTTTAGTCCTTGGCTTGTTTGGAGTCATGTTCATCTTGTATCTTGACTTGTCCCGGGGTCCATGATCACCTTGTAAATCCCTTGATGAACTTTACAAGTCCTCATTTAAGTAAACAACAAACTCCAAAACCGTGCACGAAAAGTAACATAGCATATATAATGGGGGTTAGGATCGTTAGTGTGAATATCAAATCAATACCAACATAGAAGGTAAACAAGTGGCTAGGTTGACGGAAATCGATCCAACAAGACTTCTCGTGCAGGGAGAAATCAATGACGCAACAATGCCCGGGAAGCTCTGCAAGCACGGCAGCATCAAAGGCATGGCTGGAAGGTGCAAAGCAAAATAGCCGGGAGGTGTCTGGGAGCTGGTCAAAGGTAAACAAGGGGGAACGTCTAAACGGGAAATGAATGAAAAGGAGAAATATTAAAGTGAATAAAATGAGGGGGAAAGAAAAAAATGTTGGTATAAACTACAAATAAAATCATTTTTATTAACATTTCATATGGCATCACGAATAACTTTAACATACACGTAAAATTCATCTATACAACCAAACTACATATTATATGCAGATCGAACATTTTATATCTTTCCACACATAATGAAATAAAAAAGGACAAGATATTTTACAAGACATTTAATCCAACATATAAGTTGCATTCACTAGAATTTATTATGTTATAATGGTTAAGACTAAGTCGGTCAAAGCGTTCATACCAATGCGATTAATAATTATGTAATTTTGAAATTAAATACGATTTTGTTAAAAATATGGTATATGGTGGAAATAAAACATGTTTGCATCTTCCATGAATTCCATATTAATAGTATATAGTATAAGATGGAAATACTGTTTGGAAATGTCTTTTTCAATTAAAGTATGTAACTTTTGTGATGTGATCGAAACTCATCCGATTTAACTTTGCGCAGTTTTCAAATGAGACCAAACTTAGCTTTTAGATAGACTTTAGTTGGCGACTCAAGGCCATGAGATTGAACAGTAGTGACACGAAAGAGCGGAGATATACAAGTCAGGCACCGTCAGGGAGAAGTGTGTGAATCAAACACCTCGCAGCGGAAGTGTGGATGCAGGCAGGAGCAACTTACATCACAAACACGAATCAACTTTGTGTAACACCAACAGACACAAAACATACCGCTTATTTATGCAATACTGCAAAATCGTAGTGTAGGAAATATACTAGGAGAGAAAAATGTGAATGATCATGACATCAAAATCACCATGACAGCGGACCATTCTGGCACCAGTGATGGTGAGGTAGCCACTATAGCTATTGGGACGTGTGAGGAGGAGAAAACTTAGAACAAATCTGACTAGCACCTTCACTACTCCAAACCGACTAGCAATAATTGCACGATGGAGAGATCACCACGCTAGCCTCATGGATTTGCATTCACTACTTCAGACCGAACTAATACCATCATCCCTAAACCTAACATCACCCTCGGCTCCCATTAGATTTGGATCGGTGGTGAAGCCTATTGAAAAAAGGCATCGTTAGAGAGCCCTGCCATGCTACCGGAGCCCTCCACCCACTACAATACCTTGGGGAGGAGGAGGAGGAGGGGGGGGACTTTGGTGGCCACCAATGTAGGCTGGTGCTTGCTTCCTTCATTGTCTCTACATCTCACACCCATCATGACCACCCGTGCCCACTGTGCCTACCCGCTTATTGTGTCATCGCGACTCCTCATTGCAAGTGAGGGGCAAGTGGAGGGGGAGGATCAAAAATGGAGTGGGGGAGGGAGGGGAAGGTGTGTGAGAGAAAGGTGGGTAGGGAGAGTTGTGTAGGCAGAAATAGAAGGGAGGATGGGGAGGGTGGTGGAGAAAAGGGATGGATGTAGATAAGATATAGAAGACTATTTTTTGTATATGAATTGTACCACGACTGCCAATTCTAATTTTCTCCACAAGTTTGTAGATGGAACTGGCAGTGATGTACATTTTCACCACATGTTTCAACATCCACTACGCCTAGCTACTCAAGAACTGGCAGTGAAACCGTATCACCAATGGTTGCAATTTCAGCCTATACAGTAAATGCTAAACGACGTGCCTATCATTTGGTGGAGCAACTTGAGGGCCGCAACACCAACCACAAGAAGGAAATTCCAAAATAGGTGTATTATATAGTGAAGGAAATCGAGCGGCAATTCCAAAATAATTGTATTAAAAAGTGAAGAAAATTGATGTTTGCCATGTGCGCCATAGCATGATGCATGTAATATCCTATAGGAGGGAACAACAATCACAATCAAGGATGTACCTTTGGTGATCACAACATAGGGAACAACAGAGAGAGAGAGAGAGAGAGAGAGAGAGAGAGGGAGGGAGGGAGGGAGGGAGAGGGAGAGAGAGAGAGAGCCCCAATGTATTTGGTGACCCAAGAGCAGAGTTTATACTACAAAAAGGTGCAACAACCATATATGACAAAAATAGGATCATGTATGCGGGTGTACCAATCGGTGATTGGTGAACAAAAAATAGAAATGAGATTTGGATATAATAAGAACTAAAAAGGTCAAACTAAAAATTAATTTCTAATTATTACTTTTGTAGTAAATATAAGGATTCAATGTTTGTAGCAAATTCTTTTTTGAAAATGTACTTCACAAATAAAAAATATATAAATCTTTATGTTACCTTAGTAAAATTTTAAAAGAATATGTTCATATCTAAGATATTATCTTCTCTCTTCAATTCAAGTTAAAATGATATGCCACAAAATATGACAACAATATATAATAATATATTGGTATGTTACCATCACATGATTCAGAATAAATATTTATGTATATTTAATCTGAATTAAAGCACACAAATATTAGAAAAAAATGCTAGCTATCCGCGCTATATGCACGGGCTATCTTGCTAGTTGTATATATTCATAGGGTCCTTCCATCCATCAGTCAATCATTCACTTCCTGTCATTTTCATTCCATCCACTTTTCTCTACAACACATATGTTGAATCCCAGCTCAATCATATCATCCATTGATGTCTTGCTAACTCGATCATTTGACTGCTCATCTTCATGAATCCGTGTTCAACAAGTACTAATACAAAAGGAAATGATTAATCAAGTCACATGCTTTAAATATGAAAACAAACATAGGTTAATACGCAATAGCAATTGTTTATTTCATTGTCAACAGATGCCACACGACGCGTAGATGAATCCTAAGTGACCCGCAACAAAAGATTGGAGATTCTGAAATCGACTTGAACATGCTAACAATGGAGGAAAAGATTGCATCTGGATCTTCCGCGGACTTGTAAGAACCGTTTCATACTAGTAATATCATCACATTTAGATGGTGATATCTGAATTTCATGGAAATGATACGAATGTGAACAAAATGTTAACCTAGCCATGCTGATTAAGATCAGAGCCATTTACTGTGACAAATGACTCAAAACAAGAATGCAGATAGCTTATTTGTGATTACGTTGAAACAGAAATATGTTGAAAATAACAGAGCATCATACATTTTTTTGTGTTAAGGTCTCCTTAATCTTTGCGATCAAATCATCAGTTTCCTGCATGAACAATTGCAAGATGAGCGACATTTTCACACAACCCTTGTGTAGTTGCATATATAAGAGAACATGGTAATGGATTTGATTATTCATCACTATGTCTATTAGAAATGTTAGCTGATAGTAAGCCATTGGCAATGCAAATTGACATCTCCCTATAAACAATTCTGGTAAAAATCCAGAAACAAAATAGAAACACTGCTTCCATGATGCTGTCAACAGTCAAGGACTAAGCATGTGCACGCTCAAAATTCACCTCTGTCTCCCACCCATCAACGACAAAAACATCCAAACAAAGGCTATCCTTTGTAGAGTAAACATGAGCTTCCTGAATATTCAACCCAACCTCCGAGAGTAACGCGGTAAGCTGCAGAACAACCATTTGCCATAAGAAACTTGGCGCATAAATATGTATGAAAATGCCACGTAGGAGAACTGATAAGGTGGACATTACCCAACTTAGGAGCTTTGGCCTGTCACTAGAAAAGAAGATGATCTCATGGAGATGAAGCTGAGTTTTCAGATCACCTCTGTACAAAATCGATTTAACCAAAAGTCAGGAGCCTAAGAAGTAAACTGTGGGTGGATGCTTCATTTGTTCAGAAAAGAGAGAGGAGGAAAAGCAGCACTTTTATCATTTCCACAAGAAGGCAAGGAAGCATCGCACTTTATCATAGGGACAGTGTGCAGATAAAGTGAAGAAGTACCTACCTAGAGGAGATAGACATGGAATCATTGGTGTGCACACTAGTCTTTCTTCTCTCCAAACTGAGGTCCTCCATCATCCTTTGACACGGCTCCTCTTGGTTATCGCCAATGCCTTCAGTTTCTCTCCAAACTACGCTCTGCTCATGGAGGCAGGAAGAGCAAGACGAGACAGTTAAGCATCATCATCATCATCATCATCCCGTTGTCAACTCAAATCAGGTCTTCCTCCCCCTTGTTGACACACACACACACACACACACAGACAAAACAAAAGGAGAGAGAAGGGACCTTGACGTATCGCGCGTGGAAGACGGGTCGCTTCTCGGGGTCCGCGCACTCTTGGAGTATCTCCCAGTGCAGGAGGACGTCCTCGGCCTTGCCTTCGTCCAGGACGAAGTCGAAGATGTACCTCCGGGGCAGCCTCTGCAGGTGGCGGGCGAAGCGGCCATGGAAGGATGGGTCGGCGAGCTTGTGGCCGTGTCTCCCCGTGAGGCGGAGGCGCTCGCAGATCCACCTCTGCACCGCGTGGAGGTCCGGCTGGGATTCGCGCGGCGACTGCGGCGGCGGAGAGCTCTCGCCCGTACCCTCCTCCAAGTCCTGCGGCTCCTCCTCCTCCCCGACGCGCCGCGACGGAGCCGTCGGGCCGGCCGGAATCTTGGAAACTCAGGCGGTTGCGTTGGGTGGGACCGTCCGGCCTGGTCGAGGCACCCTAGTCCCTAGGCTAGTATTTAAGAGGGGCTCCGGCCGGCCGGCGGGGAGACCGCCGATTGGATTGAAGAAGACGACGACGGCCATGGAAACACCAGTAAATTTTGATTAATTTACCATAGTTGCTTTGCTTCCACCTCTTAATTTTGTCGGATGTGGGATGGACAACTCTCATTTTTCTCTGACACTTTAATTTTTTTTACAATTGACAATGAAAAACATGACGCGAAACATTAGAGTCTCTAGACCTGGGTATTCGGTTAATTCGTTAACTCTATTTAGTTAAATCAACTAGCGTGGTGTCCCGCGTAAATAGCACGGGTAACTAGTTTTTTTTTCATACTAATATTTTACTCTTGTTTTACTTGAAATGAGTATATTCAAGTGACCTAATTTTGTTTTTTAATTTTCAATGTTTTGTTACACAGCGTAGACCACGGTATCAACTTACATATTACGTGGTGCAAAATATATATTCATAATGAAAGAGATATGATAAAAAGTTGTTTAAGAGATATGGGCAAGTTAGTAGTTTTTATATGTAGTCTGTTTTTTGGAGAAGCTGACGAATAGACACAATCCTTCCAACTGTTAGGTCCCATTGGGCAAGCTCATAGTTTTTTGTTTTGTGAGAAACAATATAGATGGAATCGGGTAGGCGCGCACATTCACACAAATATTTTTTTTATTTCTTTGATCTTTTATTGGTCCATGAGCCACCGCTCTTACTGCAAATGAAGAAGATACCCTCGAATATCCTTCACGCCCAACCTCTCCGGCATCCTCATTGTCAATGTCCTAATGTGGGTACTCTATCACTTGCATTGCCACTTCAGGTGTGTCTCCCAGTCATGATTTGTGTTGTGCTCCTACTCTGCAACCGTCGCAAATGGATGTAGGCCAGAGACTATGAACCTTTTTTACCCTAGATTGTATAATTAGATTATATTATCAAAAGTGGTCAACAAATAGTCCAAATTATAATCTATATTATAGTTATCCTATAAGGTATACATACCAACTTATTTCATATTATAATATCATCTTTTACCACACTCTCTATTAAAATTTTGTGATAACTAACCAGTGCCATAACTCACCCTTGAACTATTACTTTTCTTTTTCCTCTCCAATTGGCTTCATCCGCTCCCTCTCTGATCCTTTCTCGAACTTGGTGATATTCTGTTGGATTCTAGCCGCAATAACACTATATTATTTTAGAAAATATTATTGTAATTTATTCTTAGGGATACTTTAGTGTATTTTTAAATTGGTAGTCAAATAATGTTTTATTCTCTTCCATGTATATAGTTGTTTTTGTCCATTAAAACCTATAGATCCAAATATTTCCAGCACTTTGTCACTCCTCCCCCCCCCCCCCCCCCCCTCCTAGATTCTTCTCCCTTCTTCGGTAACAAAGCTGCTCTTTAGCTTTAGTATTGTACATCTTCTCGGAGCTCTCATGAAGATTTTAGGAGGTCTAGTATGCATGAGTTTTCATTTTTTTCAACTTTTCCTCTTCTCTGATGACATGTTCAAGACATCATCTCGTCTGACAATACCCAACTCGTCTTGTTGCCGAGGTTTAGTTTGTCATCACTTTGATTGTGGTGTCATGCTTCAAACCCAGTTAGAGATTGGCTCTTCCACCTTTTGTGGCATTCTAAGCATGTGAATGAAATTATGTTGCATGCCTTGAAGTCAAGATGGTAAATGCACCATTTTATATTTGCACAAATTTTTCATATAATCATTGTGTATTGTTGTCAATCTATTTTTTCTATTTTCCTTTGAATATGTATACATTGGAAGCAATAATCTCATAGGGATGCTTGGTAAACACAATTAGTAATCGTAAACATAAGAATAATTTATTCGTTGGAACGATTGTGTTATTTATGAAGAGATATTTTTTTGTGAAACATAATAGCTAATTTTGATATTGAATCAAGGGTTAATTAGATCTGTGCCATTATAACTTCTCTGTTTTAGAAGAACGCCATTACTATTCAAGAAACTATGTCACTGCCATTACAATTTCTCAGTTCTTTGAAGCATGCCATTATATACCCCCGACGTCGTTGGAGGCCCACCTGCAGGCGTATTCATGTGAAGAAGAGAGGAGAAATAATGAACTATTTCTTACTTGCTTTTTAAAATTTATGCTTCAAAAATTACAAAAGTGCAATTTCTGAGTTACCATTGAATCATGTTCAAAAATCAGATCGATGCATTAATTGGCTCGAATATAATTGTCATATGCTAGCTACAACATAGTTGCAATTCCCCCGCCCCCCTACCTAAGTGTTATACATGTTCTTTACGTAAAGAGGATAGATGTTTCAAGTTGATTTAGATATTCCTTTTTTTACTTTTTTCTATCAATTGTACATACGGACTCTTTTGGTTTATCTAAAATGTGATATAATATTAAAGTTCAATTATTACTTATCCATAATTATTAATTTCGGATGTGTACTATTTATTAGTTGTATTAGCCATGGACTCTTTGAATTAATATGTATCATTAGATTCTTCATAAAATCCAATGGACTCTTTGAATTAATTTTGGCAGAGTTGGAGCCGTGGGTCAACATATCATGTTCTAATAATTTATTAATAGAGGCATGGACTCTTTAGGTTCCTATAGACCGTTAGATCTTCATAAAATCTAACGATACATATTCTTCTCTTTTTTAAATTAATGTGAGAATTTCTAGACCTTCTCGGCGAACGTGGTGACTTCTTTTAACACTGAAGTATTAAGATAATAGATTATCAAGAATTTCAGTTATAGAGAAGAGTTTAAACGAATTTTGGTTAATTATTTGTGGTAGTTCTTTGTTTTAACCTTTAGTTTCGTCCAATGGACGACTTTTATTTTTTCGAAACACTCTAAATTTTTTCTTATAAGATACCTTATAGTGTTTATCATTGCAGCAGAGATGTTTGACGTAAAAATAAAAAAAGAAGTGTATTGTAATCCTTCAAGAATGCAAAAATATTCCGTCTTAGTTTAACAATGATTTAGTGTCATATAACATTGATTTAGATCATGTAATCCTATTACTAATCACTGGAGTATTCAAAGTTACACCTCTCGAAATAAAAGACTCTAAACGTTTGCAAAGTTGGGTAGAAAGAGGGGGGATGATGGAGTAGGATAGACAGACGTGCTTGCTGACTCATGTGTGACTGTGTAACAAAGCTTGGTTGATAACGTTATTTTGTGTAAACTAATGTAGAAAAGCTGCTGAGTGAGCCTTGAATGCATAATTTTTTTTTTCAGAATGACGTAGTACGTTAATTAGTGTTATGTCGAGATACGAATTCCATTAGTTTATCTCGTAGTATATGAAGACTTGCGTCGTGGTCGTGCAATTTGGAGATACAATAATTAAGTGGAGCTTAATTTCCATTCCAGCTGCTGACTTGGATTGGTTCTCCTTGTGATTTGCTCCTAGTAAAAATTGAGCAAATCTATTGCCATCTGCTAAAAAACCGTATAGTCACAGATAATCGAAAAGTACTTGTTATGTTGATGATTTGGCTTGTTTGAAACAAACAAGCTTTAATTTCGCCCCTGCAGGCTGCATACAGCTTAGAAATGGATTGAGATCGATGAAACCAACCAGTCGTACAAAGCTGAGGTGTCATTCAGGACAAAAAAACTACATTGATAATGTCTTCCTCGATAGAGCCCATCACCATGATTACAAAAAGTACTTGTTATGTTGATGTTTTGGTTTTGTTTGCTGTATATTTTTTCATACATCTAAATATAATATCTGAATTTAGAAAAATCAAAACGATATGTAATCGGAAACTAATAATGAAGTACTTGTGCAATATCCACACAAAATGGTGAACAATAGGGAGGATATGAAAAGTAATAATATGGCCAACATTGGCACCATATAGTGTTGGTAGTCCCGATCCTCTTGTATCTATTGCATCACAGAGAGAGAGAGAGAGAGAGAGAGAGACGATGTATTTGGTGATCCAAGAGCAGAGAGTTTATACTAAAAAAGGTGCAATAATCATATGACAAAAATGGGATCATGTATGCAGGTGTATCAATCGGTGATTGGTGAAGAAATAGAAATGAGATTTGGATATAATAGGAACTAAAAAGGTCAAACCAAAAATTAATTTCTAATTATTACTTTTGTAGTAAATATAAGGATTCAATGTAATTGTAGCAAATTCTTTTTTGAAAATGTACTTCACAAATAAAAAATATAATCATGTAAAAACATAATCATGTAAAAAATATATAAATCTTTATGTTACCTTAGCAAAATTTTAAAAGAATATGTTCATATCTAAGATATTATCTTCTCTCTTCAATTCATGTTAAAATGATATGCCACAAAATATGACAACAATATATAATAATATATTGGTATGTTACCATCACATGATTAAGAATAAATATTTATATGTATATTTAATCTGAATTAAAACACTCAAATATTAGAAAAAGGCTAGCTATCCGCGCTATTTGCGCGGGCCAGCTTGCTAGTTGTATATATTCATAGGGTCCTTCCATCCATCAGTCAATCATTCACTTCCTGTCATTTTCATTCCATCCACTTTTCTCTACAACACATATATGTTGATTTCCAACTCAATCAGATCATCCATTGATGTCTTGCTAACTCGATCATTTGACTGCTCATCTTCACGAATCCGTTTTCAACAAGTACTAATACAAGGGGAAATGATTAATCAAGTCACATGCATATTACGACGACCAAAGAATCAATTAATCACTGGATTTTTGTTCAAAAAAAAATTAATCACTGGATCATGAGCACCTACAGATTCTACTATCTATCTAATAGTACATCCAATTAATTAATTATTAGGAACAAATTAACTAGCTTAGGAGGCCCTGATCGATCGATCACACTGATGATCAATCAGGTGATGGCCACCATCAGAACCAGACCCTGCATTCTGTTGGACGGAACTGCTGGGGCGGTGCTGGTGCGCCGCCGTCGTCGGTGTGATTCCGGCGCTGGATCCTGAGCGGGCAGTCGATCTTGGGCTTGGGCCCCGGCACGGTGATGACCCAGAGCTTGAGCTTGACGTGCGCGGCGGTGACCTTGACGTCGACGGAGAAGGTGGCGCCCTCGGCGGCCTCCCTGCGGAACCCTGCGGCGGCGACGCCTCCGACGAGCGGGGCGTCGCCGGCGAAGGCTGGGTTGAGCGTGGTGGACTCGCCGGTGTCCTGGAAGAAGTCGGGCGGGGTGACGGCGGCGTCGGCGATGCGCTGGCCCTCGTAGTAGGCGTGCGCGGCGACGTCGCGGTAGTGGAGGGCGATGCGCTTGTTGGGGTTGCGGACCTGGAGCGCCACCGAGAGGTTGTAGCGGAGGATCCACGTCCGCGGCGTGAGGTCGAAGACGGAGAGGTCGGCGGAGACGGCGGTGGCGCGGATGATGTGGGGCCGGAACAGGAGGTACAGGACCAGGGCGACGAGGCCGGCGCTGAAGAAGATGCAGGTGAGCACGCTGAAGAGGCAGCTGAGCACGCCGCAGAAGAGGCACCGGCACGGGCAGCACAGCAGCGACGACACCGCGCTCGCCTTGCCCATCGTCGTCCTTAATTATTCCTTCTTGGAGTGATGGATGAAAGAATAATTGAAGAAGCAGCAGGAAATCATCAAGGTTCCATTAATTCCATCATCAGCAAGTGTGAGATCGAGAGAGTGATACTGGAGGGAGCTGCTGCATGCAGTGCAGAATAATGCATGGAGATGCAGAGCACAGGAAGTGATGGCCGGCCATGCAAGTCGGAGCAACAAGGTAGCCAGACTGCTTGGTTTGTCCTGGTCGTCGTCTTCCTTTTTCCATGGCCACGCCAGTCGGAGCAACCCGGACGCATGCATGCCGTTGACCCAGGAAAGGCCCACGTAATACCTTCTCAGCAGCCACATTGTTGGGTTGGCCTTTGGGCTTTTAATCACCCTGCATCATCATTTGTTCTGATTAAAAGCCCAACGAGATGCAGGATCCTTTTTCTGTTGTGCTGATTTGTGTGCACCTCACCTGGCTGGACAGTGAGTGACCCTGTATCTTGTTCTTGTGTAAAAGTTTAGTAGGTGGGCCTGATGAGCTCTGCCTTTTTAATATTCTCTTTTGGTGCTCATGATATATACTTGTCTCCAAACCTTGTTTTGCTACCATTTTCATTCTTTAACATCAAAAAAATTGAGGCCTGCCAGACATTCCTCCCCCTGCGACGACGACTAGTCATGCTCATGCACATCCTTTTTGCATGCGCTTCTTTTTTCCGATCCTCACATGCTCGATCGATGCGGCATAGAGTTCCCCACTCAGTTCGTTAAGGAACCTATCGATGCATTTTAATTATATATTTACATATATATTCTCCACAAATTTTGAAAATACAATATCATGAAGCAGCATATATTTCTCGGTGGATGTAGCAAAGCCTAAGCAACTCCTTTCATCCTAAATTATAGGTCGTTGTAAATCTTCTAGATTCATGCCCTTTACTATATCCGTGTAAACATAATATATATTTAGATGCATAGCAGAAATTTATAAATCTAAAAAGCAAAACGATACTATATATTTAGGCGCATATTGTTATCTGATCCGATGGACAGATATGAAAATTCAAAAGTTTTTTGCGGATCCATCCAAAAAGGTGGATCGATCAGATCAGCAGTCCAAATAGTAACGTGTACAATGACGTGCCACCTACAATATGTACTCAGCTGGCGAGGCGAGGGATCATCCATCCGTCCGTATCATGCGTAATGCTCCACCAGCAAGCCATACAGTGTGCTGTGGATCCATCGAGCCTAGCTGCTTTTATATTTTGCCATATAGGAGTACACTAGTACTAGTACCTTCTTCTCATCTATTCTTTCTTTCAGCTTAATTAATTTATAATAATACCATTGTGACCTAGGTCAACATTAGCGACAACAACATGTCGTACGTTTGGCAGAAGAAACTGAAGAAAGAGTGAGTATAACAGCAGCTGCCCAACAACCTAATGGCCTGCTAGCTACTAGCTATATACAGATTCACTAAACTCACTGCACATATTGGTATATGCAACCACAAGGCCGCATCAGATGTTTAATTACATGACATTTTGGAGTATGCAATTAGAGCCATCTCTCACAAATTAATTAAATCGCCCTCCCGTGCTCTGTACATTTTCCTTCAATTTCCTCCTCCATCAGTTTGTTCATGACAGTTAGGAACATGGTATATAGTAGATGTCACTCAAAGCTACCTAGCTTATTTTGCGGCGGTCAGCTAGCTTTCCCCATCAACTACTCAAACCTTCTTGGACTTACCACTCAAAGCACGCATGATCTTGCAGCATTTATATTGACAATGAAAGACATTTCTGAACTGATGAAAGTTAATCAAGGCATTCTTCAGTAATTAAAAAGGAGGTGGATGGATGGAGTAGCGCAGAGAGTAATGGACAATTACGACGGTGGAATTCTTCTATATATATAATTATTTGTTGGACAGTATATATGTAAGAAGTAGTAGTAGATACTACAGTAGATGATCGAAGATGAGAGATAAAAAAGCGAAAGCCGGTAGATTAGATGTCGACGATGCATGGCGCGGCGCGGTTGAACTTGAAGTACCCGAGGCCTCCTCCGGCGTTGGATCCGTAGCTCCCCTGCCCGTCGTTGACGGTGAGCAGCGCCGGGCACCTCACCCTGAGGTGGTAGTGGCTGGTGATGAACGCCCCGGCCTTCCACCGTATCCACCCGTCGACGCGGATGGTGACGAGAAGGTACCCGCCGTCTCGTCCTGCGCGAGCGCGGTGGCGAGGTAGGGCGGCAGCGGACGCCGGCGGCGGAGAGGAAGGGCGCCCAGACGGTGGCGTCGCCTTTGCCCTGGAACATGGGCGGCAGCGCGGTGGCGACGGTGATCTGGAGGCCCCGGTACTCGGCGTACACGTCGGCGCGGTCGTAGAAGATGCCGACGCGGTCGTTGGGGTTGCGCGCCGCCAGCGTCGCCTGCATGGTCACGGCCAGCGCCGAGGAGGAGCTCACGTTGATGCACACGATGTCGACGTTGCTGAGGAAGAAGCGGGGCTTGCTGGGGCGGAGGACCAGCCACACGATCAGCACGATGAGGAGGGCGAGGAGGATGATGCCGGCGACGGCCGCGCAGAACCACCGGTACAGACGCTGCCGCTCGCAGTCCTTGTGCTGGTCGCAGTACTTGATCGACATCCTTTGATTTCCTTTCTGCTACTTGGTGCTGCCCGCTGCTATCGATGAATTCGATGAACAGTCAGCTCAGGAGTGAGCAGCTGAGAGCAGAGTATAGCACTAGGGAAAGAGAGAGGGAGGAGAGCAGAGGAAGAAGGAGAAGGAAATGAGCAATCAGCTCAGGTGTGAACGGCCGGGGTGCCCGCCCGTGTAGCGTTTATAAGCCAGTAAGCCACCCACCCGGCCAGGCACCATATGTATATGCATGTATTATGTGCAAGTACACATCCGTACAAGTTTACAACTCGAGTAAAACTAAAACCATCCATGATCATATATAGTTACAACTTACAAGTGTGCATGCACTTAGAGTAGCTATAGCATGACTGGCAAATTGAAAAGTAGCTTTATTTATGCAAGCGAATAGCCTAAGTCAGTGTTAAAGGCAGGCATGATGACTCTTGTTAGCGTACAGATTCATCTCAATAGTCAAATTCAATATACATGTACTCTTGGACTCTTGGTAGCGTACGTTAGGTGAGAGCAAGATTGGATTTTTGCTTAGTCCTTGTTGACGTCCATGGCATTTTCATCATCCCAATTCCCATCCCATGTGACCTGCTTCATTCATTGCTGAAAACCGTTAAAACAGATAGAATCTTCCTTTCATGCATACAACTGACTCACTCACTGACTGACTGACGTGCTGGACATGTATCTATCACAGACAGAAATAGTGATCAAGTCTTCAAGCAGATCAAAGAGAAATCAGGCTGCAGCAGCTGGACCATCACCATATAGTTCTACTATACTACTATAAAGCAGGCAGGATAGATGAAAGCACAGATAGATAGGGTGAGAGTGGAGGTGGCTGGTAGGGTGTCCATATCAGGTTGTCAGCAGCAGCTCCAGTCATTTTCAGACCACTGGTACGTGGTCCTTGCATTTCCACATCGCTCGGTTGCACTGGTTTCTTTCTCTTCCTACATAAAACAGCAACAAGCGATCAAAGATATACAAATTCAAGGCTACAGGCTCAGACCTCCTGCTTCTCCATCACCTTATCTCGTCGATCGCGCTATATACATATCAGCAGCCTCTCTTTCATCAGTTTTCTTCTTCAATTCCAATATAATTAATTCTGCATCACTCAAAAGAAAACATAAATATGCATGCATGTGAATTATATGCACACCTGTGTCTTCGTTCTCTTCAAATCCTGCCTCATCTCTTCGTTCTCTTCTCCGCTTCAATAATCTTGTCAGCTCCCTCTTGTGTCTTGTCTGTCCATGCTGGGTCTGGGTGCAGTGCTTTAGTACCAATTCAAAGTGTGATTCAGTTTAGCACTGGAATCAAGCAAAGCAGTTCAACATATGGCATTGGCCCTATGCTTCCTTGTTTGTTTGGTTGGTTGGTGGCACATCATGCTCAAGAGACAGCTCCAGCACCAGCTGACACCAAGAGAATCAATTCAAGGCCGCCTCGCTCCTCTCCCTACCAAATACCATACCGCCTCTCTTTCATTCAACATAACCAACAAATGAATTGAGTGGCCCGCTTCTTATTGCATCCTATCGGAAATCTCTACAGCTAGCCAGCCTCCAGGTTCTAAGAAAAAACATGCATATATCATGTCGATCTCTAATGCCGCTCTCACTACATGTTGAATTTGCTCCCAAGTTCCAACAACCATTACAATTGCAAATGCCTAGCTACTACTGTGTTGTTTCTCATGTGTTCCATCCTTATCGTTGGAGTACTGGAGGGGCTAAGATATGGTCACAGGTCACATCTCCCCCTTTCGGTTGCATGTGCCTCCCTTCCTAACAAGTGAACACTATAGCACTCTGCTTGTGTCTCTCTGTCTATGTCTCTTGTTCACCTGCATCCAGTGTGCGTGATCTCTAAGGGTCAAGGGCTCAAGGCTCATCAGGAAGGGTCAAATCATCAAGTTTTTTTCTAGAGGTGCAGTTGTTGCAGGTGGCTTAACTTGTTGCAGCAACCTCTAGACATTATTAGCAAGGGATGATTTAGTGACTTGACACATACTTTACCCTTTAAACCTGAGATGGCTCCTATACTAACCCCTGCTAGTTATTTGGGGTTCTACCTAGCTCCAGAGAAACAGAGAAAAGCACCTGATGTTGCTGTTGAAAACAATTCCTGCTACCTGTACTTTTCAGTTTTGTTGCACCAAACATTCATACTTTAGTACTAGTACAATGATCCACCAGCCATCATAAATAATCAGGACCTGATAGGAAGAACAAAGTAACAAGGAACAATCCTTCATTAATTTGATGGCAGTAGTGGTGGTATCAGTTAACACTCTCTCCATTGGGGTCAATAACAAAAAGGTACAATTCATCATTAGTTTCTAACCCACTCTCTTCAGTGTGATGTGGATACGCAACAACAACCCGTCATTTTCTACTACTCATGAAGCGCAAAATCGGCATATATCTCACTCTCCTCACCAAGCCCACATTGAAATATGAAGTCCAGGAAAATTAAACATCAGGCATTGAAGGAAGGCGCACTAACGAGATAGCAAAGGATGTTGGAGCTCCGGCGACCTCCAGTCACCGGCAGCCTTGCCAACACCGGCGCTCTGCTCAATGAACACACGAACTCAAGAACAGAGAAGGAAACAGGATGTTTTTTGTGCTGCAAACTGGCAGCGTTTTCTGCTATTACTTGCTGAATATAAAGGAATACAAAGACTCATAACTAACTCCCTACAGTCACGGCCGGCCGCTACTCGAACGTGCCATCCCACGTTCAGCTTCCACACCGCGCAGCTCCTAAGGACTCGGACGCGCTCTGCATGTCGCCATGCGCATGAGCTCCTACACACTCGCACAGCACAACGGCTGGCTGACTTATTCAGCTAAGACCCTAAGCAACAGGATTACAACTAACATTCTCCTCCTAAGCCTGATGCTTCTACTTTACATTGACAACACCAACTCGATCACGCAGCTCCTGGAACTTGAGACGAGCAAGTGACTTTGTCATGATGTCTGCAAGCTGGTCACCGGTAGACACATGCTCCAGACATATCTTCCCATCCTCCACACATTTTCTGATATAGTGAAACTTGGTTTCAATGTGCTTGCTCCTTTCATGGTGGACAGGATTTTTAGCCAAATCAATGGCTGATTTGTTGTCAACCCTGAGAGTTGGTGCTCCAAGCTTGCCTCCAACTAGATCTCTCAGCAACCGAGCCAACCAAACTCCCTGACAAGCACCATAAGCAGCTGCTATATACTCAGCTTCACATGAAGACAATGCCACTACCTTCTGCTTCCCAGAATTCCAAGTAATTGGACTTGCTCCAAAACAGTACAGCATGTCACTTGTGCTTTTTCTATCATCCACATCACCAGCATAATCACTATCACTATAGCCAATGAGCTGATGATCTCCCTTCCTCCCTCTGCTGTAGAACACTCCAAGGTCTAGTGTCCCAGCCACATACCTGAGCAAGTGCTTCACAGCCAAGCGGTGATCCTCCCTCGGCTTCTCCAGGAATCTGCTCACATAATTGACAGCAAAGGTGATGTCAGGCCTTGTATTCATCAAGTAACGCAGGCCTCCAACCCAGCTTCTGTATTCTGTGGCATCCACCAGAGGACTGTCACTCTCTTTGCTCAATTTCAGCCTTGACTCCATAGGGATTGCACAAGCATTGCACTCAGACAGGCCACTCCTCTCCACAAGCTTTGCTGCATAGGCTGCCTGCCCAATTTTGATCCCTCCTCTGCTGAACCTCAAGGCCAAGATAGTATGAGAGAAGGCCCAAATCACTCATAAACATCTTCTTCATCTCTCGCCTTGAATTCATTGATCCCGAGAATGCCTGTGATGATCAAGTCATCCACATACACTCCTACTATGAGCTTTGCTTCTCCTGTGCCACGGATGTACACTCCATGCTCGTGACTACTCTTCCGAAACCAAGTTTCAGCAATGTGCTGTCCAACTTGGCATTCCAGGCCCTGGGCGCCTGCCTCAAACCATACAACGCCTTCTTCAGCTTGAGAACCTTGTGCTCTGCACCTTGAACAACAAATCCTGCAGGCTGAGCAACATACACCTCCTCCTGCAGATCTCCGTTTAGGAAGGCGATTTTCACATCCATGTGATGCACCTCCCATCCCTCATGTGCAGCCACAGCAAGCAGAACACGCACTGATTCTAAACGAGCAACTGGAGCAAACACTTCAGTGAAGTCGATACCTGGGCGCTGCACATACCCCTTGGCCACCAGACGCGCCTTGTGCTTCACAATCGCGCCGTGCTCGTCCCTCTTGACCTTGAAGACCCACTTCAGGCCGATCGGCTTGTGGCCGGGCGGGAGGTCGACGAGGCTCCAGGTCTTGTTCTCCACGATCGACTGCATCTCCGCCTGCATTGCACGCCTCCAGCACTCCTCCTTCGGCCTCCTTGAAGGACGCCGGCCTCGCCGACGCGAACAGCTCCCGCCGTCCAAAGACACGAGGTGCCGGCCCGGCGGAGACTCGTGCCCCAAAGACATTGTCGAGCTTGCGGAAGCGTGCCGGGACGTCGTCGTCGTGCTCAGCATCCAGGAGCTCGTCGAAGTTGCTCGGCGGCGACGCGAACTCGACGGGCGCAGGTGGCGTCGCGTGCGCGCCCGGCGTCAGCGTCGCGCTCGGTGTCGTGGGCGTGTCGGCTCGCACCGGCGTCGTGGCGCGCCGCATCACGCCCGGCGTCGTGGCCGTGGGAGGAGTTCCGCCGCAGGCTCTCCGCTGGCTCACCCCCCACGACCTGCTCAATGAGCTCCGGGTACTGGATGACGAACTCCTCCTCGCCGCCATTCCCAGCTCCTGCTGCCTCCACGCCCCAGTCCCACTGGGCGTCTTCGTCGAACACCGCGTCCCGCGTCACACCCACGCGCCCATCCACAGGATTGTACACCCTGTAGGCCTTGGATCCCGCCTCATAGCCGACGAAAATCATCGGCGTGCTCCGGTCCTCAAGCTTCTTCAGGTGGGGCTTCGTGTTCTTGATGTGAGCAATGCAACCAAAAGTACGGAAGAAGCTCACCGCCGGGCGTTCGCCGTGCCACGCCTCGTAAGGCGTCTTCCCGTCGAGGCTGCGCGTCGGCGATCTGTTGAGGATGAAGACCGTCGTGTTCATGGCCTCGCCCCAGAACATCCCAGGGAGCCCCTTCGCCTTCATCATGCTCCGCGCCATACCTACCACCGTCTGGTTCCGGCGCTCCACGACCCCGTTCTGTTGCGGCGAATACGGGGCCGTGAGCTGCCGCTGAACGCCCGCCTCTGCGCAGTATTCCCCGAACTCCACCGAGGTGAACTCCCCCCCTCGGTCGGTGCGCAACACCTTCAGCTTGCGGCCTGACTCCAGCTCCGCCGCCGCCTTGAATCGCCGGATGGCCGCCGGCACCTGGTCCTTGCCTGCGAGAAGACAGAGCCACATGTACCGGCTCATGTCGTCTACCAGCAGCAGGAAGTAGCGGTTGCCGCTCGGTGTCGTCGGCGTGATGGGCCCGCAGATGTCCCCGTGCACCAGCTCGAGGACGCCGTCAGCTCTGCGCCGCGCCTGCGCCGGGAACGGGCTCCTCCTCTGCTTCCCGGCCAAGCAGCTGTCACACAATTGATCAACGTGATCAATTGGTGGCAGCCCCCGGACCATGTCGCCGCTCTGGAGCTTCTTCAACGCGAAGCCGATGTGGCCGTACCGCTGGTGCCAGAGCCACGCCGTGTCCGCCTTCCGCGCCGTCAGACATACTGGGCGCGTGATGTCGAGGCGGATGGTGTAGAGCCGGTTGGGGGAGCGCCGCACCCGAGCAAGAAGGCGACTCTGCTCGTCGCGGATGCGCATCACCCCGTCCTTGACGTGGATGTCGTAGCCCTCTTCATCCAGTTGCCCGACGCTGATGAGGTTGGTGTCGAGGCGCGGGATGTAGTAGACGGCGTTGAGGCGGCGGTGCTCCCCATTCTTGCAGGAGAACAACACCACCCCGCGCCCCTCGATCTTGACCACCGAGCCGTCCCCGAACCGCACCGTGCCGATGACGCCGCGGTCGAGATCGGAGAAGGCGGCGCGCAACCCGGACATGTGATTCGTCGCGCCCGTGTCGAGGTGCCAGAGCGCCTCATCGTCGGAGCTGCCGCCGTCGAGCTGCGCGAAGACCTTGGCCTCCACCACCTCCACCGGGCTCCTCTCATCTCCACGCCTCACGCCGGCGCGCCTGCGCGCGTTGACCGCGGGTGGAGGGGACGAGATCTGAATCGATCTCGCCCTCACCATCGCCAAGAACGTTCTTGACCTCCTCGACCTGGGCCGCATGGGCCGCCTGATTCTTGGGCTTCGTCGAGCACTCACGGGCCTGGCGTCTTCTGCAGCGGCATTGATCCGCCGCCACTTTCTGGCCCGATCCAGCTTCGCTCCCGCCACCGGTCGGAGCGCGCGGCGTCCCCTGCGTGGCGTCGACGGATCCTCCTCCGGCGGAGGAGCTGTCGCCCCTCTCCACCTTCTCCCGCCGCGCCTGCGCCTCCCATCGCTTCGTGTCGTACAGCTTGCCGGCGCAGCGGCGGCGCCTCGTCCCTCGGCGTCGCCTCGTGCCGCGACGCACCGCCATCGGCGCCCTCCTCAAGGTGGAGAGGTCCGCCGACTGGATCGCCACCGCCACCTGGCGCAGCGACTTGGGGACAACGCGGAGCAGCTTCTCCACCATCTTCCGCCGTGGGACTGTTTCGCCGACGGTCTCAAGTTCGGCGGCGAGATTCTGCAGGCGCGTCGTGAAGTCGTCGACGCTCTCGCCGGCCGAGAACTTTATGTTCTCGAACTCCCGGAGAAGGCGCTGGGCCTCCGTCCTCCGGACTTGGTCGCTCCCGACGCGCCGTGACTTCACCGCGTTCCACGCCTCCAGCGCGGACTCCTTCGCCGCCAGCGCCGCCACCATCTCCGGCGGCACGGCGCTCGTGATTGCGTCGAGCGCCAGGCGATCCTCCTGCACAGACACAAGTTCTGGGAACTCGATCGCATCCCAGAGATTCCTGGCCTGCATCTTCACCTTCATCACCAACGCCCATTGGGTGTAATTGGCTTTGGTGAGCTTCGCCACCCGCGCGCGCCCGATGATCTCCCGCACGACGCGCACCTCACCGCTCCCGCTGCCGCCGTCACCCCGTCCGGGTTTCTTCGGCGACTTGGGAGAGATCTTGGCGTCGTCGTCATCACCGCCCACCTCCTTGTTCTTGTCGTCGTCCGCCATGAACGCCCACCGGATGGCCGGATCACGATTCCAGCGGCGATACCGCGCCACGATCGATTCCCTCGGCCCTTCTTCCCGGCTCTGATACCAAATGTTGGAGCTCCGGCGACCTCCAGTCACCGGCAGCCTTGCCAACACCGGCGCTCTGCTCAATGAACACACGAACTCAAGAACAGAGAAGGAAACAGGATGTTTTTTGTGCTGCAAACTGGCAGCGTTTTCTGCTATTACTTGCTGAATATAAAGGAATACAAAGACTCATAACTAACTCCCTACAGTCACGGCCGGCCGCTACTCGAACGTGCCATCCCACGTTCAGCTTCCACACCGCGCAGCTCCTAAGGACTCGGACGCGCTCTGCATGTCGCCATGCGCATGAGCTCCTACACACTCGCACAGCACAACGGCTGGCTGACTTATTCAGCTAAGACCCTAAGCAACAGGATTACAACTAACAAAGGATTACTACTCATCAGCCATCTAGCTAGTAGAATTAGGAATGACAAGTGGTTCTAGCTAGTGAAAGACAGAATCTCAATTCTGTGCTTTATATAATTTGCATTGGTCCACCCACTAATGGCGTGCTTGCACAAGCATGACATGATATAGAAAGTACTTTTTGGTATGTCAAAAAAGGGTCAAAAACTTTGCCACGGAACTGAGGTTTAAGCAAACATGAAAGGATTATTAGTTAGGTCGTCACTAGCAGGTACTAGAGGCTTGTCACGCTTTTCACAGAGAAAGTACACGCAACGATGGCAAGGCGAGAAAAGGCAACGGAATAATGATCGAAATCACACCTAGCAGGATATGAAGAGCTATAGTGAAGTGAGAAAGTGCAGAGGAAATTAGTAAAAATAAAGGAGATAGATGGAGCTTGCAGAATAGTGAATCCAAGTATATTCGAAAGAAGCCTAGGTAGCTCTGTCGAGAGGGTACCGATCGATGAATCCAAAACAAAAGCAGGAAGAATACATACATCGCGAAAAAAGAGGATGCAGCCACAAATGTGTCATCTTTCCCGGTGATTCTTATCCACGAATCGAAATTGCTGTCTCCATAGACGACCAGAGAGAGGCCAGGGAGAGTTTGTTGGATTTGAAGATGAAATAACATCTTCACATCTGGCTAGAGGTAAAGCAAGATGGTTTGGCTTGAGCAGCAGGCAACTGGATTCTTCAGGTTTTTGATTGAATAGAGGAATTTCAGACCTAGATCCCATCCCCTGGCAAATAGGGATCGGCGAGGTTAGGTAATCTCTAACCTGGACGCGGATGGTGGTTGGCGGCGGCGGCGGAGAATCGGGGCCGGGGGCAGCAGGGCCGCCGGCGGGCGGCCGCGGGGTGTGTGAACTGAACTGATTGATCTCACTCATATGAGGATTATATGTAATTGGGCCCCCAGACCAGACGGATCAGCCCAACCCACTCAAACTCTATTGCAGGCCTTAACCCAGCCCATGTGTCCCCTCGCTAAGGAAAAAGTGTTTTTGACATCTCTCATCTATTACTATAGTTTGAGTTTCGTCCCTCATCCGCAAAATCGGTTATCTAGCATCTCTCAACTTCCCAACCTGTTTGTTTTAGGTTCCTCACTAGTTTCGACAGTGGTTTTGCCTGACGTGCCACATAATTCAGTGGGTCCCACATGCTAGTTATCCCTCCCTCCGAGCGGCACAAGGCAAGGCCGAAGGAGGAGGCGCTCGACCTCCTCTCTCCTTGGCTCCTCCGCTCTCCTCCCTCCCGGCTCTTTCGCAATCCTCCTCCCTCCACGGCTCCTTCGCCGCGCCTGGCTGCCGTGCCGAGGCTTGTCCACCGAACACCACCTCCACCTCGCCATCAAGCTCCTCATCGTCGCCGCGCCGCCTGCGCACCACCACCTCCTCCGCCACGGCTCATGCTTCGTCGCCTCTCCACCCGCGAGCCCTTCTCCTTCGCGCTATGGTGGCCGCAGGCCCGCAGGTGCTCCCCGTGCGGTCACTGGTGGAGGAGAGGCATGGCCGCACTGGAGGAAGAAGAGGCGGCCTACTAGGAGCAGATGGAGGCGCCAGATCCGCCCACGATCTGCAGCTCCTGAGTAGCGGGACGACGGCAGCGACGTCGGGGAGGAAGGGCTGGGCCAGCGGCAGAGTGTAAGGAATCGGATGCTCGTAGCCTAAGAGGGGGGAGGGGGTGAATTAGGCAACTTAAAAACTTATCTTATGGCTTATCACTATTTGCATCAAACATAAACTAGACCATGCTATCTAGATGTGCAGCTAAGGTTGTTCTAGTGTGAAACTCCCATCCCAAAACAAGTTTTGCAACCTATAGCCAATCCTAGCAAGATACTACTCTAGGAAAGTAAAGGCAAACAAGGATTACAAGAAAGTAATGCGGAAACATAAAGGGGATGAGAGGAAGCAAACTCTTGACACGTGATTTATCCCGTGGTATCGGTAGGCACTAAGCCACCCCTAGTCCACGTTGTTGAAGCACTCTACACAAGAGTATTGCTTCCCGGTCACCAAGTCTCTCCCAAGAGCACCACTTGACTTGCCACGAAGGCACTCGCTAAGCTCCCTTGGTCACCTTGATGCCGCCTCCACTAAGGAGCTTCTCCACCAAGGGAAGGGGGTCTTCACGTCCCCCACACAAAGTGTTCTCGCCGCTCCACACCAAGCCGGAGGGTCGAAGACGTTTGCCGGAGAGCCACCTAGGCTCCAAGGCTTCCCAAGGCACCTCGCACAACTTGATCCACTCGAGAATCACCTCACAAGGTAGGCACACCTTGCACTCACTCAACTCTAAGCTAAGCCTAGCACTAAGCACACACACAAAGTATGTGCAAGTCTATGGATGAGCACTTTAGCACTTAGATGGCTTGGATATGATCTTCTATGAGTCTTGAACTCCTCTGCACTTCCACATACTCCAGCACACTCAAATGACAAGGTGGAAGGGGTATAAATAGGCCAAAGCATCAAACTAGCCGTTGGGCCAAAGCTCCTGAAAATAGTAACATCGGATGATCCGACGTTGTGCTTTTTCCTGGCGTCGGTTCATCCGGTGCTACTGAACGTTGCCTTCCACCGCACTTAGCCGTTGAATCATGCTGACGTCATTCATCCGATGCTTCGACCGACGCATCGTCGTATCATCCAGTGCTGAAGACTCCGCGACCAAAACCTCTCTGTTAGCTTCTTTGGTGCCGTCGGATGAACCGCTGCTGAAACCCTTATGTCCATCGGTTCATCCAGTGCTGAAGAGCTTCGCTCCCGGACCTCTCTGTTAGCTGATTTGATGCCGTCGGATGAAACGCTGCTCACCCATCGGTTCATCCGGTGCTACTGATTTCTGTAGGCTTGGTCTCTTGATTCATCCGGCGCAACTAGAAATGGGGGCGTCGGTTGATCCAGTGATCATAATGTTGACTCGAGTCTTCACGCGGTGCACTACTTCATCCGGCCGTTACACCGACGCTGTCTTCTAGTGTATCGTCGGTTCATCCGACGCTACTCTTTTCTTTCGTTTTCTTCCACGGTTTTGACCCTTGAAAAATACACTATCTTCTCATTTTGGCATATGGTATTTTTGCATCCTTGGGACCTAGAAGTGTCTACAAAGACATGCTAGACAATATGGTTAGTCACATTGATCATGTTGTCATTAATCACCAAAATCAAACTTGAACAAATGGCATATGAGGCCATATTCGCTACACAGAGAGGTGAGGAGAGGAGAGGATTGGAGGAGGCTGACAACAAAGAGGAGAGGAGGCGCTGGAGAGGGAAGAATGGTGCAGTGGAGCAACGCCAGCCTCCGCCCGAGCTCGAGGCTCCGCGCGAGCTTGGAGAGAGAGAGAGGAGAGGGCGCGACCTCGATCTCTCGCCGGCTCCGGCTTGCGTCAGGCGAGAGAGAGGTCAGATCGGCGGGGTGAGAGAGGTTGCTGACTAGCGGAGAGAGAGATGGCCGCAGGGCAGGGTGCGACGGATGACCGGCACAGGGAGGAGTGCGGAGGAGCCGACGTGGAGGGAGGAGAGCGGAGGAGCCGGCTGGGAGGAGGAAGAGATAACTGGCATGTGGGACCCACCGGATTATGTGGGCCCACTGCCACGTCACGCAAACCACCGTCGAAACCAGCGAGAGACCTAAAATAAACTGGTTTGGAAGTTGAGAGATGCTACATAACCGGTTTTGCAGACGAGGAACAAAACTCAAACTATGACGATAAATGAGAGACGTCAAAAACACTTTTTCCCCTCGCTAAAACACAAAAATGACTAGCTGCGGCCTGCGGGTCCATTCTAAAAAAAAGACTTGAGCAAGCGATTTTTTTTATCAAGGAATAGTCCTCTAAATCACTGTACAATATTTGCAGCCATTTTATTACAAATTTGATTGTTAAATCAATGGAACAGATTTGGTACGGTAGATGTTGTTATATTGTAGATTATCGGAGATATATATGGAGGACAAATAATACAGTCCAATATACGGTAAGCAGGTAATTGAACATTTTAAAAAAAAGAAAAAAAGAAAAAGTGAGGAGGGGTGATGAATTGACTAGAACAGTAGGCGCGCGTTGCGCGCCCTACTGTTTGAACAATCAAATACAAAGTAAATAGAAAACAATAAAACGTGATAAATTAGGACAGCACATGACAAATTGAGCATGAATACACATGATATACTAATAAACACATCAATATGTTAACTGAGCAGCATGAATATATGTATATCCTCATTAATATTACAACATATACGAGCACCAAGAACAACAAGTGTTTGAAGCAACTCTAATTAGCATAGAATCAAACACACACAGAAGATGCAACTGGCAGAGCCGAAATGGACGCAACCTCCCCTTTTGTCTATGTATCTTTCCTTGGGCTGTAAAGGAAAAAATA
Organism: Cenchrus purpureus; assembly: GCA_022644695.1. Taxonomy (NCBI): domain Eukaryota; kingdom Viridiplantae; phylum Streptophyta; class Magnoliopsida; order Poales; family Poaceae; genus Cenchrus; species Cenchrus purpureus. The sequence continues at coordinate 191,303,425 of CP053461.1, read as the reverse complement.
AAACATCTGAAATATGTGACTTGATTGATATGCTGTAAAGGGCATGCTAATTTAAGGGCTTGCTACCCAATAACAGAAATAAGGAAGGTACAGGAGTAAACAAATAAATTGGATGGAGCCCAATTCCACAATACATGATATAGCAGCAGCAAGCCATAGGTAACAACCACAATTTTTTTTAGAAAAAAATACGTATGGAAGGAGCCGGTGTGCCGTAACATACATGATAGCAGCAGCAAAGCCATTGCCATTAAGCTTCAGCAGTTCATCATCATGCATCCTGTCCATGGCAAGACTAAAAAAACTCAAGCATCTTCTTGCTGTAGAACACAATCTGAGAAAAGCTATTTCATCCGTAATTAACTCGGTTTACTAAGTGAGATGCATTTCCACAATTAAATGTTATTAAGCAATTAAAATGACCTAATTATTCAGGAAAATAGAGAGAATATTATGAAATCTCAAGCAAACCGGGTTGCGTGTATGGAGCAATGGATATGGCGGCTACACGAGCCTGGTCCACCATGCGTCACGTGGCCTAGTATTTTTATTATAAATTACAATGTACAAGTATCTAGCCATTGTAGAAATAGGAAACATATAGTATAGTTGGTCACAGAGTATCACAAAGGTGGTCATCAAATACAACATTGTTGAAGTCTTTCTTCCTGCAAAGAAATTTTACTCAAGAAGAATGTTGCAAGAATGCAACGAGCATAAAGAAAAGAGCACGCCAAGCATATCCGAGGCTAGCATCGATAACATTAAAAAATGCAATATCATATTTCATTGTTTTAAGACACAATCGCCAAGAATGCCTTTGCGCCAACCACCACATCATCCTCGCAAACCACCTAGCTAACAGACTATCTGCTTATTGATTAGTACCTCAAGATACTTTTAGGCTACAATGCTTCACTAACTGCACCGGTATGTTCATAATCAAACACTTGGTTCCAACTAATGTAACAAAACGAAGTTGTTTCCAAAATTAAGTTTTCCACGCTGCAATTAATTAATCGACTTTGTGCGGTGTTAGAGAAAAAATCAGGTACGAGCATGGCTTGTTATATGCTCATATAAAACTCACTATGACAAAAGTACTCACTTGCATAAAGCACAACCTCCAAGGTCATCAGAGAGGGGGACAATTTGTAGTTCTCTTCAGCATCTGCTCAATGGAATCAACTCCAACTTGCCTCCCGGCAGCTTTTAGCATTTTTGTTCCCAGCCAAAGCCTTTCCTTTTTGTACAGGATTCCTGCTATTATCACAATACCATTCGAGGGGCTTGAGCGGTCAATGCAAGCTGCAGTTGGTACAAATGATCCTTGTTAACACTCTATAAACAAATAACTAAGCAAGACAGCTCAAAACCTTAGTTGTCATTAATTTGAAGGACTTGCAAAACTACCTGGATGAAGGCTGCTCCGGCAATGGCCTCTGCGTCGTCGGCGGAGACGCTAGAACACACAGGGATGGAGGTCGTCACCGAGACCTGGAGTTCTACCGCCATGCTCCCAAACCGGATCCGACATGCTCGCATACAAAAGACACATTACCTCGAACACCTCGTGTGCATCATGGGCCAGTGCCACAACACCAACGCCGAGCATTAATCATTGGAGCAGGGGTCGCGCTGGGACGCCCGAAGATGCTTCCTATCGCCTGGCGCTGCAGCTGCGTGTCGTCGTGGGGACCGTGCCACCCTTCCTCACTCCTCACTCGCCTGCAGCTCAAATCGAGAGGAAGGCATAGAGAGGAGAGTGGAGAATAAGATGATTGTCGGAAGAGAGAAAGGGCAAAGAGAGAGGGCAGCCACACGGACTCACATGGGTGGAAGAGTGCTAGTCTCAAGCGCTTGATGTCTCGCCATTCATGAGCGTATCCGGCGTCTTGCCATGATTGTCGCTATGCTTGAGCTCGAGGACGCAGCTGAGCTCTAGGTCGAGGGAGCACGTCGTCGAGCCGCCTCTCGCCACCAGTAGGGACCACGCAACACGCCCCGTGGCCTTGCTCGCTCAGCCCATGCCGCTGACCCTTGCGTGCTCGAGCCGGGCTACCTGCATCTGCAGCCGGCCACGGCCAGCGTCGGGACCGACTGCAGCCGCAGCAGCTGCCCAAACCGGCGGAGCTTATGCCCCGGGCGTGGAGAGACGAGTGGTGGTGCCATCGGTCGAGTCCAAGACACGCCCTGCTAGATCCGGATCTTGCCGGAGCAGACGCGGCAACAAGCGGCAGCAAGGCGGTGGAGAGCATGGAGGGGCCACGATGGGGAGGAGCAGGAAACAAAGTGAGAGGAGAAGGGAAGGGAGGAGAGAAGGAGGGAGAGGCGGTGGCGAGGGAGGAGAGCGAGGCGAGGAGGCGGCGAAAGTGAGAAGTGAGATTGTCGTTAGGGTTGGGGGCATTAGGTGGGGGTCGGGGTGGTGGGAGGGGCACCGCATAAAAATGCCTCGTGGGTATTGAAAAAAACGACACAATCTCTTCTTCATAAATAAAGTTTAGATCAAGGGCTTGTCAAAATATATAAACGTGTTTGTCATACAATCCGGACGCGGTAGATGATACGCAATTTCTGGAAAACCGGAGGGCTTTTTTGAAAAAATGACCAAACGCTCCCCTGCGCGACACGTCGGCCCGGGAACGCGGAGGTGCGAGCAAAGGGGCTGAGGTTTTAAGAAAAGAGATTATAATAATATAATAACGGACACGTGTAAGTGTATTGTGTGCGACGTGCTGAGTCAGCTGGATGGGATGGATGGCTTCAACGACGACCCAACAACGACCTGGGCTTAGCTTGACTGCTTGACTGCGTCTCACCTGCCCTTGTGTGCTACGTATTTGCCTTGGTCTGTAATAATATTATATATAATTAACTCAATAAATTAAGCAACATATATACTAGTATATGGAGTTGCTTGCTGGGTTTAAATTATTCTTAACTTCAATTTCTTTCTTCATCACACAGCAGCTTTAATTGATTTCTGATCTCGTACAATGAAGAATGGGTCCGGTCCAAAATTACTTACTTTTACCACTCAGATGTAAGTACGGTTACTTTTTAGGATGAGCTTGCATTGCCTGATGAATCAGTTAGTCGCTCAGCCTCAACTACCGTTGCAGCAGGCAGAGATCGATCGAGTCAACACGAGACTTGCTCAACAATAATCGTCGTCTGTACTGTTGCATATACAGCAGCAGCTCATCAGATCAGTTTCCAGAAGACGAAGCTTCAGTTCCCCTGCTGCTGCCATGCTTATATTCTCGCCACACTTCTGCTCTGACCTAATCGTGTATCCATATTCTTCTTTTAATTAGTATGTATACATATACATATTTATTTATTATCACAAATGTAACTTTTCTTTGAATGCAATATTCTTGCTTTTATGTATACTGTATCTGTCGTATACTCGTATGTCTCTCTCCCCTCAACTGCGAGCATGATGTGGTCCAAATCAGCTTAATTCAGGGATGACGATCATCCTCAGACGACAGTTGTTGTTAACTGTGTAAATTAAATATGCCGATCGATCGATATGCGTGCGATTAATCCCCGTGAAGGACGATCGAATCGGCGAGGTGGTTTTTCCTAGCTTGCATTGTGCCGTCACATTCAGGGGTTGGACTTGTTCAAAGCCGCTCACACATACAGTATCATCCAGGGCATCAACTGGATTTCCTCATTTGCTCACATATGTGTACTCCCGTCCCAGAATAAATGCAACTACCCGTCACACCAATTTCCGGACACTAATTAGAAGTATTAAATGTAGATTAATGACAAAACTCATTCCACAACTACTATCTTAATTTTCGAGACGAATCTAACGAGCTTAATTATGCCACGATTAGACAACATCTTGCTACAGTATCAATCTCTAATGATGGATTAATTAGACTTAATGGATTCATCTCGCAATTTCCGGTCTATTCGTGTAATTATTTGTGTAACTAGTCTACGTTCAATACTTCTAATAAACCTTGAAAGATGACCCAAAATTTTCACCTCACCAACTAAACGGGAACTAAATCTTTTCAAAATCAAATATTTTCAACTTTGATTGTGAGTAGAGAAATGACGACCATAGAGGCTAATAGCATAAGAATAATGTTAGTTGATTTATCTGAAATCAACAATTATTATATGTAACTTTTTCATTTGAATATATATATATAGAGAGAGAGACGTATTGTTTATCAAAATTAAAAAGATTAATTTGACTTTTGAAAAAGCTAAATGTAGCTGTATTTTGGAAATGAGTAGTAGTACATAGTGGTATTAGGTAGTAATAACTTTGCTATGATCGAGTACTCGATCGAGTGCTTTGTTGACCTCTTCTATTCTATTTGTCGTCACACACTCACACTCCAACACTAATACGTCATCCCATGTAGCTCGGCTTGACCTCTCTCTCACACAAGACTGTCAAATCAATGGAACTTGCACTATTGCTCGATCGATCGTCTATAAATACCTTGGTGTAATCTGCTACAAAGTTTTGTCAGACCCCCCGACCTATTCCATTCTGCAGTTGCCTGCTGGACGGAGTGGACGTCGTCGTCGTTGCTCATCCACGCCGCCATTATCAGTTCATCTCGATCACCTTGTTGTTGCCCTGCCACCAATTCAGACCAACATCACCTTGCAATAAGCTCCATCGATCAATTTCATCTATATATATAGATCGACGATTGATCGAGCTGGTAACTCCTTCGCCGTCGTCGTGTCACATCGAGTCGATAAACAGATGGAGCCATCCTCTACGAGCGCCACGACAGCGTCCTCCTCGTCGCCGTCGTCCTCGCATCGCCGGGAGCTGCAGGGCCCGCGGCCGGCGCCGCTGAGGGTCCGCAAGGACTCGCACAAGATCAGGAAGCCCCCGCCGCCGCAGCAGGTGCGGGAGCCGGTCATCATCTACACCGTGTCGCCCAAGGTCGTGCACGCCGACGCCAGCGAGTTCATGTCCGTCGTGCAGCGCCTCACCGGTGGCACGGCGGCGTCATCATCCTCTTCCTCCTCCGTCGTCCCGGACCAGGCGGCGGCGGAGGCGGCGCCCCATCATCAGATTCCGCCGCCGCCATCGTCGTTCCCGTTGTTCTTCGGTGGCCAGCAGTCAGCCCTACTCCCGCCGGCGCCGGCGCCGCACTTCCCGTTCCAGCTGCAGCAGCACCAGCAACAACAGGTCATCTCGCCGGCGGCACGCCTCGCCGCCATTGAGCAGGCGAGGAGTTCCGTCGTCGGAGGCCTACTGCCGCCATTCCCGAGCATCCTGTCGCCAGGGTCGCTCCCGCCGGCGGTCCAGCCGAGCTTCTTCTCCCCACCGGGCGGAGCAGGCGGCGGCGGTGGCATCAACCTGTTCGGCGAGCTCATCAGCCCGGCGGCGACATTTCTTGGTGCCACCGGCACCCAGGCCGGTGCAACAGCAAGTCATCATCACAATCTGGTAATGTCATCACAAGCAGAAGCGTCGCCGTCGGGTGGTGCATATTACTGGGATCTCTTCAACAACCTCAACCAGCACCAAAACTAAATACTTTTTATTATCATAAAAAATGCAAATGAGAAGTGGTCGTCGTAGCGTGCGTGGTCGTTATTGTCTGCTACTTGGTTCTTCCGATCCATGCATGCATCATCTCAGCTCAGTCCTGCCCTGTTGACAATGTCTTTTCTCCTTAATTTGCCATTGATTCATGAGATAGTTAATTGTATTAGGTACGGTAGCTTATTACTAATGATTCATATTGAATTTTTGTAATGGTTATTTAGCTTCATTTTTTTTTACATATATTGAATTGTTGAAGATCTCCCACACCCCACTTTGGAGGTGAACTATCAGAATAAGAAGTACAGAGCGAGATTATTTCATTATTATTTTATACACATATGTCTATTATTGAAACGAACCGGATTTACGAGAATGGAAAACCGATCCTCTGCACCTCTGTGATAGTCCTGGGAGGCTATCACGTGCAATCCCTGTCTCAAATGGTAACAAATCCATACCGAACCGAAAGGAATATAGAAGATCCACATAATTAATATTGTTATAAATAAACATCTGAGTACATCTCATCGGCACATGCCGGTACAAGTCCAACGGGACTGAATCAAATAAAGGAAACATCTATGCAGCGGAACTCATGTAGCGAAGTAGACACCATCTCCCAAAGGCAACTCGAGTGTAAAACAAGCCTCAGTCCTCCCATCCGTCGTTCTCGAAGTCGTAGTCGAGCTCCTAGTCTGAAAGTCCATCATCTACTCGATAAGCGAGTAGGTCATGTCAGCTTCCCAACAAAGAGCGAAAGCAAAGGATGAAATCTAGTATGCATGGATAAGCCTATATATGGCTGTAGAAGGTTTATGCAATAGCAGCAGTAGCAACATCAAGGTATGCAGAAAAGCAGAGGTCACCATCTCCGAGGAGATCCACACCTCCGAGGCCAACGCCTCCGGGGTCGACACCCCAGCCATGGAATATACACCAAAGCACCGAATCTCAACCAAGACTCAGCATTCCACTCTCATCTGCGATGTGGGGTCACCAACTCCTATCCCCACATCTCAACGGCATCAAGATGGGCTCACACACACTCGGAGGAGAGAAGCAGCACAAGAAAAGACTAGCCAAACTAACAGATCAAAGGGTTGTCCATACTAGTGGACACGGACTATAGCTATAGGTTTAACACTATGCGAGGTTTGTACAACCGACCCACGGATAGGGCAGAAACGAATGCCTCCGATCCACATCCCTACCTAACGACCGGAGACCTAGCAGTGCATAGCACTCTCCACGCCTCTCGAGCCCCGACTCGTCCCCGAACTAGGGTGCGCGAAACTTGATGCCAGGCCTCGGGTTATGAAACCATCCCGGGAGCCGGGCGGCGTCTACTCGGGGGTATAACCCATCCTCCTCACACGATCACACCGATCCGCCTACAAGCTGAATGCTATCCACAAATTAGTTCTCGGACCGAACCCCGCCTATACTTGAGCGAACGGTTTGTACGAAAATATCTCAATGAAACATGGTTAAACTGTCGATCAATCCTTAATTGCAAGGAGCGAGCACTCTCCAACTCCATCCGTCCGACATGCCGCTAGGGCGGGAGGCCAGGTCGTATCTCCCCTAGACAGGCGTTCACAAGTAACCAAGCGGCTTGCTCCCGCGATAACACGTCAAGGATACACACTCACCCAAAACACATGTCAGAATACCGAGATATCTCAATCTCAGTACAAACCAGAGATCCATCCATATCAAAGGGTAAAATATATGGATAGTAAGTATCGGGGACTAGCTAGGGGTCTGTAGCTAGTTCCAAAGGTAGGAAGTTCAAGGTACAGGATATAACAAATCAAGGCATGGCTAAAAGATTGTCTATGCATTTCAAAATCATCCAAAATAATAATTAAAGCACTAGCAACTAAATAGCATGCATGGGTTCTATATGATCGGGAGTGACATGACACAGGTTGGCGTTCGAAGTCACAGTCTTTGGTCGTGAGTAGTCGAACGAACTCCTCCTCCGACTCGTAGCCTGGTTTTCGGAGTTATAAATAATTAGTTATGAATTTTCAAAGGTTAAAAGATTTATTTAAATATTTATAAAATTATTTATAAAAATAGAAAAGGGTTCTTATTTAAAATAGTCGATGGCGTCGACATGGCGTCAACCGTCGGCATTAGTGGGTCGTTAATGGGCCAAAAGTGTTAGTAGGCGAATTCGGCCCAATGGATGGAACCAAGTCCACAAACCCTCCCCGAACTATCCTATGTCGCCCGCGGTAACAAGGTGGGCTTCACTGGGCCTTAATGGGCTAAGGCCCAAGCTAGAGCCCAGCGAACGTTTACACATGTCGAAGTCTGGAAAACGTCCTCGGACTTCGTAGACCGGTGCACTGGCACTCCCAGAACTTGGCTGGGGTTCGCCCATGCAGCCTGTTCGTGGTGCGGCGGCGGCGCGGTGCTCGGCCGGGACGGCGCGCGACACGACGGCGATGGCGGTGCGGAGCTGGAGAAAACAGCGGCGCGGCGCGTTACAGTTAGCACGATGAACTTCCTTGCGCAGCCAGGTCCTGGATTAGGACCTCTATGGCCGGCTCGGCTCAACGCGGCGGCGACGGCGCGGCGCGGCGAAGCAGGGCCGACGTGCGGCGGCGTGGCAACGGATGCGGCGGCGCACGACGACGCGGACGCGGTTAGCAGCAAGAGCGCGCGAAGCGGCTACTGCGGCCTAGCGCTTGGGCGCGCTTGGCCTGGTTACGTGCGCGAGCACAGGGCTATCCCCTGGCCGCGACATAGCCGGCCGGCGCGCGGGCATCCGGGTCCCAGAGCCATGGTGCGACGTGATGACGACGGCGAGCGTGCAGAGAGGTTCCACGGCACGAAGGCCGGTTCACAGGACATCAACGACACAGCGAGGTCTGACGAGGCGCTGGGGTGCACCACGGCGGCGAACTCGCGAACAAGCACGGCACGGTGGCCGGCGGCGCATCGCTGGGGTGCGCTCCCACATCACAGGCAGTTCAAGGGGGAGATGAGAGAGAACGGTGCGGGTGCTCACGGTGGGGACGGTGAAGGCGTTGCCGGATTGACGGAGACGGCGGCGAGGTGTAGGTGTTCGCGGCAGTCCTCCTCTGCTTCTTCTTCCGTGACGGCGTACTCGACACGGCGCGGCTTCGGCTCGAACGACGACGGCTTCAGTGCTCCAGTGCGGACGGCCCGGTTGGCGGCGGCGACGGTCGCCTCTTCTCCTCTCCTCCTCCTCCTCATCTGCTTCCTCCTCCTTCTCTTCTCTCTCGGCGCGGAGTAGGGGAAAGGGAAAGGGGAATTCCCCAACTGGGTGGATGGTAGGCGATTGGGGCTTTGCCTCTGGGGTATAGGGCGCGCAGGGTCAAGGGCGCTGGTGACCGGCGCGGGACGCGGCTGTCCCCCTTGCCTTGGTGGCGAAGGTGCAGCGCGGGGAGAGGATTGGCAGACAAGGCCTGGCGCGCGGGAAAAGGCGGGGGTGCGATGGCAAACTAGTGATTAGAGGGGCGGAGTGCACGAGGTGCTTCCGGCGCGGTCTGGCTCAGCGTCCGTGCCAGCCGGGTGGGGATGTCCCCTTGGCCGGGCGCATTCGTGCGCGGGCGGCAGCAGAAAGAGGGAAAAGGAGTGGGAACACGACGATCGACACGGTGAAGACGACGATCGGGGGTGGGACCCACGCGTCAGCGACTCAGCGACGGCGCGGCGCGTTCATGGGCCAAGCTAGGCTGCAGCGGGCTGGTCTGCTGGGCTGCGCCGAAGACGAGGGTGGACGGGCGAACACGGGCCAAAAGCTGAAGGAGATCCGGCAGACTTCCACGGGGGTTAGCAGGCCCGGTTAGAAATAGGTTTTGATAATAGTTTTGATTTTATAATTAACTTAACTATTTGAATTTGAATTATTTTAAATTCAAAACTCACTCAAATAAATCCAAATAAAATCCAGAAAGATCCCACTCACATAATTATACCATAATTTGAATTTATATTTTTATATTAGGTTTTATTCAGAGGGAATTTAAGGGAGAGGCTAGCAAATAGATTTAAAATTTGGTAGCACTCAACAAATAATAAAAAGTTTTAAATGTTTCTGAAAATCACAATTTCTGGGTTGTTACAATTATGCAGTATGTATTGCACTAATTTTAGCAGCACGCATGCATGAGAAATCGTCGATTCAGATTCAATTCCCAAACACGATGAAGGACAGGTGTTTCTCTAGCGTCGGTGAGCATGGCGAGTGGGCCCATGCCCTTGACTATCCTCTCTTTCTTCTTTTTGGAAAAACACTGTGCAGAGACACTCAAAAATATGTTTTTGGCATTTGGCATATGCGGTGAGCTAAATTAGCTAAACAAATTTGTGAAAAACTGTGCTTGTGTACACCAGAATAGCTTGTCGTAAAAATAAAATGGAAGATGAAGAATGTACACCAGAATAGCTTGTCGTAAAAATAAAATGGAAGATGAAGAATAAAAAAAAGAAAGTTGAAAAACAAAATCCGACCTGCCGGAATCGAACCAGCGACCTAAGGATTTATCTGCGCACACTACAGTCCTCCGCTCTACCAACTGAGCTAAGGTCGGTTCCTGTCAGCGTTAGGATAGAATTTATATTATCTGAGACCGATACCTGTGTTAGAACGCTTTATTCTCCACTCCGCTCCACTTTTCTGCAAGATGACTTCCTCTCCCTGGTTGATAAAATAAAGGACAGAGTATACAGAGAAACACACTAGCAGCAAACGGATACGTATTTTATGTATTTCCCAAAAAGGGTGCCACGTGCTTTCCTGTGTTTAATTTCAATCTCAAATGTATCAACTTTCCATACAGCCCAAGGGTGTGTTGTTCCAAATGCCACCATTCTATACTGTACATCAATCAAACCCCAACACCAAAAAGACCCTAAGCCTACTTAACACTGGCATCAGCATGCGTTTCACTTGTTAAGAAAACTTCTCCTTTGTAAGCCACCCTTCTCTAACACTCTGATTTCTTCTGCATCTTCGCCCTGCCGACGACTGCCTCCCTTCCCTGCCTACTCAAAACAACGCTCAAATCAGAACATGCTTTGCTTGCTTCATGGCCTGGATGGCCCTCTGTACAAGCGTGGCTGTGGTTCCACATATACAACATTTTCAGTGGGGCATGCTACCTGAACATGCCGTAACATGTCTTCAAGTTCTACAATGATCTCCGCGAAAGTTGGGCGTGCATCAGGATCTTCATCCCAACACTGTCGAATCAGTTTCGACAATCTTGGGTGAACGCTTGCAGGAATGTCCAAGCGCAACCCCTGTGGTATGTGAATTGTGATAAAGAACAATAAAATTTGGTACTGTACAAATTTGAGGACCTAGTCAATATTGGACATGGAAATTCATACCTGCCTTACACCTAATGCAGCTTGCAAGGGTGTCATGTTGTCATATGGGACCTATGGTGCAATTAAGACTTCATGTTACCTTAATAAAAAAAAATACTTGTGTTCAAATGACTCAGCAGTAATCCAAGCTGAATTCAACACCAGGGCGTACCTTTGAAGTTGCCAACTCCCATAGAACAATGGCAAAGCTGAATACATCTGCTTTGTTATCATAAGGCTTATGATTAATTATCTGTCAAGATAACTAATTCTTGTGAGCAAACGACGCGAACTTAATTTCTAGGCAGAATTCTTTTAAGGGGAAAAACACTTTGTTGCGGGAAGAAGGAAAACATTTTGCAAATCATTCCTATATTTTTTCTTGTAAATGGACTTTGCAGAACCGTTACAATAAGTAAAAGAGAATTGTTCTAGGTTTGATCTTAACTAGATAGGTCAAATGAGCCACCTGTGCATGATTGAACCCTGAATTTCAGGAAGAAGTTTAAAGCTGCCTTCCATGGAGTGAAAGAGTCTAAAAAAGGTCAAGCTAGTTGTTTAGACCAGGCATTCCAAGGTAAGGGACTCATCTTATGTACAGTTTTCAAGGAAATTTGAGTTTACATGCTGCTTTAAATAAACAATTACTGACTCAGAATCCCAGTGATGATGTTAGCCAAATAGCTCTTATTCTCAATGAGCAGATCACAGATTGACTAAAAGAAAACAATTTGTCAGAAATTTTGGCTCATTTGGAAATTAAATGACTGTTCTGAAATAAACAATAGAGTACTGTGCAGAACAAAAGTAAGCAGGGCACTGAAAGTGCCTGTACTAATGAAATACAAACCAGATCTCAAAGGGTTAAAAGAAGGAGCTCAAGCACACCTCTGGTGCCATCCATCGGTAGGTTCCAGTTTCAGCAGTCATCTGCCCCTCCTGACTTCCTGTCGTACACCAAAGTCGGATCTTTATGACCTATTTTAGAAGCAGATCTTAAATCAGCACCCTTGAAAATGCTATTTTTTCATGCCATTGATAGTCTGCTAGAAGTATATTCTGATTTGTAAACCTTTAGGTGCTCAAACAAATGATGTTACACAACAGTTCCATCTAAGTCTCTGATTAAAAAACCAAGTGGAGTAGTATGCAAATACCGTCAGCCTTTGTCATTGCTAGATTTCATACGACATATAGGAAAGGCAAAAGAAAATGTGCACTGAAAATTAGCATCAAAATATCGAATAAGTGTCATACTTGATCGGAGCCTATTAGAAGATTTGCAGTCTTCAGATCTCTGTGGATGATGTCATTCTGGTGTAGATAATCCATTCCTTTCGAGATACTGATAGCAATTTTTAGAATTGTGACTAGTTCCAAAAAGTTACTGCGCTTTGTGAAGAAAGTCATATAAATTCCTCCAGGCATGTATTCTGAAAGAACAGAAGCAACCACAAAGAGAATGTCATTAGCTGCATATTGCAGCTGAGCTAATAGAACACAGAAAGCAGCAAATGAGGGAATGAAGAGATGCATACTCAGGTCTCAGGCACATAGGCACCAATATTAAAACCATGAACTTTTAAAGGTTAAGGGACTCAATGACTTGTTCTCAATACATAGATAAAGAACTAGAGGTGTATTATCCATCACATTTTAAGAGTGTGCATTGAGATAATAACCATTTATTCGCAGGGCATGTGTACATGAGAACAATGCCACTGTCATTTGAGTTTACAACAATGGTTAAGAGGCAATCATGTCCTACCCCAAAAAGTGAAACAAGGATCGATGAATATTTTGGAAGAAAGATACCTGTAACGATGCAATAGTATGGATGCTTTGTGCATGCCCCATAGAATCGAAGAATATTATCATGTTTAACTCTCCTGGAGAAAAAGTATCTAGAATCAGTTGCAGCAAAATGTTAAACTGGTTCATTCAATTTTTTTTGGGGAAATATTCATTCAATTATTGTTTTGGGAAATATTCATTCAATTATTATGCCCAGTAAAAACTTGCCTTAGAATAAGTACTTCTTGCAGGAACTCAATTTCTGAGGGGTTGTTTAGATTGGTAATTCTGAGACTCTTTATAGCGACATCAAGACCATTGTAAGTTCCTCGATACCTGTGAAAGAGAACATGAATGAGAACAGCTGTATACTAAACTCTTGTATGGCTTTAAATATGAAAAACAAACATAGGTTAATACGCAATAGCAATTTGTAAGCTGGCCTCGTGACAGTACAGCAATATAAAATTATTTATTTCATTGTCAACAGATGGCACACGACGCGTAGATGAATCCTATAGAGGCTAGGCAGGCACACCGGCAATGTTAGCAGTGAAGTGACACAGTGGACATAGCATTTCCAATAAATTAAATGTGATGATATTACTAGTATGAAATGGTTCTTACAAGTCCGCGGAAGATCCGGATGCAATCTTTTCCTCCATTGTTAGCATGTTCAAGTCGATTTCAGAATCTCCAACCTTTTGTTGTAGGTCACTTATTTTATCCGATGTTGACGAATTTGTGGAATTAGATGGTGATATCTGAATTTCATGGAAATGATACGAATGTGAACAAAATGTTAACCGCGCCATGCTGATTAAGATCAGAGCCATTTACTGTGACAAACAACTCAAAACAAGAATGCAGATAGCTTATTTGTGATTACGTTGAAACTGAAATATGTTGAAAATAACAGAGCATCATACATTTTTTTGTGTTAAGGTCTCCTTAATCTTTGCGATCAAATCATCAGTTTCCTGCATGAACAATTGCAAGATGAGCGACATTTTCACACAACCCTTGTGTAGTTGCATATATAAGAGAACATGGTAATGGATTTGATTATTCATCACTATGTCTATTAGAAATGTTAGCTGATAGTAAGCCATTGGCAATGCAAATTGACATCTCCCTATAAACAATTCTGGTAAAATCCAGAAACAAAATAGAAACACTGCTTCCATGATGCTGTCAACAGTCAAGGACTAAGCATGTGCACGCTCAAAATTCACCTCTGTCTCCCACCCATCAACGACAAAACATCCAAACAAAGGCTATCCTTTGTAGAGTAAACATGAGCTTCCTGAATATTCAACCCAACCTCCGAGAGTAACGCGCAGAACAACCATTTGCCATAAGAAACTTGGCTCATAAATATGTATGAAAATGCCACGTAGGCGAACTGATAAGGTGGAGATTACCCGGCTTAGGAGCTTTGGCCTGTCACTAGAAGAGAAGATGATCTCATGGAGAAGCTGAGTTTTCAGATCACCTCTGTACAAAATCGATTTAACCAAAAGTCAGGAACCTAAGAAGTAAACTGTGGGTGGACTCTTCATTTGTTCAGAAAGAGAGGAGGAAAAGCAGCACTTTATCATTGCCACAAGAAGGCAAGGAAGCATCGCACTTTATTATAGGGACAGTGTGATAAAGTGAAGAAGTACCTACCTAGAGGAGATAGACATGGAATCATTGGTGTGCACACTAGTCTTTCGTCTCTCCAAACTGAGGTCCTCCATCATCCTTTGACACGGCTCCTCTTGGTTATCGCCAATGCCTTCAGATTCCGCTCGAACTACGCTCTGCTCATGGAGGCAGGAAGAGCAAGACGAGACAGTTAAGCATCATCATCATCCCGTTGTCAACTCAAATCAGGTCTTCCTCCCCCTTGTTGACACACACACACACAGACAAAACAAAAAGAGAGAGAAGGGACCTTGAGGTATCGCGCGTGGAAGACGGGTCGCTTCTCGGGGTCCGCGCACTCTTGGAGTATCTCCCAGTGCAGGAGGACGTCCTCGGCCTTGCCTTCGTCCAGGACGAAGTCGAAGATGTACCTCCGGGGCAGCCTCTGCAGGTGGCGGGCGCGGCCATGGAAGGATGGGTCGGCGAGCTTGTGGCCGTGTCTCCCCGTGAGGCGGAGGCGCTCGAAGATCCTCCTCTGCACCGCGTGGAGGTCCGGCTGGGACTCGCGCGGCGACCGCGGCGGCGGAGAGCTCTCGCCCTCCTCCAAGTCCTGCGGCTCCTCCTCCTCCCCGACGCGCCGCGACGGAGCCATCCGGCCGGAATCTTGGAAACTCAGGCGGTTGCGTTGGGTGGGACCGGCCGGCCTGGTCGGGGCACCCTAGGCTAGTATTTATAGAGGGGCTCCGGCCGGCCGGCCGGCGGGGAGACCGCCGATTGGATTGAAGAAGACGACGACGGCCATAGAATGGAATGGAATGACGACGCTGACCCGACCTGAATTTCCCTTCCTTTTAACCACTAACTACTAGTAGAGTTAATTACCAGTTGCTTAAAGCATCTACACCAGTAATTTTTGATTAATTTACCATAGTAGCTTTGCTTCCACCTCTTAATTTCGTCGGATGTCGGATGGACGACTCTCATTTTTCTCAACACTTTAGAGAATTTCTCTTACAATTGACAATGAAAAATATGATGTGAAACATTAAAGCCTCTAGACCTTGGCATTCAGTTAATTCGTTAGCCTATTCGGTTAAATCGATTATCAAGAATTTCAGTTACAAAGAAGAGTTAAACGAATTTTGGTTAATTATTCATGGTAGTTCTTTGTTTTCACCTTTGGTTTGGTCTGATGGAGGACTTTTATTTTTTGAAACACTCTAAAATTTTTCTTATAAGATACCTTATAGTGTTTATCATCGCAACACAGACGTTTGAAGTAAAAATAAAAAGAAGTGTATTTTAATCCTTCAAAAATATAAAAATATTCTGACTTAGTTTAACAACGATTTAGTGTCATATAATAGATCATGTAATCCTATTACTAATCACTAGAGTATTCAAAGTTACACCTCTCGAAATAAAAGACTCTAAACGTTTGCAAAGTTGGGTAGAAAGAGGGGGGATGATGGAGTAGGATAGACAGACGTGCTTGCTGACTCATGTGTGACTGTGTAACAAAGCTTGGTTGATAGCGTTATTTTGTGTAAACTAATGTAGAAAAGCTGCTGAGTGAGCCTTGAATGCATAAACAAATTTTCAGAATGACGTAGTACGTTAATTAGTGTTATGTCGAGATACGAATCCCATTAGTTTATATCGTAGTATATGAAGACTTGGCGTCGTGGTCGTGCAATTTGGAGGTTCTCCTTGTGATTTGCTCCTAGTAAAATTGAGCAAATCTATTGCCATCTGCTAAAAACCGTATAGTCACAGATAATCGAAGAAGTACTTGTTATGTTGATGATTTGGCTTGTTTGAAACAAACAAGCTTTAATTTCGCCCCTGCAGGCTGCATACAGCTGAGAAATGGATTGAGATCGATGAAACCAACCAGTCGTACAAAGCTGAGGTGTCATTCAGGACCAAAAAAACTATACATTGATAATGTCTTCCTCGATGGAGCCCATCACCATGATTACAATCGACTCCCTTTGTTCAAAATTGTAGGATGTTTTGGTTTTGTTTGGTGTATTTTTTATACATCTAAATATAATATCTGAATTTAGAAAAATCAAAATGATATGTAATTGGAAACTAATAATGAAGTACTTGTGCAATATCCACACAGAATGGTGAACAATAGGGAGAATATGAAAAGTAATAAGAGTATCTTCAAGAGTTTGCCAAATTTTACTTGGCAAATCTAGTGTTTTGCCAACTTTTAAAAAATATACCAAGTAAAAAAAGAGTTTATCTCCAACAGTTTGGTATAATTTACTTGCCAAATCTAAATTTAACTTACATCAGGAACCGTGAGAGATAAACAAAAATATGTTTATATCCTTCCACCTCTTAAAACTTAAATCAGGAACCTTGAGAAAAAAATAAAATTATTTTTATACCCTTCCACCTCTTCTGTTACGAAAGGATGCGTCGCGGATAGCTACGCGCCTATATACGCGCCGCGAGGGGAGAGATGCCAAGTAGCTATTGATACCAAGTTGTTTTGCCAAACCTAAGAGGCTAAGAGCATCTCCAAGTTTGTCATATTTTACTTAGCATATCTTGTGCCGAACAAAAAATCACTTAGGCCGAACAAATATTTACTGGGGCCGAACAAAAATTTACTTGGGCCGAACAAAAAATCAATTAGGCCGAACAAAAATTCTCTTGGGACGAACAAATATTTACTTGGGCCGAACAAAAATTTACTTAGGTCGGAAAAAATATACTGAGGCCGAACAAAAATTCACTTCGGCCGAACTAAAAATCACTTGGGCCGAACAAAAATTCACTTGGGACAAACAAATATTCACTAGGGCCGAACAAAAATTTACTTGGGCCGAACAAAAATTTACTTAGGTCGAAAAAAATATACTGAGGCCGAACAAAAATTCACTTGGGCCGAACAAAAATTCACTTGGGACGAACAACAAATATTCATCAAGAACAAAAATTTACTTTGGCCGGACAAAAATTCACTTGGGCTAGGGGTGGGCACTTTGAACCCGAAAACCGAACCGAACCGAACCCAAATAACTCGAATTGTCGGTCTATTCGGGTTTCGAGATCCGGGTTCGGTCCAGATAAATTTATAATTCAGAGTTCGGGTTCGGTTTCGGTTCTTGTGGTCTATAACCCGAATAACTCGAAATTCAATATAGTTGCGTATTTTGATTCAAACTACGATGTTACAACTTTGTGTTTTAAACTATTTTTTGAATTTTTTCATGAACTTGTTAGTTACTTGTTTTAGTCGAGTAGTCCTTAAATCCATAGACTTGAAACGAGTTGGGAATTTGAATTTCTACCATAGAGTTTTGAGAGGTGATAAGAATATCTATGAAAATTCGGGTAATTCGGTGGACCGAATAGACCGAACCGAAATAATTGGTCTATTCGGTTTCGGTTCCTATTACTCTTTTAAACATTTCGGTCCTCACTTTTCCAAAACCCGAAATTCCCAAATACCGAATAGACCGAACCGAAATGACCGAATAGACCGAACGCCCACCCCTAACTTGGGCCGAACAAAAAATCACTTGGACCGAACATAAATTTACTGAGGCCAAACAAACATATTCACTGAGACCGAACAAAAAATTCGCTCGAGCCAAATAGAAAAAATAAAAATATTAAAAATATAAGATGAATTTTTATATTTAATAGGAGATAACATAAATGTATAGAAATAATAAATAAATATAAAAAAGGAAAGAAGAAATAAAAAAATGAAAATAAAAATCAGAAACAAAATTAGAAAACAAAAAATAGAAATAAGAAAAGAAGAAATAAAAGAGAAACAAGAAAAATAAAATGATAAAAAATAGAAAATAAAATGAAAATGAAAATAAAATGAAAGAATTAGAAAAATAAAAAACAAAAAATTAAAAAGAAATTAAAATTAAAAATGAAAATGGAAACCAAAATATAAAATATAAAATATAAAGAAAGATGAAATAAAAAAGGAAAAAGAAAGTAAAAAAGAATAAAATTGAAAAATAAAAAGAAACAAAAAAGAAGAAGTAAAAAAGAAACAAGAAAAAAATTAAAAAATGAAATAGAAAGTAAAAGAAAATTATATAAAGAATAAAATATAAAAAGAAACAAAAAAAAGAAAAGAAAAGAAATATATATATATATATAACAACCGCTCCCCATCCCCATGGTCCCCCCATGTGCGCTAACTCCGGCGCCCCGCGCCTGCGATGGATTGTTATCCGTCGCAGGCGCGACATATAGTCGCCACGCTGAAAGGATCTTGATGTCGTCTAGAGGGGGGTGAATAGATGAATCTGCACTCATTAAAAAACTTAAACCCACTGTTAGTACCGAAATCGGTCAGACCGGTTTGCCTCAGAGAGTGCTGTCCAAATCTAAAATTCCCTCTACGAGTTCTAGCACAAACCAAACTTGGTATAGGGCTTCTCCAGATGTTTCCAAGAGTATAAATAAAGTCCCTGCACACAGCACAAGCACACCAAGGTAGATCGGAGCGGAAGCACAAGTAATATACTAGAAACCGAGGTAAACTCAACAAGCAAGATAAATGAGAGTAAATGCAAAAGAGACAGAGGGATTTATCCCGTGGTTCAGCTCGCCACAAAGGCTGGCCTACGTCCACGTTGTTGAGGTAAGCCACTACGGGCTTTGGGATCTCTTTCAATCCACTCCTCTCTCACACCTATCACCACGAGTGATAGATGGAGGATTCCACTATCTTCAATCTGTAGTTACAAACTTCTTGGAGCCGCCACACACGATTGGAGGCTTCCAAGCGACCTTCTAGCCGTCTAGGAGCAAAAGCTCCAAGAGTAACAAATGCTTCAAAGAATGGATCAATCACAATCAGCAAATGCTCAAGTAGGATCTTCTCACAAAGCTCACAAGCCTCACACACAAGTCACTCTCTCAACCCAACTCAAGGATAAGGCACTAGGGGCTTGGATCTCACTTAGATATGTTGGGGAGAGCTTTGCTGGAGTCTATGAAGGTGTAGAAGTCGTGGAGAACCAAAGCAGCCCTCAAGAGGAGCTCATGGGTATAAGTACCCATTCCACAAAAACTAGCCGTTAGTCTGTCAGACAAAACCGGTCAGACCGGTTTTCAAACCAACTAGCCGTTGGACTGTGTCAGTGCCAAAACCGGTCAAACCGGTTTGCCAAACCCCAGACGGTTTGGGCCTAGATCTCCTGGTTAGTCTCTCATGGGTTCACTTGAGCACTATTTGATGCATGAAGTCCAACCAATGTTGCATTCCTCTTGATAGCACGACATACCTAAACTCAAGGTAAAATATAAACATTCTTTGATCCACTTGAAGGCTTATTCTGGGACGGGGTCACTCTCCAGGGGCCAGATGAAGAGGGTTGTGAAGACCCATGAGTATCCTTCTTGACGAAGTGGAACTTCTTTCCCATTCGTTCCTGTAACATCTCAGCTTGAGAGCGAGTTTCGTTTTCGAGGAGCTGGTCGATCTTGCCGATGTCGTAACTCCGTTTGCCCTCACGTGGACGAATTTCCTTATAGGTAATTCCCCACTCACTTAAATCCATCTCAGAGAATACTCGCTTGTTGCTCTGACTTTTTCTCTCTTCCTTCCTAAGGTCCATTGGTAGTTTCGAGGGTGGTAGTATAGAGTCGGAGGTGTTGAGTTGATCATGATCGATATGATCCACCAACAGATTGAATAAGCGGGTCTGCTCAACCATAGATGTAGATAGCGACTGAGATAGACTGTCAGCCAAACTAGTTTGAGATAGTCCCTGATAACGACCTTGGATGATATTGTGCACTATCTGACTTAGCACTGTGTTTTGCTCTTCCAACATATGGATTGCACTGACAATGGTATCTATACCAGTCTGGGTAGGTACTCCTGGTGAGCAAGGCTCGAAGGATCGAGGTTTCTCTGGATCTTTTCGGGTGGAGTTCATGGCCTTAGTGACCAATTGTGGTCCATCTGGATTGGCACCATGGGGAGGTTTCTGTTGCATCGGTTGTATCTGTTGTAATTGTTGGGCCATCCGCTGGCCATGCGTCTGCAGGATCCGCGCAACACTTCGGCTTTGAGTTGCCACGAATGCCTCGCCGGTGTCATGGGCGGTGGCGGTGAGTCACCACTACCCGAGGCACCAAAACCATTGGGGTGCCGTGTGTCCGACCATCTGAAAATTGAGTTCCCATTAAACACACATTCATAAGCCTGCTCATAAAGTTAACAAGTAGAACATGCACGACGAAAACTCATTTATGGTAAGTGTTAAACCGACAAAGACATAAAATTCATAAATCTCTACTCATGCACCGAAAAATTCTCATTTTTGGTCAGTAGGTGTAGGCTTTCACCGCTCTAAAGTGGGTATTCAGCTCCGTGGCAACTCCAGGGTTAACATGCTGGGAAAAAAAACTTCCATCACCGAGGTTTTGTCTAGCTGCTTTGGACAACGAGTAGAGTGACGCCACAGCGTCGTACAGTCGTGGCACTGAAAAGGGGGCGGTCTAATGGTCCGAGGACTGACCGTGACGGTGGAAATAACGAGAAGAGCTTAGGGTATCCGCCCTCTAGGCTCGGGATTGCAACTATGAGGATTTAGCAAGGCTTCTACTGATCCCTTGTTTGCTCCTTTCTCGATTCCTAGGATTTGGAGGGTATGATCACGGATCATGGATTGATAAGCGATGGAGGACTTCTCATACCTTGACTTTTAGAGAACCTTGATTGCTCAAGAAAACTCTACTTCTACTTCTTCAACTTAGCTGGTTGATTTGATTTGATGCTAAGAGAACATTGAGAGTGGACGGAAGGAGACCAAGTTGAAAAGTGATTACCAAAATAGATTTCCATGAAGAAAAGGAAGGCTAGTAAAAGGTTTCCATAATTCCTTTTGGAAGCAACACGGATGTGATTTATGGGTCAAAAGTTCCCCATACTCGGTTGCGTGGTTCATAAGAACAGTCTAGGAAGGTGAATTCGTAAAGGCATTCTCAAGGAACGGCTTACGAATAAAAGGTAGTAAATGTATGGAAGAAAAATTAGTATGGGAGTTTTAGAACAATCTTACTCACATGTTAATTAACTTGTGAATTTGGGTGGTATCGACTCGTTACATTACGGTGCAGTAATTTTTAAAAGTTGGCGTGATGCACATGCTTCTGAAGACACGATGCACATGCTCATGCGGTATGGTGCTCATGATACATATTAGCATGACTCGATTACCCACAGAATGAGTTAGTGATTGACATGAAAAACATAGGTTGAGAAGGAGTATATGTGTGGCGAGTCACATTCTCACAACCAAGATACCTAGCGCGCCCCTAGTGGTAATCATATGGCTGCAGCGCACATGATGCCCTAGGTTCCGTCACGGCACCTTTAGTTATGGGACAACCACATCACCAATCATAAGAAGGATAGAGGAGGAAAAATTGAGATCTTCCATGTGTATGCACGTTAGTTCACCCAAGGTCCCCAATGCACATGCTATGCAAATGCATACCCAAAAAGCTTGACATTTCCTTTTTAAACAACATGTGGTGAGCAAGATCAAGAGAAAAGAGTTTTCAGATCGAAAGATCAAGAAAGATCAGTAGGTGGAGGAATTCCTGAGCTCCCAAGTTGGTATTCTACTCCGAGGCAAGCTTCAGGGTTGACATGCCTGAAAAGTTTCGTCACCGCGGCTTTGCCTCGCTGATTTGGACAACAAGCATAGCTTCACTAAAGTTTTCATAACTCCCGGTAGGAATGTGCAAAAATGCTGAAATTTGGTGAACACGATCGTCATAAATTCCGGACAAGTTTGGTACTCATCATGGAACTCAGATCTGGCCACAACTAGCTTAATTCAAGCATTCCACGCATCACAACTGAGAGGTGTTCATCCGGAGCATTACATCGATGCCAAATTCCGGGATCACCATAACACTACCCGGGGGTTACAATGCAGCCTAGCTGCATAAACGAAAGCTCCTAGTTCAGCCTACCACAACAACCAACCAAAAGCGGCTGCACACACTAGGGGTTCCTTACTACTACTACACTCGCACAACTCTGTACTTTATTACAAGCATACCAACTCCCAACTAGCTAACAAGCTAGCCTTAGGTTTACCTCCTACTGGTTGAGTCTTCCATGCCGAAGAAAAGCTACGGTGAAGCAGGTCCAGACTCTACTCCAGATTCTCCTTGAATTTCCTCAGCATCTTCTTCTTCTTCTTCTGGTCCAGGAATGACAGGTTCCGGAGGTGGAGCTGCTATCTCTTCCAGTTGATTCTCTAGTTCAAACATATATTGGTCATTATGCTGCAACATGAAATTCTGCTCATGGATAACTTCACTTAATTCTCGAATCTTTGCCTTATCCTTGCGTCTTCCCTTCTTGAGAGTGGCTATCATTGCTCGGGCTTCCTTCAACGATTGAGCGGTATCCTCCACTTCTTTAACTCGTTGCCTATAGATTTGACGTCTATAGAACGCACTTTCTCCCACCATCAGTCGGTAGGTGTCAAACATGGCTTCGGAAAAACGAACTGAGGTGACAAGGTCAGGACTATAGTGAGAGTTGCCCTGAGCTGAAGGAAAAGCTTCACGTTCGACCCATGGTTCAGCGTGTCGCTCAGGTACAGGAATCACTTTGGCTGCGGTGCCAGCTACCACGTCAGGGTGCTTCCCACAAAAAGTTGTGAGCGCTTCAAGAGCAGCCTTTTGCACAGCGTCAGCCAAGTTCAATCCTTGTGCCTTACACTCCCACTCTCCCCAAGCAGGATTGGTCGGGCACACGGGGATCTTCACCTTCACTTCACAACGAAGGAGCTAGCCTGTGGTCATGACCTCACGTGTCGAGTACTCCGGATAAGCGGTGTACCCAAAGTCCTTCAGGGTGTCCCACAAGAGCGCAAGAAATCCACCCTCCTCGAGACAGTTCATGAGAGTCCAAGCTTCCACATCAGCCGACGCAGATCCAACGTTGTCCATCTGGACATAACGACAAAAGTGAGAATCAGACGGAAGTGAGTGTACAAAGCTAAATTCGGTCAACGATAAAGAAATCAGGTGGTTAGGACATGGGGTAATCATGTGTACAAAGGTACAATCGTATGTTAGAACTCGAAACGAGCAGACATACACCATGATTTAAAGTTCTGGCAGTTGTGAACAAAAATTCATAACTTAAAAACTAGATCCCCAAAAATTTCCAAATTTTTGCAGCAACTCAGCAAGATTATGAGGCACATATTTGGTAAACAAAGGTTGATCTAGAAAGGTTAGGAAGGAGCTCGACTAAGCGAGGTTTCAGATTGGTTCCTGGCAAAACAGCAGGACAGAGGTTCACTAATTTGGGCATAACTTGAGATAGACAAAAGCTAGGACCGTGAATTTTTGCGAGAAGAACTAGATTAGATATGGAGCAACTTTGGTAGAGATCACCTAGGCATGTGGATTCTTGAACAAGGTGCAAAGATCAAGCAAACAACCCTATCAAAATTTTGGACAGCAACACATCTACACCTGAGAGGCTATGCAAGAAAAGCACACTAGCAAAATTTCACCTTAGAGAGCACATAAAACATGAATGGGTTCAGTTTTAAGTTGTCATGATTTTTAGCATGATGCAAGACGTCCTATTCGTCCTCACAAGGCAATCATGCCGAAAATCGAAGTTAGTGCCGTTGGCAAGGCATGTACACATTTCTCCCTATAATAACTAGTCGAGAACTAGTCGATGCTCACTTAGCGACTTACGAAAGCGTGGTTGTGTAGAGAAGATCACGAGCAGCACGAACCTTTCGGCACTCAAAGTGTTCACATACAATACCGTTCACTATAGAAAGCGGCACCCATGCGTATCTCGCTGCATGGACGTCAACCTCGGATACTCTCCTTTTGAATGGAGTGCATCCTCGCCTCGCATATTCACAATGCGGAAGGTCCACGTAAAAGCGTGGCGAGACATAGACGGTGGGTTCCCTGGAATAGGTCCCATCCATCCCTCACATGACTTCCATGCGGTACCACCACGTATGGCAAAGCGTGTGGCGAGACACGCGGCGTGGGTTCCCATTAGAATAGGTCCCATCCATCCCTCACGGGATGTTCTGTGGCACCACCATATGGCAAAACGTGATGAACTAGTATGGTTGTACAAGTAAGTTCGACAAGAATAAATGTCTTTGAATAAACCATAGATTTGTAAGCCACGAAGAACCCAAAATTCCCTCTAGGGCCTCTCGGTCTAAATCCATCCTTAACGGACCAACGTATTTTGCAAATCCAAACAATCTTGGCAAATTTTATTCAAAAACCAGTGATTAAGGTTGTTAATTAAACTCTGGTGCATATAATCGCTCTGATACTAGCAGTGACAACCCCGCCCGAGAAAATACCGTACTATCGCCTAAACCAAGCCACTTTGGCCATTAAGCGATATTAAAGTATCATCCCGTCGTTAGTTGCCGGGTTAACGCCCGGTAAATCACTTGGAATTCACACAGAGGATCGAACATATGCATTAAAAACTCACACGAGGACGAGTCCAGAGTACATTACACAAATTACATCCAATTTACCCCGAAGGGTTTAATTATTACAAACTATTGTTCATGACATGATAAGTAAAAGTTCAGAGTTCGAAAACAGCGGAAAATTAAACTACGAAACGATAGACATCACAGGAGGCCGTCCGTGATGCCATCACTCGTCGCCATCCACCCATTCCAGCTCCCAGCCGGGTGGAATCTCGCCGGGTCAAACAACACCTGCAACAACATTTATAAAGCAAGTGCAGTATACTAATACTAAGACTTATCATCACCAAACTCTAGACATGAGAGGCTTTTTGGCGGTGGAGTTCTTTTTGAAAAGCAACAAAGAGTATGTCCTTACT
Organism: Cenchrus purpureus; assembly: GCA_022644695.1. Lineage (NCBI taxonomy): Eukaryota > Viridiplantae > Streptophyta > Magnoliopsida > Poales > Poaceae > Cenchrus > Cenchrus purpureus. Next base: position 191,278,214 of record CP053461.1, on the reverse strand, counting down.
TTCAATATTTTAGCACAAATTCTAGTTAATTACCATTTCTAGGTGTGCCAACTAATTCAATCAAGAATTGTATAATACAATTAATTCGAGCAATAATATTCACCAAGTTCCATCAATAAGGGATATCATGGCCAGTTGATTAAGCAGTCTCAGATAACGGTGAGAGGCCGACAATCGATTGATTTATAACCTTGCAAGGTAAACCTAAACACACGGAGGGTGCCCCTACATGGACAACCACCAGGCGGTTCCCAAAAGTCCTCAGCTTGGGATCGAATCTTCTTGTCCGGGTACCGGCTACTCTCCCATGAGGCACCCACTTCACACATGTACCCTCCTCTCCCGGTAGAATGGCAGGGCGGTGATTACTCGAGATTAGTAATAGTAAGTTCTGCGTCTCATTAAGGTACTAGGCTTACGGTCCCATTCCCGACAAGTGCTTAGTGCGTTCAAAAGCTTAGCCCACGAAAGCCAGCTGGTCCAATCCCATGCTCTTACCACATGAGCAATCCATTTATCAAGATCTTATGATTACAACATAAGTACCTATTCTCGCGAGTGACGAACATCACTCGACTTGTACCCCTATAGCATAGCGACTATCGACCCTAACATACTAGTAAAAGAGTATAGGTACCTAGGGATCATGCATCGAGGGTTTCAATTCAACTCCTGAAACGTAAATGCACAATCATAGCAAAGACAATTGCATAATTTTAAAAAGGAAGGGTTAATGATCCGGGCTTGCCTTCGGCAAGGTTGGCCTTGGGCCCTTTCGGACTTTGGTCCGGTCCCGAGCTACGCCCACGTCTGCGGCTCACCGTCGCTCCTCCGTCTCCTCCTTCCGGCACGAACGAAAAGCTACCGTCTGGAAGATCTACACGAGGATGCAAATGCACGATTTAACTGACAGTTTTGGTTTAATTAATTACAAATAACACATGACAACCATGGGGTGCATGGCTGACCACATTCACCTAGATAAGAATACATTCAGCATACTCTTTCAATAAAGGAACAATATGCGGTTCTTTATTAATTAGTCTTTTTTATAGTGACTGAGTACACATTTATATAAATAAATTACTTTAAATTTCACAAACAGCAAGGGGTGGTGACACTCAGCTCCTTAGCAAGATTATCATCACATACAAAGGGTCATTAGATATGGAGTTGATGATTTTCCAAAATTACTTTACTATTAAGCTTAATATAGCTTCCGATGCTTTTATTCACGAAAATAAATTAATAAAATTCAGTGTAAGAGTTTATGAAGTACTACAAGTCTATACAAAGCCACTGCATACACATGCACAATTAGGATAGCTAGGAAATTAAATATACTGTAAATAACAAAAGCTAGCTACCAAAACAAGATAAATGCATACAAAAATAAATAAGCATCCAATGGATCCCAACTTTCTCACACATGGCCTCTGGTCCAAAACTAAGCTAGGCATGCAACACATACACCTAGAGCTACTATAGATCTTGAGCTATGCATTTACAAAGAAAATTAGGCACAAAACAAGATTAAATATTTCTGACAGATATAAAATTGTGATTAATTCACCAGAGATGCAATTAGGCATAGAAGGATCATGTTCAGAAGTTGAGCACAAACATCTAATTAGTTTTAGCTACAAAAAGCATTTGGATAGATTCAGCATAAATACAAAACAATTCATAATAAAAGATTTACATAGTAACTTTGTGCAATTTTTGGTACAGAAGCTAGACATGGCATAACACACAACATATTTAAAATTCAGCTACATAGCACATGTAGATTTTGAACTACACCAGATCTTGGTTTAACTGATTTGCATTTTTCATGCAAAAACTATCACTCAAAGGTAGGGTCATCCTTTACAAATGTTCTAGGGTTCTTCACAAGTAATCCAACAAAATTGAGTTTGCATTTTTCTAATTTCTCTACGATTTTCTAGGAATTTTACAAGATTCAGCAAAAAGCCACACACTATTCAAGAATCACTTTACACAGAGGTCCCTGAAAGATCTGCACCTTCACACAAATGCCCTTGGTTTACAGTCTGACCCCTGGAAAGATTCAAAACCTAGCAATGTGGTCCTCGGGCAGCCATGGGCCGGGCCGGCGGCTCCGTGGCCGGGCGGCCAGAAAGGGGCGGAGGAGGGCTAGGGCTCACCGCAGTCTTCCGTGGCCGGAGGTGGGAGGCCGGTGGCGAGCTTGGAGCAGACGACGGCAGCAGGAGCTCAATTCCGGTGAAGGAGCGGCGCGTCTAGGTCAACAAGTGGTAGTGCAGGCTTCAGTAGAACCTAACGGAGGGGTAGGGGTGGTTGCACGGCCGCGGGAGAGAGCGAGGCGCCCGGCGGCGGCAGCTCTAATGGCGTCCGGCGGCGGCGTGCATCGCGCGAGAGAGAGGACAGCCCCTTTTATAGGCGAGCGAGGACGCAAGCTTCAGCTAAGTCTTCCCGGCCATTAAGCCGCGGTACGGCGACGCTCGGCGGCGTCGGCGGCGCGAGGGGCAACGGATGGTCCGGTGGGGAAACGGCGGTGCGGCCCGGCCGACGCGTGAGAGCGTGGCGCGTGGCACCGGCACGGGTCCATCTCGTCACGCCCACGAGCTCGAGGCACGGCGCCGACGGCCGTGATGCAAGCCCACCTCGTGCGGCGGTGGGTACGGCGCGGCGGCGGCGGGCGGCGTGGCGCTGCCTGAGCGCGGCCACGACGTCGTGGCGCGGCATCGCCAAATTTATCCCATTTAACCGTGTTTGACCGAGGTTAACTCCCAAAACTTGAACTGAAGTGCCCTAAAGTGTGTATACCAAAGTTGTAGATCAATGACCCCTCTACAACTTTCACAAAGGCTGACCTATGATTTGCTCACTGGTTTGAGCATTAACTGTAGGCAAAGTTCCTGTTTTTCATGGCGCCAAAGAATAGTAAAAGCTGCAGTTGACCAAGTTTTTCCCCCTTTTCCACTCAAAATTTGAAGTGCCACCCAAAAGCAAAGTTGTGTCCCTCAAAAAACTGGACAACTTTTATATTCGGAAATTTTGAAGTGTTTAGGTGAAATTTGGAGAATGCGGCAAAAGTTCTAAAGGGGTTCAAAGACATTGGGGTTTTGACCCACCTTTGACTAGGGTTTGACCAAGGTTTGACCACAAGTGGGTGTTGACTTGATTAAGAGGGTCATTAGTGATTGTTGACTAGGTTTTCGAGGTGATGACCCAGGTTGACCAAGGTTTGACTCCAGTCAACAGGTTTGACTCGGTCATTAGCACTAATGACGCTAATTAAAAACCTGGGGCGTCACATGTTGCCATTCGACTAATCTTCAATGCTTGAGCATATCCATCTTGAGCTAGTGACTTAGGATTCTTCCTTAAAGTGGTGTAGTGTTTACTTGAATCCATAAGCCACTCCAACACATCAATCATAACACTTGGATGCCTTGCATTGCTTCCTTGAAAGAGCTTGGATATGATACTTCGAAATCCCTTGATGCTAGTAACTTCACTTTAGCAACTTGCTCATGGTCGCTATCCATAGCTTTTGCTTGGTCCCTCGTTCTAGCCATCTTGACTTCTTCTTCACTTATCCTTGCCTCTTTAAGTCTAGCTTTGCAATGCTTCCATGTTGAAATATATTTGAGATATCACTCAAATTCTTGTTCTTTGATTGATAATGTATAACTATGATTTGAAACTTTCCACTTGTAGGTCAAATAACATAGAGACGACCACATGACCTTTTCCAAAGATCTTCTTGAAGTACTTGCACACCCTTCCATAGGAGTCACTACAATTCTTTGAGATAAGAATGAACAACATTTGTAGTGACTATGTCTTGTAAGCTTCCATTTTGTAGATCCATACTCCAAGTGAGCACGAGACCCTCCAATATTCTTAACTTGAAACTTTACAAGAACAACTTGTATAAGTCAACAATTCTCTTTTGATAGTTAGAGTAAGATCCACTTAATATTGACTTTTGTTGACTTGTATATCCCATTTGTATATGACAAGCTTTGCTTTCTCCACATAGAGGCCGACCAAGAATTCTATACAATTTTGGCTCTTTCTTTATATCAAATGCTTGTTGGAGGTTGTAAGTAAAATCCATGGGAATAAATGACTTTTATCATGACTTTTGTGTTTAGTATGCTTGCATACCATCCATGCATAAAGTCATGATCCACACTTGTTTTCTATGCAATATGAGCCAAAAACACGATCATCCACATAAGCATCATTTATCAGTAATTGCCAACCTGCTCATATGCTTATCAAGTTGTTACTCAACTTACCAAAATCCACTTAGAGCTTGATTGCACTTACAATCTCCCCCTTTTTGGTGATTGATGACAACCTCGATTAAAGCTTACAAAAGATATATAAATGAAGCTCATAAGGACTGAGATTTAGGTAAAGCTCCCCCTCAATGTGTGCAATGAATGGATTTCATCAATTTGGCCTCAAAATGCCAATTTGCACATATTCAAGAAAAACATGGAGCTCCCCCTAATTCTCAGCAAGGTGGGGTGCAACAAGTGTGTGTAAAAAAATTAACACCGTGATGCACATGACAGGATTTTTCAATCATAAGAAGGCAAAAGAAAGTTGTGTGCTGCCTGGGCTAAACCGGTCTGACCGGTTTTGGGAAACCGTCGACGGTTTCACCTAGTCAAGACACAACAACAAAGACAAATCAATTATCATTCAACCATGCATCAGAAGCTATCATTAAGTCACTTAGTATTTAAAGAGTACATTACACACATAGTAGCACACATCACAAATGTTCTCAAGTCCAACAAATAGATAAGGTTCAAGCTAGGATTATTACAGATCCGTACAAGTTTTCTCAGCAACTAATAGAGGGACACTAGCTTGAGCTTGCTTAGCACAAACCGGTCATACCGGTTTGGGAAACCGGTCAGACCGGTTTCACCAGCACAGACACAGATAAAATAAGCATTAATCCTTCTTCTCCCCGTTTGTCATCCATCAACAAAAAAGCTTGGAGAAGGTGTGCTTCACGAGTCTCCATCTTCACTGCTGATATCGTAGCCATGAGAAGGTCCGGCCCCCGCGGTGAAGTCTATGAAAGATTTTTCAAATAATAAGAGTGAGGAACTTGAGAAAAGATAGATGGTTATAGATAAGATTTCAAGATCACATCATACCACCAAGATCACCAAAGAGTGCGTGAACGGCACGGGAAGCAACATCATCCTCATAAGTAGGAGGACCGGTAGGAGGAGGCATTGGTGGGGGAACCTCATATCCATAGTGATGAGCATAAGATTCATAGTAACCCTCTGAACTCAACCGAGCAACCATGGTGTCAACTGAAGGAATCTCTTCTTCTATTGGCTCGGGAGAAATTGGAGATCTAGGAGGCTGAAGACCTTGACTATTGTGCATCAATTTGATCGAGTCTTGCATTTTCTTGTTCGCTCTCCTAGCCCTCTGCTGCTCAACCATAACATCTCTCTGACTCTTGCACATGGAGGTAAAGAAATTCATTAATTTGCGAAGAGGAGAGGGTGGCTTGTCTCTGGGGTTCTTCTTTCAAGCAAACCGGTCGGTAGGTTTGCCAAACCCGGTCGAACCGGTTTGGTCCTGTCGATGGCTGCAGCTGCTGTTCTGCTCATTCACCTCCCTCTTCAACTTGTATCTCATCATATCTGCCAGGAGAGGGTGTCTTGATCTTCTTGGGTGCATGGATTCTAAAATGTTCATGCTTTGCATCCTTTAGAAATTTCTTCTGAGACACTTTTTCAATAACATGCATGATGTACGGTGCATAACCACATAACCTCTGGGGGCTCTCACTGATGCTCTTGATCTCTTCCCAAATGAAGTCACTCACGAGAATGGAAGTGCAGGGAGGCCTTGTATGAACAAGGAGATCCTTAGCATAATTTGAGATATCCGCCGGGTTTCCTCCCCTAGGTGTAAGTGTCATCCAGAACATGCGGTTTAGCACACTGTAGTAAGTGTAAAGACCTGCAACAAACCCTGCATTTCCTTGCTTGTTTCTTGGATACATGAACTTTAACTCCTTAGATTCCATTGGACGAGTGCCACGGTGAATACAAGGGAGGGTCACATCAACCGGGCTAGCTCCAAGCAATCTAGCAAAGTGTGTGAAGGTGAGATTGTATCTAGTGCCCTCGGTCATCCAATGCATCCTCCTTGCACCATCATTTTCTTCAAAGGCAACAGTGGCAAAGAATTGTGCAATGATTTCAGTGTTCCAACTGTGCCTAAAACTCATAAGTGGCTTAATCCTCAGAGTAGTGCAAACCTCAATAATGTCCCTGAAAATAGCATGGTTTGTCTTCTCCATATAAGCCCAATCTATCCATCTTGCTTCAGCAACTATTCCCTTCTTCTTGGCAATGATGGCGGTGGTATAGTAATCCTGCTGAAAGAATGTGTGAAATCTGTAATCTATACCACTATTGGCGGCTTTCGGCTCACCATAAGGCCATTCCTTCTCTTCTTTCTAGCTCTCATGCCCATACCAAGATAGTTCACCATTCTGAGTTCACAGGTTGTGACAGCCTTGTTTCTAGCAAGATCTCCTCTTCACCTTCTTCTTCTCCTACTGCCCCTTGTCCCTCCCTACCACCAAAATCCTCTTCAAACTCCATTTCATCACCATCCTCAACGTCTATCGCTGGTCCTTTTCCAGCCTGATGTTCAACACGCCAGTCCTCATTGCTCTCATTATCATCACTGGATGTGCCATTTTCTTCTTCTTCTTCAAGCTCAGCAAAGGATGGCTCCACAACCTCTTTGGATACTCTAGGTCTCAAAATTTGGACCACGGAGGCTTCTAGAGGCTCATGCGGATTTTCGGGATTTTCCTCAACCCTCTTCTTCTTCCTTTGCCTAGCATAGGTCCTCAAATCATCCGACATTTTGGATCAATTCCCTGACCAAAAGTATGTGACAATACTGAGTTTAGATCAAGAGAACAAATTTGGATGAAAAAGAGATCAAGAGTTGATGAAATGGGCAAAGTTGGTTGGCTCTGCCTGAAACCGGTCTAACCGGTTTCCGAAACCGGTCAGACCGGTTTTGGCGTCCGAACCCTAGATCATGGAATTCAAAATGTAGCCATCCAAACTTAATCAACTCTTAGGTATATGTTCCTGGGCATACTAGTAGATGATAGCTCAAAGGAATCCTAGAGATAAGCATGGAGCAAAGAGATCGGGCAAAAGGGACCTTTGATACCTTGAATGGAGAGGAGAAGATGAGTAAATCTTCAAAAGCGGTCTCCAATCCGGTCAAACCGAAGATAATCACTTGAAAGCTTCAATCTCCAAAGAGGGAAAGCTTTTCCATGGTTGAAGTCAAGGATTCATGGTGGGGATGTGGTTTTGGAGAGTCGAGGAGAGAGGTAGGGGCGACCACAGTCCAGTGGGAGTGAATGGGTTGAGAGAGAGAAGATTACCCACGGGTAGGAGTTAAGGAGGTGGACCCCGGGGAAAACTGGTCAGACCGGTTCCAGAAACCGGTCAGACCGGTTTCCATCAGGAAACCAGATCAAATTCGCATTGACTCCATTTGAACCTCTTTTTCTAGATCTAGTAAGAGATATATACTCAAAAAATGTCCATGTACTAGATATCACTGAGATGCCTTCAGAATCTTCAATCCATATTTTTCTTCTCAAGTTCTCCAAAATTTTGATAAAGGAAAGGTGGATAAGATATGGAAATTATGAGCTCCTTTCCTCTCGAGATAGGTCTAGTGAAAGATAGAATTTTTTAGAGGATTTCAAACCACTAGATATAATTCATAGAGTGTGATTTTCCATTTGGATCCATAAACTCCTTGATACTTCCAAGAGAACTTGAGAGATAGATATAGAGAATATGCTGGACTTAAGAAAGATCTCACAACTTGTGACTAGCCATCAAACAAGTAAGGTTAACCATAGTCACAAGAGGATCAACTGGGTCATAAAGACCAAATGCCAAATATTTTCACAAATCACACAAATCCTATCATGCTAGTTGAGTTTTGCAAAATCTAGCCTATGTCACACAAACATGTAGCCAAACAAGTTATTAGGACCATATTGGTATGTTTAGTTCATGCCTTTCACATTATAACAAGCATTTGACTTCAAGCTAATATAAAGGTAGGCATCAACTAAATATCCAATAGGCACACAAGAGGGAACTTAGAATGGACCACATGTCAAGAGAATGCACACACTAGCATGAACAACCCTAGATGATAAAGGTAGAATAGGTTGTGAATGAAAATCATACCTTTGCCTTTAGCTATTCACATTTCACATTGGTGAATCGTGAATTTTCCTTAACTTGTGCATTATTATTTTAAGCCCAAATGCTAACTTTTACTTCATATATTCCTTAAGCACATCATGAAAGAGAAGCATTATATAGCACAAGCACTAGCTTCAACCTTTAGTGACAAGGGGATCACCAAAGATTGAAACCTCACAATATAGATCAAATTCCTTTTGGTTTTGGTGTATGTGAAGAGTTTATGAACGAATAAAGTCACATGCACCAAATAGGTTAATTAAGCCCAACTCAAGGAATTTAAGCTATATTGTGGTGAGTAGCTATGTACTAGGTTAGTATCAAAAACCATATGGAGAGAAACCAATTTTACCACTTTGAGATCATGTCATAGCATACTCCCTTTGAGAGAGATAAGCTCTCAATTTGAGACTACAAAAATCACTAAATGAAAACATTAGTCTCAAAAACACAAATTGTAGAGTGATCTCCCGCTAAAAAGGTGCATCATGAATTTGAGT
>CP053461.1:191131392-191269314 GCA_022644695.1 Cenchrus purpureus | reverse complement strand
TGACATGCTCACCAGGCGTCACCCTTCTCTGACATTGTCCCGTAGCGGCTATTCCATTGGGCTCGATGGTCTGCCGATTACCTTCGGGGAGACAAGGAGAACTACCGCACAGTACATCAAGTTCGAGGTTGCGGACTTGAAACCTCCTACCATGCCATCCTCGGCGGACCAGCTATCGCCAAGTTCATGGCGGTACCCCACTACACCTACTTGGTACTCAAGATGCCAAGTCTGCTGGACTCACGCTTTGCAAGGGGACTTGAAGGTCTCTTTCATTGCGACACGAAGCCGTGGAACTCGCGACCAACCAAGTACCCAATGCAATGATGGAAATCTTCTTGCGTCCAAGAAGCTCACCCAATTGAACTCGAGATTCACGAGAAGACCGACACATAAACAAGCCTCGGCCATCGGAGAGGAAATGCAGTGAAGGCCATGACCTCGGGACGGGTGACAGCGGCAAGACTACCATGATCGGGCGGGGCTCGACCCGAAATAGGAAAACGCTCGTCGGCTTCCTCAGACTAGCGAGACATCTTCGCATGGAAGCCGGCGGACATGCGGTGTGCCGGAGGCGATCGAGCACTCACTCAACGTCGACCCTAAAGCTACCCCAAGCGACAACACCTCCGTTTCGCGGCGGCCGGCGGGATGCCATCAAGAAGGAACTCGCCAAACTACTCGCGGCTGGCTTCATCCGTGAAGTCTTCCATCTGAGTGGCTCGCCAACCCGTCCTCGTCATAAAGAAGAACACAAATGAGTGGAGGATGTCGTCGACACGACCTCAACAAGCATTGCCCCAAGGACCCCTTGGTTGCGCGGATTGACCAAGTCATCGACTCCACGGTGGGCTGCGACACTGCTCGCTTCCTCATTGCTACTCCGGCTACCACCGGATCGCTATCAAGGAAGAAGACGAGAAGACCGCGTTCATCACCCGTTCGCGCCTCTTGCTACGACAATGTCGTTCGGGTTGAAAAACGCCGGCGCTACTTACCCGAGCTATCGGGCCTGCTTCGAAGCGACTCAACAAAACGTCGAAGCCTATGTGGATGACGTGGTCGTCAAGACCGAAACTCCGATCGCTCATTGCCGATCTTGAAGAGACTTTCGCATCCTGCGAGTACCAATGGAGCTCAATCCCAACAAGTGCGTCTTGAGTACCATCGAAACTACTCGGCTTCATCATCAGCCATCACGGCATCGAAGCCAACCTCGAGAAGATCTCGCCATCACCAATATGAAGCTCCAACCTGCATCAAGGATGTCGAAGGCGGCCGGGTGCATGGCGCCACATTTATCTCGAAGCTTGGAGAGCAGGGACTACCTTCTTCAAACTACTCAAGCACCAAGAGAAGTTCGTGTGGACGCGGAGGCTGATCAAGCTCTGCGCAGCTCAAAGACTTCTGTCAAAGCCACCGGTCCTCACGGCTCCTCGCAAAAGGGCTCTTGCTCTACCTCATGCGACTACTCATGTGGTCGATGCGCCATCGTCGTCGGCGGCGGGAAGAAGGCCACGCCTACCCGGTCAGCGACCGGTCTACTTCGTCGGTGAGGTTCAGCCGAGTCAAGGCACGGTACCGGCGGTCGAAGCTACTCTCTGCGGTACTCATCACCTCGCGGAAGCTACGACACTACTTCCGGGAGTACTCGATTGTTGTCATCACCGACTACCGCTCGGTGACATACTCCATAACCAGATGCTCTTGGAAGAATCTCTAAAGTGGGCGGTCGAACTCGGCGCCCTCAACATCGACTTCAAGCCACGCACGCTATCAAGTCTCGGGCACTAGTCGACTTCATGGCGGTGGCGGGAGAATCGACTACCAACTCCAAGCGGCGAGAACCTTTGGGTGATGTACTTGATGGTTCACTCAAGCTCGAGGGCACGGTGCGGTACTCTGATTTCTCCAAAGGCGAACAACTCAAGTACGTCCTCCAAATCTTTTGGAAGGTCTCAAACAATGAAGCCGAGTCGAGGCCCTACTTGCATGGGCTCCCTCGCAATTTCATTGGGCATCAAGCGGCTACTAGTCTCGGGCGACTCGCGGTGGTCATCAACCAAGTCAACAAGTCTTGGGATCGCAACAAGGAGAACATGGGACGCCTCATCTTGCGGAAGTCCAAGCTCGAGAACAAGTTCTACGGTCTCGAGTTCCACCACGTCGTCGACAACAATGTTGCAGCGGGGCGTCTGTCAGCTTGGTTCTACTCGCGCAAGTACTGGAGTCTTCGTCCACGAGCTTCATCGCCATCCATCCGGGCGGCGCCAGCGACCCGCGACCTGTGCCACCACGGCGGTCGGAGGTCATGATGATCGGCGTGGTGGAGACAACCCTTCATCGACTACATCCCGGCGGAAGGTTCCCTCCAGAGCAAGAACACGGCGAACAACTCGTCCAGCCGAGCCAAGACCTACGTACTAGTCGGAGACAAGCTCTGGGCGAGGTGCCGCCACGGAGTACTCATGAAGTGCATACCTCGGGATGAAGGCAAGGACATCTTGGAGGAGATCCACAAAAGGCGTCTGCGGCAACCCCACGCGTCTTCTCACTGTTGGTGAGCAAGGCTTTCAGCGAGCTTTCTCTTGCCACTCTAGCCGGCTAAAGAACTCGTCGAGAAAGTGCCAAGGATGTCAATTCTTTGCCAAGCGACAACACGTCGACCTACAAGCTAGTCACCATACCACCAACGGCCCTTTGCTGCTGAGGGGCTCGACATGATTGGGCCTCTGCCAAGCTGCGCGGGAGGATTCAACAGTCTTGGTGGCCATCGACAAGTTCACCAAGTGGATCGAAGTCAAGCCGGTTACACCCCCAAGGCAGGCAGTACTCGGCTTCTTGGATGAACTTCGTGCGCTCACGGGCTACCCATCGCATCATCACGGACTTGGGTTCCAACTTCAGCAACCATCGATTAGAATCTGCGAAAGCGGGATCGGCGTCGCGTCTCGATCGCCCACCCCGCGCCAGCGGTCAAGTTGGGCGCCAGCGGGATGGTACTCGGCGCCCTCAAGAAGCGATTGCACGGCGGCTAACACCAAAGGAGGCAAGTGGATCAAGGAACTACAATGCACTCACGGGGGCTTCGTACTCAACCTACCAAGCCAGCGGGGCGGTCGCCCTACTTCACGGTCTCTGGCTCGAAGCTATTCTACCTGCGGCGTGATGTGGGAATCCCGGCGATGAACAATACGGCGAAGGCATCTCGAAGAAGGCGGCGACGGGTTGACATCGACGGCCTCGAAGAAGCCATTGCGCCCTCGTCCAATCGGCAAGGTACCTCGAGGGTATCGGCTACCATGATCGCATAGCGTCAAGGAAGCGGCTCCTTCAGCGTCGGCGATCTAGTCCTCCGTCGCATCGAACACGGATCGGACTACACAAGCTCGGCTCACCATGGGAAGGTCCCTTCTCAATCTCCAAGGTGGCCGGACCGGCTCCTATCGCCTCCAAACACTTGAAGGCGGCGACATCAACAACTCGTGGAGCGTCGACCCAGTTGTCTTCTCTGGCGTAGTCGGCTCGACTACTCATCTACGGGTCCAAGTCTATCACGGCTACTCACGGACTCTTTGCTATGGCGGCCTCTCGGTCCTAGCACTAGTCTCAGGACTACTCTTCTCCAAGATCCGGCGTCAGCGGCTACTAGCGGATCTTGGGCTGCTTAAGCGCGAGGACTCTAGCGGCGGTCTGCGACCATGTACTCTAGATCCGGCCTATCGACTACTAACGGATCTCTAGGCTGTAGCGGCTCAAGGGTCCTAGCACACTTAGGCGTGGCGACCTCAGATCTGGCGACTACACTTGTAAATGCGGCTCGACCATCCGGTGTACTTATTCATCGGTAATAAAGTTTGATTCTACTCAACTTGTTTCTTGTGCCTTGAATCGAGATCTCTCGAGTACTACTACTCACGGCTACTTCCACGGTTTGGTACTCCGCACTTCGTTGCAAGTGGCGGCCATGAGTACTCATTACATATACAAGCGGTGGACAACTTTCATTGATAATTCAAACAAGTTACTAACTACTTTGTTTGTCTTACATCAACTACTTCTAAGCTACCTCTATAGGTACATCTATTGGAATTGAGCTTCTCACACTGCTTCGCGATGGCGCCATCTCCTCGAGAGAACCTTGTCGCGATCATCGATGCAGTTTGCCCAAGTCCGGTGACCACGTCCACCGGGCTTTGGGAAATAAGACTTCATGTATGCCAAGACTGGTTGGGATGCTTGGATGCTTGACATATGTCGCAGACTTCCTTCTTGACTGTCTACCAATCTTGGCGCAATCTTGATGCGGCACCATGCAGCAACCTTGCAATGGGTAGCGCGGCTTCCTCAAGTTCCTTCAACTGGCCTTGGAGCTTCTCGCAATCTTCATTGAGCTTGCTGATTTATAGCAATTTACAAGGTCACGATGCGAGGCTTCACGGAACTCCATGTGGTAGATACACTCATGGCTCAGCGGGTGTACTTGTGCTCAAGTACCTCTCTTTTTGTCGGTCTCACGATACAATGTTCTTAAGGTCCGTCTCCAGCCTTGACATCAACTCTTGCCTCAAGATCTGCAGAACAACTCGACAATTCGGATTACTCCAAAGTACTTCAATAAGTACTCAAGGGTTTGGCGGAAGCGTGCCTTTATTCTTACGGCGTGACGACTTGTTCTTCGGATCAAGTCGTCCCTCTTCGCACATCTCTTGCACTTCATTGTGGTATGGCGAAGGCACCGTCAAGCTTGGATTGGAGCGAGCGAGAATGCTTCTTGACTTCTCGAGCTCTTTCTCCAAGGCCTCGGCCGAAGGCGTGTACCATACCCCTTGAGCTCGGACTTACGGCGGGACCTTTCAACAACATCTGCGTAAGAGCACGATCCATGTACGTATTTCTACAAGACTACTCGGGTACTCACAACATACCTTGACCCCTTCTGGAGTGCGCGCCATGACTCCATGCTCGGGCAACAACGGCGGATCGACAAGATCCTGTCTCTCGGTCCTCGGCTTCGATGCGTCTCGGCATGGGTGCGGCGGCGGCTTCTTCTATGGGCTCATGCGGACGACTCCGCTTGCCTCGAGGCGGATGGGACCGCTGCTCGCTCGGGGCTCGGTAGTCCCGGCGGGGCTTGTCGCCGTCCCGGCCAACGGGTTGTGGCTCGCCTCCACCGATCGCGTCTCCATAGCTACGGCTTCAGGGATCGCGGCTCCCTCAGCTTGTGCTCCTACCAAGATGAGTACAAGAAGTCAATTTCAATGACTACTACGCGATGACTACCCGGTGGTGAAAGGACACATACCTTCAACCAAGGTGGCTTCTTCATGTTGACTCCATTGCGGACTTGACTTGTGGCGGTGGCGTGGGTTCGCGCACCTCGCGGCGGTCCTCTCCATCGGTGGAGTGCTGGTCTCCCCACCGTCCCACGACAAGTCCGTGGATTTCACCGCATCAAGTATCCGATCGGCAATACAAGATTAACGACTACACCTACTCGAGTTCGAGGAGAACTTCTGAGGTTGATCGCACGCTGCGGTCACGGTCGGGCGCCGGTATCGGCAATATCAACTATGCCAGCCTGTGCGGCCTCGGCTGATGAGCCTCCTCCGGTTGCTCTCAGCGCGGCGGAGGCCTGTCCTTCTTCAACCAGTGCGGCTCCTTCCGGTCTCTTGTTGTGTCATCACGACTTCTTGATGGTTGGATGGGCGGTGACTCTCCTCCGCCGCCCACGTCTCGCCTCGTCGCCACGATCTCGAGGGTCAGAGGAGGATATCTGCATATTACAAGACAATTGTCGGCACAGACTACTTACTGCGACTACTCTTCGGTTGTGGTACTCACCTCTTGGTTGGTTGGCTTGGAGATTTTGACTTCTTGGTGGCGCGTTTCCGCGTCCATTGCGGCTTCCTCGGAGGCGGCAAGCTAGCCTCCGGGCTAGATGGCTTCTCGATGGAGAATATTAGGCATTCGGCATCCCGGTGAACTGGCGGGCGGAACGCTTTGCTGCGTCTCTTCATCCTCGTCATCGAGCCGTCATCGCCGGAACCACTTGATGATGGCATCATCACCTTCACCGACTTCAGCGGCGTTCCTTCTTCTTGCCCTTCCCCTGCGTTTGTTCCTCAAGTCGCGGAGGAGGTGGGATGAGATGTATTTCGCCATCATCCTACAACATCAAGCACATGTGAGTACGACTACTTCAAGCTAATCGATGCTCGGGGCTTATGTCACGACCTCTTGACCTGGTTGGCGGCCGTGCAGTACTGGGAGGCGGGCACGGTGTGTATGCGGCATATCCTTGAAGATCTGCCCGGCCTCTCGGCGATGACGTCGTCCTCTTTCGAAGCGAGCATCAGGGCGTATCCTTGTCGCGGTGTCTTGGCAGGGTGTCTCGCGCCATCGGTGGTGCACCCTCCTCTTCATGAAACTAAGGCCACGTCATGTTCGGCCCTCGGTCGGCCTCGCGGCCTTGATCTTCTTCAGGGGGTAGTTGGATACCCTCTTGCATGGTGGGCTCCGTGTTCCACCACGGCGCATGCTTGGTTGACGCACCGGCTCGGCCGGCGGCTCGGGGTGGTGGTTGGTGATATAAAACCACCTCGCCTTCATCTGGTTGGAGTCGATGAGTTTGTATGGCGGTCTTGGCGGCGTCTTCACGCATCCGAATCTGGCGCCTCGACTACTCGTGGGTCATCGGTGCTTGGTTGCGGCTTCACGGAAGAACTTCAATAAGATCGATGGGGTTTGATCCCCAAAAGCTTCGAAGTGCACAAAAGATGGAGGTGTGGAAGATCCCATTGGGGTTGAGGTTAAGGTACTCGATGCCGTAGTACCATCCTTTGAAGAAATCGCGGCGGCGCAAGTCCAGCTCCACGAAGGCGAACATCGGATCTCGTCCGGGTTCTTCTCCATCGGTATGGATCACGGTGGCGGTGCGCCATAGATCCATCTCCTTCTCACGGAGGAATCCGCTGTTGACCAAGGCGAGGAGGTCCTCGGTCTTCAACTTTGCCTTCTTCCATTCCTTGCGGATTAGGCGGCGAGGCGGCGGCGGCGGCGATTGGCGGCATCTCGGCTTCATCACGGCTCCTCTTCTTGACGCGGTCTTCTTGCTCTTTCTTTGGAGCGTCCTTCATCCTCAAGTCACGAGTCTTCACTCGCATTCGCTCGGGGCTAGGAGGCGGGCTGTGGCGCGGCAGTAGATCTAATCTACTTGGCGGCAGCGAAGGCGGAGAGCGAGCGGTTCTCGGATCTAATCTGAGAATCTTTGTTCTTAGGGTGAAAAACCTAAGGGTTCAGGTTATTTATAACCCGGCCGGCGGCATTCGATTCTAAGCGCGGATGACAGAGCGGGTGACTCGGCGGTGACTCTTCAACTTCCGATTACTCGATGCTCTCCATCTCGGGGCTCGACTACTGATGATCGATGGGCTACACCATATCAAGACCCACTTCGGGACACATTCTGATCAAGATGATCCTTCAATTCGAGAGAGTACTCGACTCAAGGCTCGGGGGCTCCGTGCCACGTGTCCTTCGGTTTTTTCTCCGGATTTTTCGGGATAAGATTGACAAGACTTCAGATTGACCCTCAGCTTGAATCTACGATTCGACCTAAGGCTCGGGGGCTACATTCCATATGGAATGTGATTCTTCGAATCGCATTTTCCATATGGTTTCTTCATCAAAACAACACAAGTACTATTGAAGACCTTCGAGAGAAGCACTCGGGGACGCTTGGGGACTACTCGAGAAGACTTCAAGACTACTCAAATATCAGCTGGAGTACCTTCCAGCCTCGGGATGATTCAAGCATTCTTGAGGACTTTCGGCTTGTGGAACTCGGGGACGCTCAAGGACTACTCGCCAAGGCCATCAAGACTACTCGAAGACATCACCTTTCGACTACAAAGTACTCGGGGGCTTGTCGTACGGACATCCACAGGCCCACAACTCGGTGGGTCTTGGGACCGACTACTCAAGTGGGCCCCACAGGACTACTCGACTTGGGCTACGGCACCTGATGGCGTGGAGCACAAGGCATGCAGAGGACTAGTACTCGGTTAGGAAGCTAGACATGTCCGAATCCATGTAGAGTACTCCTAGCCGCACATGACTAGAACTCCTCTGGCAAACCGACTTGTAACCCTGCCTCCCGGACTATATAAGGCGAGGCAGGGACCCCTATTTCATTGTCCGCATCATCTTGTAAACACATCCAATCAACCCAGAGCTACGCAGCATACATGACGTAGGGTATTACGCTCATCGCGGCCCGAACCTGTCTAAATTGTGTGCCACGTGTCTCTCCTACGAGTTACCGATCTCGGCGAGGCCACATTCATCTACCTCGGGTACTCCCCTTGGTAGGTTGCCGGTCTAAAACACCGACAGCGGGGTCACCGTGATCGGCGTCGTACTTGGCACGTCGCCGATTCTCAATCTCATGTTGATCGCGGAGCTCGCGCTTCATGATGCGGTGAACACCCCTGGGTGCACCGTACTCGCGGTCGTAATCCAAGCGGCGACGGAGCTCGCGCTCCTCGCGCTCTCGGTGACGTTGGTCGACGACGACACGGGCATCGCGAGCATGCCTGTTGGCGTCGAGGTTGATCACGAGGTCACGGCAACAGCGGCGGGCGGGCGGGTTGCTCAGGGTTGTGCTGAGTGACCTCCTCCCAGATGGGGGAGAGATGGCTGCGCATAGGTCGAAGAGATCGACTGCGCGAGTGGCGGGTCGACGAAGACACAGCGGACTTGGAGGTCGCGCTCTTCTCTTGCACCAGGGCGTTGGCGACTCGGAGGTACGCGAGGGCACCTTTCGGCTTGAGTCTGGACTTGTTGGAGTCGGGTAATGGCCGCACCCAGGTTGGCTTGGGGGCTGTTGAAGGTCGGGATCCCAGCTTCCTCGAACTCGAGAAGCAGGTCTCGAGTGCAGGGCAAGATGCGCCGCTGCTCTTCCGTACGTCGCTCAGCGAGACGGGCGTTGGCTTGGAAGCGGGCCGCCTCCTCGGAGTTGGTCGCACCTGCGCGGGGTGGCTCGTTCTCGGAGATCACCATCACCTGACGGAAGACGATCTCCGAGTCATTGGGGGAGATGCGCACTCGGACCTTCTGGAACTCCCCGCAATCCGGAGACTAGGTAGGTCGCTTAGCTCGGCGAGGGAGCTCGTGGTCGATCTTCTTCCGTAGGCGGCACCCACGGAGGGTATGCTTCGCACCGTCATAGGTGCAGGGCACGTCGGTCGCGCCTTGTGCGGTCGGACCTTGGGTCGCGAGAAGGTCACCCGCCTGCAGTTGGATCACAGGAGGCAGCGGGCTGGCTCGAGGCGGCCGGCGCGAGACTCCAGACGAAGGGGAGCAGCGTTGTGGCGTGGCGATTACTGCCGAGTCTTTGGGCTCGTTCGCGAGATCTCGAGTGTCCTCATCGAGCCAATGGCGCTTTCCATCCCTGGACAAGGTCACAAGGTGCAGGTGGGTGGGTCTCCGTCTGAGGATCGGGAACACGAGGCAGCGGACGTCGTGACGACACCTTTCGGAGGTCATGGGAGAGTGGAGGCTGGGGCGGGAGAAGTCGACATGAAGGATCCAAAGTAGATCTCCACGGGGTCGGCGAGGAAGGCCGCCATGCTCGCCGGAAGGCGACGCCAGATTGAGGCCACCATCTTTGCCTGACGAGTTCCCGATCGCCCCTACAGCGCGCATGGCTGCCGAGGTGAGACACAGACGAGATCCGCTAGGGGGTTGCCCTAGAGGTTTGCGAGGTTAATGGAGGATCGGGACCTAGGCGTGGGTGGTTATGCACAGGATGCACACGGAACTAGGTGAGTATGGCGGCGAAGAACAAGGAGACAAGGGTTTAAGGCGGTTCGGGCCCCGAGTAAAACCCTCGTCCGATTTGGTGGTGGATTATGCGAGGATGAGTTGTCCTTGTGCATGGAGCCCTAGGTCGCCTTATATGGGGGACGGGCTGGGGTTTGCATCTTGTGGTCGGTTGACCGATGTCGGGGTCAGTTACAAGCGTGGGAAGCTTATTTCCCAGTTATAAGGAGTATCCGTGATACTCAGCTACGGTGGTGGCGGCGCGGGTCACCGTGTCTTGACTTTACGCCAAGGCTTCCGGATCTTCGGGATCTGATCAGTGCGCGGTCTTGGAGGCACGGATAAGGTCGCTGGGCCCACTTGTAAGGTCGGTGGGTCTTCTGGAAGGTCGGGTCCACTTGTCGGGGCCCACAGGACCTGGCCGGTGGGGACGCATGGGTACCCATGTCTCTCACCCAAGGATTGGGATAGGTCCACGTCACCAACCGTATGTAAGCTTTAAGTGGCCTACTTCTAATGGCAAAGAAAGGAACAAGGTAGAGGCTGGGTTTTCCTTAGCAGCAGCAACAACATAAAAAGAATAGCATCTCCAAATCCCACCAAATCCCAACTCTCTCATCCACATCCGATTATATCTGGACACCCAGATCACCGTCACTAGATCCTATCTCTATCTAGGGTCGGTGTGAGAACTCCCACTCCTTGCACCTCAATGATTGCACCCGGATCCGTGAGGCAGAGGGAGCAACTCTCCTCTCCCCGAGTACAACCACGGCTCACCATACACTCTCATCCTATAAGGGGGGGAGGTAGAAATCCCAAAATGTAAGAGTCGGAGTAAACAATGGGCATGTCCATAACCGAGGGACGCCTATACGTATAGATCTAAAACTCTGCGAGGCGTGTACACAACTCGGAATGGCACCGGCGTGATCAGCCAACGAGCCCATCCTACGAACACCTAGGAGTTACGATTCCACCCTACATCCGGGTCTCGATGCGGTCCGAGGACCGCCCAGGAATGTGAACATGCCCCGTGTGGCCACCACGGAGGCGACTACAAAGGAAAGGGTCCTCACCCACTTCCCTCCCACCGATACCCTCTATCCTACTAGCGGTATGGAATCACACTTGCAGTCGACGGCCCTATCCGCACCTCGGCGAGGTGTGTGTACGAAAGTCCGTGAACACAAAGTGACCCACTCGGTTTTAGACCGAGGCGAGCTCCTATCCTCCAAGTCATCACAAAAACTCCAACACCTGTGCTCCTAAAATAGTGTACCCGCCATATGTACCAAATCGGGCATCGCCCGAGAAGACGATCCCGGCCCCGATCCCCGGATCGGGTTGTCTTGAGCTCACCCCGCCAAGTATCCCAAAACACCTTCTCCTGACGGTTTTTCCCCACACACGCGAAGAAACTACCACATAATCCCAACACATGCATAGCAAGCTCAGCGTATCATCACGCATGAATATAGTAGTAGTAGTAGGTCAATCAAGGACAAGGTAGTAAAAAGGGCAGTGCAAGGGTTTCACCATATCCATCACTATGCAATAATTAAAGCACTAGCAGTTCTAATAGCCATGCCTAATGGGCATTCAAAGAAGGTCGGGCGTGAACCTGCGTGCGGGTAGTCGTCGAAGGCGAAGTCGTCGTCGTAGTCTTGGGTCGGCTCTCTGGCTCCGGTAGCTCCTAGATTCGCGAATACAAATAAATATCAGAGCTAATTGCAAATAACACCAAAAGAAGAAGCAATAAGAGCCGAAAGGGAGCAAACACCTAACTAACGGGTGTGTCATGATTTTAGAAAGATTATGAAAGTGGTTTCATATTTTTCGGAGCTCGTATGAATTAGTTATGAAGTTTTGAAGGTTAAAACCATTTCTGAAATTAAATTGCGCATATACAACACATTCATCTCTTAGCCAGCTATAGGCTAGCTCTTCCTATCTCTAGGCTGGCTCTAAGCTAGCTGCAGGCCAGCTCCTATGCCTGAGGTGGCTGCCACACAGATAGCTCTAGCTAGCTGCAGGATGGCTACAAGCTAGGTGGCAGCCTAGGTGGGCTGGCGTGGCGGCGCATGGGATCGGAGGGATCCGGTGCTGAGGCGTGTGGCGGTGGTGTTGCTCAACGAGATTGGCGCAAAGGATCCCAGCGATCCGGCAGCTGCGTATGGCCGAACGTGTGGCTTAGCAGGGAGTGGAGGTGGCGCCACGGATCCGCTGCGATCCGGATCTGCTTTGGCCAGGAGAGCAGGGTGGGGGACGGGACCTAGAACTAAGGCGCCTCAGGGGTGTTCGACGTAATGTCACCAAGGCACTGCGGCAGAAGCTCGGCCGTGACGAGCTTCCACGGCCGCGAAGGAAGAGGATGATGGCGAGGCTCTAGGGATTCGAGAGGTTTTATTTGGGGCCGAGGCGCTTTGGCGGAACGGCAGCGTCGTGGCAGCGGAGCTTGGTGGCGGTGGTTCGCTCGGCGCCCGCGTGTCGGCATCATCCCGCGTCAGCGCGAAGCAAGGTGTCGAGCCAGTGGCCTCGTCTTGCGCCGAGGAAAGGGAAGAAGGGTTCGGCTTGGCTTGCTTTAGCAGGCACGGCGGCGACGAGAAACAGATGATGGTCGGGCGATGAGCAGATGCCAAACACGGTGAGGGCCTCGGTCGTGCGGGCTTAGGCATTTGGGACACGCGCGTGCATAAGCACGCGCAGGGCTGGGTGTGTTCGGCGCGAGGCTCAACTCGGGGTATGGCGGGCGGCAGGCGCGTGGCGGCGGGCTTCGGTTTCGCGCGCGTGGGGGTGTTCGACCAGGAGCCAACGCCTCGCTCGGGCACGGCGGCGGTGAAAGATGTGACGGTGCAGGTAGCGGCGAAGGCGAACGCTAATCGCGTGCCCGGACGTTGCGCAAGGCAAAGGCCTTGCCTTCCTGCGTGGGTGCATGCGTGTGCAAACCGGCATGCACGTGCTCGTGAAGAACGTCGAGGGCCTAAGGTCCGGCCTGGAGAGCAAAAGGCCCCGCCTTGCCGCAGCTCAACGCGATGGCGCAGGGGGAAAAACATGTGGCGGAGGCACGCGTGCTCTTGCCGATGGCGGCGGCGACATGAGCGGACAGCCAGCAAGGACTCAAGGGGAAACAGCGGGGACGAGCAAAACGGCCCTTGGCCGGTGCAAGGCAGCGGCACGTCGGGATGTGCAGCGCGACACGGCACGGCACGCGCGTTAGCCGTAAGGCGAGCACACCGGTCGGGCACGCGGCGGCGGCGAGCACCGGCGATGATGCGAAAACTAAGGGTTCTCGGTGGCGCGGCGAAGCTTGGACCACCACGCGCGCGCGAGTGCAGCGGCGTGACGACGAAAAGCAAAACACGGTGGTGGCGCTGCGGCGTGCGCGCGCTCACGGAAGATAAAGGCGGTGAGGTCCAGCGGTGGCGGCAGCGATGGCGGCACCTGCAATCGAAGATGCACGCTGGCCCACGGGCGACGGCGTTTGTGGCAGCGGCGTGGAGTAGAACGGCGAGCGGGGGTCACCACCTCACGCCGGGCGGGTTCACAGCGAGAGGAGGAACGCCTCACCTGGTGACCCAGTCGGGCGAGGTGCAGCGGTGGAGAGGTGGGCGGTGCAAACTCAACTCTTCGAGCAGGAGTAGAGCGGGACGTCGCGCGCGGAGAAGCGAGAGGATCGCGACGGCTTGGGGTAGAGGAAGCAGGGGCTTGCGGCGCTCAATCGGCGCGGCGTCCTCAGTGCGCGCCCGTGGTCCATACGCTGCTGCCGCTTTTGGCTCGCAGCTCGAGGCGGCAGCGGCATCGATGTCGTGGAGCAAGCGACCACACGCCGCCCGGGTCTCCCTCGGCGTGCGCCCAGCTGGCAGCGTCTCCTCCTCGGCTTCTTCCTCCCTCCTCCTCTCCTCTACGTGGGCATATTGGGGAAAACCCCGGTGCGGTGGAAGGGTGAGCCGGTGGTCGGGGTGACCTCAGGATTGGGTGAGCACGTGGAGGCCATCCGTGCGCCAAGACGGCAGAGAGCAGCGTCATGGCCTCCCCCTCATGGGTGTCGCCCCCACGGCTTGCGTCACCCGGGAAGGGAAGGGAGTGGCGGTGGGCGCTCAGCGTGTAAGCCGACAAAGATAAGGGGTAGGTGGGATGATTTTCCTTAACTCCTATTCCTTAAACTATTTCAATTCAAATTTGAATTTAGAATTCAAATTTGAACCACACACAAATAAAATCCAAATAAAAGCCATAAACTCAAAAATTATCACACTAGCATTTTTATATCCTAAAATTTATTATTTAGCCCAAAATAAATCTAGGAATTTAGGGAAGGGTTCAAAGAAGACATCCTTATAATTTTAAGCATGCACTCAATTTCAAGCAAAAATTTTGAAATCCACATTTTTGAATAACAAAACATTCTGGAAAACTCCGGGATGTTACAGTGATTTTACAAAAAATCAGAAAAAAGAATCAATGAATTTGGAGTTACTATGACCGAGAAACACTAGTTTCAAATTTTAATTATAGATTAAAAAGAAAAAACGATGGGGCAAACGAGCTCAGCGTGCGCCATGTGGTCGCGGCGAAGCAACTCGACCAATCCATTGCTACCACGTGGTCCTGAAGTTCAAACGATATGTATATAAACTAAATTATCCTCAATTTACCACAACTCATGAAGTGTCCTAGTGGTAGCAAATGCGCTCTTGATGTGTGAGGTCGTGGGTTCGAATTCCATCCTTGCGTGCTCTTTTTTTCATTGTAGCTCAGTGGTAACACATCCTCCTCCTTTCCCCCACGTCACGGGTTCGAGTCCCTTGTCCACTCCAATTTTTTTGCAGTGCCGGATTATTTTTTGGAGGCGATGGGCCATTGGGCTAGCGGCCCGGGCCAGCATGGCTTGCAAGTGGTGGTCTGCGGCCGGCCACGGCTGTGGTGCAGCCGGCTGCAGCCGGGGTGCGGCCGGCCGTGGCTGGCCGGGGTGCAGCCGACCGTGGCTGTGGTGCAGCCGGCTGCGGCCGGGGTGCGGCCGGCCATGGCCAGCTGGGGCGCGGCCGCGGCTGGCCGGGGCGTGGCTGCAACCGACCGCTGCCACTTTTT
The DNA here is from genome assembly GCA_022644695.1 of Cenchrus purpureus. Lineage (NCBI taxonomy): Eukaryota > Viridiplantae > Streptophyta > Magnoliopsida > Poales > Poaceae > Cenchrus > Cenchrus purpureus. Next base: position 191,254,398 of record CP053461.1, on the reverse strand, counting down.
TTCAATTTTTTAATTTTTTCCGTTCATAACATGACTATTTCTTATTTGTTGATCTTTTCAGTTTTTTTTCATTTCTTTCCATTCATAATAGTACAATTTGTTATTTATTGATCGTGACGAATCTGCTAAAACGTCACAGTGTTTGGGCCGGATTGCGACGAATTTAACAAATCGTCATAGTGTTCTGGGCTTCAATATCTATCAGTGCACATCTGTGATGAAAAACAGGAATACGTCGCAGACGTAGTGCTCTTCGTGATGTTCTCTGAGAATGTCGCAGAAAGTTCATCGCGGATTAAATAGTTTCCTGTAGTGCGGCCAGCGTAACATCCATTCGGTACTAGCTAGGACTCGCGACCACTGCTGGAGCAGCGCCGGCAGAGACGGTGCCGGCGGACTGCGACGCGATGGGTTTGGGGACGAGCACGAAGCGGGATGAGAATGAGGAGCTGCAGCGGACCCGCGCGGCATCGTCGTCGCAGCCGCCGAGGTCGAAGTTGCACGCGTAGCTGAGCGGGTCGTACTGGCATGTGCGCCAACGCGGCTGCGACGTCGACGCCGCCGATGCCGCTCGCGAGCGCCTCCGCTCCGGTGCCGGCCGCACGATCAGCCGTGAGCCCGAGCCCGCACTGCCGCAGCGGCGTAGGCGCCGGTGCGGAGAGAGAACCAAAGGAGAGGAAGGAGAAGATTGATGGACCCACCAGGGTAAAATGGTCATTTTACATATCTATTTGACACCGTTAGCTGACAAAATGGACGGAATGGCGTGGAGGTCACACAAGTTTACGTGAATGGCACACAGGTGCGAACGAACTTTCTAGTGGCACACAGGTCTGGAGCAACTTTTTTAATGGCATACAGGTAAAACTCTCTTAATTCTCAAATCAGCTCTGCTCAGAACACTATTCGAAGCTAGAAGGGAGGTTTGCTGATCGTGTTTTAGAGATAGCCCAGCTTCGAGCTGCTATATGTGCATGGAATCTCGGAATTTCGGAAACCTTGAGCGGACTCTCAAAATCTTGGAACAAGCAAAATCTCGGAACGAGTAGAATTACGTAATCTTGGAACAAGCGAAATCTCATAATTTCAGAAAGAGCGGAATCTTGAAATCTTGCAACTTCGAGCGGAATCTCGAAACCTCGCAACCCCGAGCGAAAATTCATAGAAATATACATACTATATATACAAGCTTTTATGCTTGCAGGGTGTATCCTTTATAACATTTTACGTTTTTACCAATTTTTATCTTTTATGCGCCTCGAGTAGAAAAAAAATTGAATCCTCAAAGTTTTTGGAAAATTCTTGAATCCTTGAAAAATTCTGGAAAATTCGTGAACTAGAGGAATCTCAGAATCTCCGAACTAGCATAATCTTGGAATCTCGGAACAAACAGAATCTCGGAACCTCGAGTTTCTATATCTTGGAAAAGATGGTGGCTTCCTCGAGGATTTCAGAGTTCACGATTACCATGACAGAAAAAGAGATTTCAAGAATCGAAGTATTCCATTGAGTCGCGAACGTCTAAAAATTTTCGCTGAGCACCCTCGGAATCTCGGAACAAGAAAAATATCAGAATCTCAAAATCTCGGGATCTCAAAATCTTAGAATCTCAAAATCTCGGAATCTCAAAAGGAGAAAAAAAATCTCAAAATCCCAGAACAAGCGAAATCTTGGAATCTTGGAGTGAGCAGTCTGTACGAAACAAAGTTTACGATTACCATAACAAAAAATTTTCTTCCGAAGATCGAAGGTGCTAGACATGATTTTTGTTGCAAGTGTGATCTTTCCATTACCCTCGATGGTGATTTCTCTCTTTTGTACAACACAAAATTTCACAAAAAGTCATCTCGAGGTCCAGAGCTCCAGAAAATTGAAACCGCCCCACTTACAACTAATTTCCGAAATATTGAGGGTCTCTGTCACTTGTTATGCAACGCAAGTCTAAGGAAGCAGTGATCTTTACCATCGAGGTTCATACATAAAAAAACTCAGTCCATCTCGCCAAAGTTCAGAAAGAGCGGAAATCTAGGAATCTCAGAAAGAGAAAAATCTCGAAATTTCAGAAAGAGCGGAAATCTCGGAATTTTGCAAACATCAATTACCACAACAAAAAATATTTTTCAAAAGATCGAAGGTGCTAGCTATGGTTGTTGAGGTCATCATTATCATCCCATCACCCTCGATGGTGATTTGTCACTTATTGTGCAACGCAAAAGTCACAGGAGGCAGAAGTCATTACCATCGAGACTTGCTGTTAGCACCTACACATCGTCAAACATTATGATTTAAGGAAAAGGACTGAACTTAGCATGTAGGCATCCATGCAGCACCAGTCAGCACCTTCGAAGCTAGCCAGGAATCCAAGGCTCTAAAGAAAGTGGAAGGTTTATTCAGGAAAAAAAAAGTGGAAAGTTGCGCTTCATAGACACAGTGAAACCTCGTAGTTCAAGCTGCGCTGCAAAATCTCAGAATCTCAGAAAAAGAAAAATCTTGGAATCTCATAAGAAGAAAAAAATCAGAATCTCAGAAAAAGAAAAATATCGGAATCTCAGAAAAAGAAAAATCTTAGAATCTCGGAAGGAGAAAAATCTTAGAATCTCAGAAGGAGAAAAATCTCAGAATCTCGGAAGAAGAAAAATTTCAGAACCTCGCAATCTTGAGCGGAACCTTGTAAAATACTAGTATACTTATTATCAATGTTGACTCCTATGTTTGCAGGTTCCTCGAGTGAGGTAAAGATGAATCTTCTTCTCAGCATTCTCAGTAAAAGCTCTTCTTTCATCAAAATTTTTTATTACTATGGCCTCGAAGCTAGCAAGCATCCAAGTTTCTATATCTCTCATAATTTTATAACCCTCGAGAATAGAATGGAAACTTTGCCAATTGCTGGAAACTCGATGACACGAGAAGAAATCCGGAATCTTTAGCAATGAATGGAACCTGGCCAAACTTCAAGAACTTGCGGGCCCAGAGACAAGGAAACTTTGATAAAAGAAAAAATCCTCGAAGCTATCTATCAAAGTGAATATTCTATGGTTTTTGTATATTGCTCAAGTGCACCAACGAGGGTTATACATACTGCTATATGTGTATCACTAATATATCTATTTTGCAGGTTGTATCCTTTGAAAAATATATTATTTAAGCATACTTACATATTGTCATCTTCTTTAGAAGTTTTTGCTACGTTAAAAATTTTCTCTAGAGCCCTAGAGGGGTTACACTTAAAAACTCACTTCCATTACTTAGAAAATTTTCTTACTAAATTGCAGAACTTCACCAATGTGAGTACTCGTTTTCAATGAATTTTTTTATCCTCCATAAAAACTAATTAAAAAATTAATAGTCAAAGCAACCAAGAGTTGCTATATCGACTAAAGCTGAAAGTAAGTCCACAAAAGCTTCTGATCAAGCTTTTGTCGACTTATCTATTTATTTCTAATGTTATCATACTTCTGATCGAAACATCCTTCAAACAAATACCGATGCTTTCTCCTTTGCAGGAATATTAGTTTTCATCGAATGGAAGCATGGTGTTTTGGTTCAGCGGACATTTGGGTCTTGTCATTTATTGGAATTATCTAAACACTTGGCTTTCATCGTTCATTGGAATCATCTCTATCTGTATTCATCAAGTTATAACCTTTGGAAGCTGATCAAGACGATCCAGGACGTTATTCTGTTGAGCACTACTCTCTACTATAAGATAAATCTATGCATATCCAAGCATTTCATTCATGTGCATTAGCATGCATCATAAGCATTGCATGGATACATCTCATACATGAATCAAAAAGATTACATTACAAGGAAACAAGTTTATATTATTCTACAATATTACTTTCAAATACTTACTTTCCGTATTTACATTCCAACGTGAAAGGCATGAGACAACAATAAGTTGTGGCCTCGATCCCAACCCAAAGGGAATGTTTCCAAGAAAAGGCCTGAGACAACAATAAGTTGTGGCCTCGATCCCAACCCAGAGGGGATGTTTCCGAAAAAAGGCCTGTGACAACAATAACTTGTGGCCTTGATCCCAAAAAAGTTATGAGAATCCCAACCCAGAGGGGATGTTTCCGAAAAAGGCCTAAGATAACAATAAGTTGTGGCCTTGATCCCAAAAAAGTTATGAGAATCCCAACCCAGAGGGGATAATTTTGAGAAAAGGCTTGAGGCAACAACAAGGTGTGGCCATTATCCCAAAACGTGATTCCCAAATAGGGCAACAACAAGTTGCACGGGAAAAATAAAAAAATGGCATCAAGACAACAACAAGTTGTAGCCATGAAATCCAAAGCTATATGAATTATGGGAAACACAAGAGTTCTGAATGAGAACTCAAAGAGGAACTATACTTTTTGAAAAACATATCATTTCAGAATTTTATAAAATCATAGAACTTTTGATAATACTGAATTTCTACAAAAACTCAAGTAGGTTGGAGCAACTAAGGGTTGCGATATCAACCGGGGCAATAACGGCACAAAGGCATAAGTCCACAAAACTCTCGAACCGAGTTTTGTCGACTTATACACAATTCATAAGTTTTCACAAAAAGGAAGAAAATCTTCAACATATTTTGCATGACAATGGCAAGGTGGGGAGGGTGACGTTTTTTCAAAACATTTTGTTACCATTTCACATGCAAAATGCCTATCATTGCAAATCTTACTTCCGAAAAAACTAACATTTCAGGAATTACAAAGGAAGCTTGATTATATGACCAGTTTATTTCCAGTTTATTTTGAAAAGTGAGATATCATAAATCTAACCTTGTTTCACAAAACTCGAAGATTACTGTAGTCTGTGTTTGAAAAAAAGTTTCATAAGTTCTATGATATCAAAATGTTATGACCTAAGCTTGATTGCAGGTTGAAGCAACCAAGAGTTGCAGTATCAAACGCGGCTTTCCCGCCATCTCGCATAAATCCACAAAACTTGAAACAAGTTTTGTCGATCTATCTCCAATTTATTTTCATTCATGACAAACTTTTCAGGTGTCAAAGATAAGCTTTCATGGAAACTGGTCAATGGGTGATATCACTTCGATCATGCTTCAAAGATGAGTAGCTTCGAGTACCACCTTGTGGGCTAAGGGGCTCTGTTTTCTTTCTTGGAACCTTAAATTACACAACTTAAGCGCTCGAGGAGCTCAACTTTGCTATTGGAAACTTTTCTTACTTCTATGATTTTGCTAATATATTATCTTGATATATCTATTCTCATGTGATGGTTTAAGAAAAGATGCAACAATCTCGAGGTACCTCAACATAGATTTTTGTTACTTTTGAGATGTTTCAGGAAAGAGCAAAGTTCTGCGAAGTCAGATGTTTCGGGAATCAGAGAAGAATGCATGAAACTGAGCAACTGGAATCTTATTTTCTGTTTCGAGGCCCAAGGATGAAGACTTCACAAGTTCACTATTGTGAGAATACTCCATCTCAAAGCCCGAGGGGCTCATTCTCGCAGCCGCTACATCTTTGGTTCCACTCCAAGCTAGTAATAGTTTTAGGATGTCACTTTGGAGGCACAGCTAGCCTCGAGTAATGAACCAGCTAAAGGAGGAGAAACACCATGAGACTATCATTCCTCAAGTATGGAAACTTTGCTCAGCTGCGGGAAAACGTGGAAACTTAAGAAGAAATCCATATTCTCAAACAACAGAATATTTCCTTGAGGCCATTTGTTAGCAGAGGCTAGGGCTAGGGGCTGCCGCTTGAAAAAATGACCGAAGCTTGCAGATTTCTCTACAATCAGATAAGTTTCCCACCTATCCTTAAGCTATAATAAAAAAATTTCCTTCTTATGATTCTGCAAATTTTATGTGACATGCAAGTTATTCTAACTAGCAAGAAATATCATACATTTTACAAAGACACATGGTACAAACTCTCTCTATAGCATAAAACAACTTGTTTTCACAATGTTTTGTGCGCACACACATTTATATAAACCAATGGTTGTCATCAATACTCTGAACTGCACAATTCGCTATTTTGGCTTGCTAATCATTTGATTACAAGGCAGCTCTCTTTTAATAGTAGAGGCTTCTTTTCTGTTTTGGAGAAAAAGCTATAAGGCTCAAGGGGCTCGCCCCCAGAATATTTGTCAACCTCAACATCATCATCTACCTCCACGACAACGCAAGGGACTCGCCTCTGGAATCACTATCGACCTCGGCATCGCCTCAAGGGGCTCACCCTCAGAATCTTCATCTACCTCGACATTACCTCAAGGGACTCGTCCTAAGAATCTATATCATCCTCGACATGGCCATCAACCTCGACATCATCCTCATCAACCTCAAGTCATCCGCTCTATTGACCTGAGGGGCTCAACCAGACCACTTACACTACGTATGGAGTTTCTGTCATGAACACCAGGCAAGAGGGGACGGGGTGTACTGGAGGACCAGTCCATCCTAGTTACCTGGTGTTCATGAGAGAAAGCTTGAGGATGTTGGAGCTGCCTTTAGCGACAACTACATCAACTCTTGAAGCAAGGTCTCCTAATCAAGGCTGAAGAATGAAACTTCGGAACAAAGCTCTTCTTTCAAGACACTTAGAGACATGTAATATGGAGTTAGAGCATGTAAACTCGAGAATGTGCATACTCTTTTCTCCATACCCTTTTTTCCCACTGGGTTTTTGGGATGGAGTTTTTAGTGAGGTGCACACGGGAAGGTTGTAGAGGACATTCCTTTTACAATCAAAGTCTAAGTTGTGTCGGGCCTCTTTTAAACAGGAACAACTATTAGGTCTTGTTGTACCGGCCAAGACCAAATAGTTGAGGGGCTACTATTGGTGGTGCGCCTTAGGATACCTAAGGCTAGGGACCCCCATGTGTATAAAAGAGGCCCAAATAAGGGGTATAAGGTCGTATTTGTAAGGGCCAAGGACCTGATTGTAACATCTAGGGACTCAATTGTAATAGTTAAGGACCCAAATGTAATATTCAGCCCCACTGATGGAAATAATATAAACAACCACCTCCTCTCTCCTAGGGTTTGAAGGGGAGGGCGCCTCCTCTTCCTATAAATAGGACCCAAGGGGTGGAGGAGGAGGGGGCTTGGCCTTTGTGTTCATTGGTTTCTTTGTTCAATTGTCTCAAGTGCTTTCATCATTCCTCCCTTTGTGTCTGTTTGGGATTTCCGAAATCCCAACATAGAGATAAAAAAAGGAAGATAAGTGTTTGTTCGATTGGGTGATTCCCGTCAATCGGCCACGGACCCTTTATATTTATAGGGTGGGGAGGTCTTGCCCTGCAAGGAAATTATTTACAATTCGAAATCTACTTAGGATTCCTCAATTTGGTTCGGACTCAGGGGAGGACGGTCTAACTGCCGGGGTCATGCTGTTAGACCGCTTGGCACTTTTGCCGGACCGACTCTGTGGCAAACCGGTCGAGCCTGGTGACCCCCTCAGACCTACTGGCCCACTGATTTGGCTTAGCTGCCATTTTTCAGTGTCAACATATGCCTCCTCTATTTTTTTAGTAAAGCTTGTGTACTAAAAAATACATCTAAGGTCGAGTAACAATTTTCACCAGCCATTTGTCCTAAGGGCGATTCTCATTGAAATCGGCCATATCTTCTCAATCATCTTCGAGATCCACACGCTCTGTAGAAGAACTATAATCATTGAGTTGTTCATCATCTTCTGGTTCAGGTGCCGGTGGCAACTCATTGTCACAAGCCATGAGGGTCGAAGAAGGAAAACCCGACGGCATCTCTGGCTTGGCCGGTTTGACCGCCTCAGGATCCAGTCTAACCGCCCAGGCTGGTTTGACCGCCTCTAGACCCAGTCTGACCGCCTGGGCCGGTCCGACTGCCTCCTTGATCGGCTCTAGCAATGAGGTAGCTTTGACTCTCCACTCCTTCCCTTGCGGCACCCTGGGTCTGTATTGGTTGAACATCTCATCCCTTTGTAGCTCTAGCTCTTTTTCTTTCTTCTCTCGAGACCTCAATCGTTGAAGCTTCCTCCTTTGAGTATGAGTTAATCCAGGAGGACACCACCTTGGCAAAAAGTATTTGGAATTAGAACCACTTCCACTGGCCTTATGGTCATTAGCAGCAACAAATCCTTTTTGAGTAGATATCCCCACCTAATCATTCAAGACAACCGGTTTTTGCCACCTTTCTCAATGGGAACATCCATTGTCCCAACTTGGATGATATCTTGACCAGTAGTCCTCTTTGGGTCGATGTCCATCTTTTCAACCTCCTCCATTCCAACCTTCAGCTTGTAAACTTGCTTCAGAGAAGATTGAACAAATTTTTTGGACAGGGCGGTCTGACTGCGTGCCAGGAGCGGTCTCACCGGGTCGGCCTGATGGCCTTGACCTGATTGATGGAGCGTTACACGGTCTTGCATAGGTCGTGAAATTCTGTCCAGAGTTGTTTTCCTTGGTCCTTCCCATCCAGGATGAAAGGATTACTGATATGGCACCCACATCACTCCATTATCATCATCAATTGAGCTAGGTAGATTTGAACTTGAAGACGCCCATGATGAAGCGAAGTGTTGCCCTTGCTGAGAGGATTCATCCTTGAACCTTGTAGCTGCTATAGGAGGCGAGGATGACCTTTCTTGATGTGTGGGTGACCTCATCCTTTTTTTAACGACCGATCGCTTGTAACGGCCTTTTGCATAGAATATTTGTCAAACAGCATATCAACTGTGACCTTTGGCTTTGGTATACTCTGCTGATTCTTTGCCATGTTAAGCTTCCAATTCCCAATCTCTGGTCGCTTCGGTTTGAGCATCTTTGGGTGACCATGGACAGAGGCAGTCTGACCGCCCTTCCCACCCGGTTTAACTGCCTTGTCTTGAGTAGGCTCAAACGGTTGCTGAGAAGATGGAGCAGACAACCCTTGCCCTCCATGTCTAGAAGGTTTGACGGTGATCTTGAATGTTTCTCTACCATCAGGGATCTTCTCATAAGTAACTTCTCTTGTTAGCTCTTTTCCTCTCAAATCGGGTCGCTCTTCCCCGACCATCACATTTTCCCTTTGGTTGCTTCGACTTGATGCGGCCGAACCAGAACCTTAGGCTGTTGCAATTCTATGGTGTTGATAGGAAAAGGATGCTTGTTCACTTGCTTTTCATGAAGTAGCAAACGACCTTCATTTAACGCTGATTGAATCTTATGATGAAACACACTGCAATCATTAGTAGCATGAGAATAAGAATGATGATATTTACAATATACACGTCATTTTATCTCATCAAGTGGAGGCATGGTATAAGATATGTTGATATTTCCAAGTTTAAGCAATTCATCAAAAATGCGATCACACTTAGAAACATCAAAAGTAAATTTTAATTCTTCTTGCCGACCTTTTCTAGCCGGCTTAAGTGATGCACAAGAATAAGATTTATCATCAAAAGGCCATACAAATTCAGCATTATAAACTTCATTCTCATCGTTCAAATTATGAGAAACATAATCAATCACATGAATATCGGATCGATGAGATTCAAGTTTTTCATTTTCTTTATTCAATTTCAATTCTTGTACCATACCTCTCACAAGAACAGAATCAAGCAAATAAAAATCCACACCTTCTAATCTTTCTCTAAGAGCAGATTTTAAACCTTTAGCAGCAAGATTAGCTAGGTCGGAATCAGAAAGCGACAAATTAAAATAACGGTTTTTAACCTCTTTAAAGCGCTTAAGGTAATTAGAGACTGTTTCATCTCTACCTTGCTTAGCCGATGTCAAGTCTGTCAATTTTACTTGATAGTCCCCACTAAAGAAGTGATCATGAAATTTTTTGTTCTAATTGATTCCAAGAATCAATAGAGTTAGGGGCTAACAACGAAAACCAAGCAAAGGAGGAACTCGTTAAAGACAAAGAGAACAAACGCACTTTCAAAGCATCATAGGTACTTGCTTCACCTAGTTGAGCAATGTATTGACTTATGTGCTCCCAAGTTGCACGATTATCCTCACCACTAAATTTAACAAAATCAGGTACACGCCAACCAGGGGGGTAAGCCATAAGATCAAAATCGGCTTTATAAGATTTTTGATACAACATAGAACTACCCATATCAATACCGATTTTATTTTTCACCATGCTAGCTACCTCTTCCTTAAATTTAGCAAATTCATTCATAGTATCTAGCTGGGATTGCATTGTAGCTGACATATCAACTCTATTCACAAGGGGTAGATTATAATTTGAAACAGTCATCATCTGGCCAGACAGGGCGGTCTGACTGGCTATGGAGGGGCGGTCTAACCGGGGTCGGCTTTGGTAATGATGATTGTCCTAGATAAAAACCTGCCAGCATGCCATACACAGGTGTCTCAGTTGAGGTTCCTGGCGCTGCCGACAAGTTTAGTTGTAACACCCCTTGTGAATCCAATTGAGGGATAGAATCATTAATAATATCAAAACTACTACTTTCACCCTCAACTTTTTCCAAATGAGTAATCATACTAGCAACCTGACTATGCTAATTACTAAAAGCATGCTCAAATTTATCAGATAATGTGGCAAGCTTTGTAGATAGATCAGATTCAGGTTTGCTTACAGTGGTGATTACCTCAATCTTGTCGTTGTTTAGTTTGATCGCTGGCAACTCGAAGTTTTGAGCTATCGTCACCTTGCCTGAACAATCTTTCTTGGTGCCAGAGAGGAATTGCTTCTTGATGTAATATTGAAGTTCCGCATACTTCCTCTGATCCTCTTCGCTGAGTTCTTCAATGCTTGACATGATAACGTTTGACAAAGCGGTTATAAAACCAGATCTGTCCCCAGCGGAGTTACCAAAAGTGTGTTGTCGCTTTTTCTGGTCGAACACACGAGTGCATTAGATTGCGTGAAGATCGAAATCACACCTTGTTGGAATTTCTTGTCATGGGCAGTTAGACCGCGTAGGCCACGCGGTTAGACCGCATTGGTCAGGGAACACCGTGAAAACCTAAGATCGCTGCCCCGGGAGGGACCCCGTCAGGGACAACGCCCCTAGGGTTGTTCTAAGATCGGCAGGCCACTTAGAACGCCCTAAATCGCCATAGAGATAAAGAAGGAAGCAAAAGAGGTTGGAAAAGTAGGATTAGAGATAAAAAGTAAGATAAGTGTTTGTTCGATTGGGTGATCACCTTCAATCGGCCACTGGCCTTTTATATTTATAGGGTGGGGTGGTCTTGCCCCGCAAGGAAATTCTTTACAACTCGAAATCTACTTAGGATTCTTCAATTTGGTTCGGACTCAAGGAAGGGCGGTCTAACTGCCGGGGTCACGCAGTTAGACCACGTGGCACTTTGCGGACCGCTCTGATGCACGGTCGACCGCTGGTGACCCCGGTCTGACCGGCTAGCCCAGCCTGATCTAGCTTAGCTGCCATTTTTGAGTGTCAACAAAGAGGGAGAAAACAAGTGAATAGACAAAATGACTCTTGAGGTGTTAGATAAAGGCTATATTTCAAACCAAATGCTTTGAGCGTTCCTTAAAAAGAAAGAGAATTTTGAGTAATTGTTTGTGGTTTTTCCTTTGATTTAATTGAATGCAACTGTTAAGCTAGTTAGTTACATATGGATCGCTGCTTGAGGCTAACCGCATCGCGCGGGAGCTATAAAACTATGCGCACTGGGGGACGGGAATACTCTCGTGATCCCTTTCCCATCCCGATTTACAGGAAACTACGCTGCAGTGGGGGACGGGAAAGGCGACACAAAAATCCTGTCTGCCCCGATTCCTCTAGATCCAGAGGGATCGAGAGCCTCCGCTAGCTGTGTCGGCACCACCACGCCACGTGCCCCCAATGATCTCACGCCCGTGCTCGGAGAGGCATGGCCGCCGGAGGAAGCTGCGCTCGGAGAGGCATGGCTGCTGCCCGCCCGAGGAAGCTGCTCTCCGTTGTACGCCGCTGTGCCCTCGCCGTCGCGGGTCCCCTGCTCCTGCTCCGCGAGGCCGCGTCGTCCCTCTACTCTGGCGCATGGAGCTCCTCCCACCATAGCAGTGTTGATGACTGTTAAGTACCTATTTTAGCTATCGATATTCTCACAAAACATGGAGCAATTGCATTTCTTACACGCATTTTAGCTAAAGAATAATGTAGTTCCACTTGTCCTTGGAGATTATTTGATTGCTGGAAATTACATACAAAGTGAGTGAGAAACCCATCTTCTATGCGCCTAGGGATGAAAACGGATCGGATACGAACGGATACTGTGAATACATATACAAATAATTTTTCTTTCTCGGATCGAATTCGGATACGGATAATATATTTTGTGTCCAATAGTGATATTCATCATATTTGGATAAATTCAACTTTGAATTTCTGGATACTAATGCGGTACGGATAGTTACGGATATTAAATGTCCGGATTCAAATACGGTCTTACCATTTGAGTGTCTGACCTTTTCGGTCGGTCGGTCGGACGGATAATATCCGTACCACTTTCATCTGTATATGCGCCATGTTATGCCACCTCAGCTGAGGAGTGGCTGCCACACATGATCCCATGTGTCCTTGACACGTCATCAATCCAAGATAGGCAAGGTCCAACGAATCAGAGGTCGACACATGGACGTCACTTGGATTGGAGGCCCACTTTGGTTGCAAACCGACTCAACTTCATGCATCCACCTAGAATCTACCCAAGGGCCTACTCATCAGTCACCTGGAGGAAGGAGCTAGCCGGGCCCACAGGTAGACCGAGCCAACCTTGTGTCGGCTGATCCTGGCCTTCCACATAGTGGCTCCTTATTAGTCCTAGAGGGGATTTATGGGATGTTCACAAGGAGAATCAACTCAAAACCATGACTATTGACACTATTTTTTGGCACGTGTTAGAGATAAGGTGAAGAGGCACGAAAGACTAAAGGAGAGCCGATATACGGCGGAAGGAAGGGCAATCGGCCGATCCAGGAGCCAGCCGATGACGACCAGACAAACGAGGCATGCCGATGGTCAAAGAGATGAATCGGTCGGTCGAGGAAGGAAAGCAGCAAGTGAAGAATACACCAAGGAGTGGCACAGTGGAGGTGGGTCAACGATTCGTTGGAGATGGGTCAAAGTCAGTTTAGAGAGTCCAACTCTTGCATGAGTCATTTTAGATATAGTAGTTTTATTTTCTTTAGATACAAGAAAACGTTGTCGTAATCAATTAGGAGTCTGGGTTGTTCCAGAGTATAAGTAGCGACCCTGCGCGGTCGGAAATAGTTTGTACACACCATAATCAAACAAACCTTTCACCTTCAAGCAACCCTTTACAATTTCTGCACTTTACATACACGATTTACTTTTCGGTGACTTCGCCACCAGCGATTTTCCTTTTCCAAATGTGGTTCTTCGAGTTTGTCAGGCTCCATCAATCGACCTCCAGCTAGCTTGTAAGTACTGTTTTGCTGAGTAAATCCTAGGCTTTAACTACCATGCATATCATTGTGATTTTGTCTAGTTCTTTTTTTAAACTCATTGATATAGGTTAGATCTGCAAGTCTTTGTACCAATTCTTGTAGTTTTAGCTTTTATCAATCGATCCAGTTCGAGATCAAGCTTTGTCAGCTTTTTAGCTTACGATTTGCCTACGTCATTCGAAATCAGCTGACATAGTCAATTTCAACATACTTGCACTTCGGCTGCCTTCGAGCCTGTCGATCTTGCTCTGCTTCGTACCGGCCGATTTGGCAGATACAGGCCTCTAAAGACACATCAGTGCCCTAGCCGGTCTAATCGAATTTAACCGTTTTCCTGTCTTCCTTGTCAATCAATAGGTCAGATTGATTGGCACACCTCGCATCGACCAGAGAGTCACGTGTGTTGCTGTGTAGGGGTCACGTCCGATTTTTGCATCAACACACTTTTGGCACGCCCGGTGGGACCCGAAGAAGATGACCAAATCATCAGAACTCCTGATACCTTAGGAGGTTGCGAAGCAAAACATCCAACCAATCACTAAAGACCAATTGAAAGGAGACATCAAGGCTGAGTATGATGCACACATGGCAGAATACAACAAGATGTGTCTATCTTCCTTTGATCTTACCAGAGGTGGAGTCATCAAGAAAGCACCTCTTCCAGGACCAAAGCAGGTCACTTTCACATTAGATCCTGGATAGCTACAAGAGATGATAGATAAAGCTATGCATACGACTCTCATAAATTAGTCACAGACTCACAGGTGCTGGAAAACCACATACAGAATAGTCTGGTGAAGACCCTGAAGGAGGGAATACAAAAAGGTTATGTTGGACCAACATATCATCAGCCCAAGAACAAGGCTCATGTTCATGCATTGGCTTCTCAACTGATTCCAGGTCAGAGTGCTGGTACCTCTCTCCCAGGAGTAACACCAACAACCACTCAAGCTGCTACATCAGGAGTTCAAAGCACAAGCTTCTCTGCTCTAGAGTTTCCCCAGGATAGAGATTCAGAAGGAAATCTAGTGGGTTGGAAGATACCTTTGAGCTGCACTATGCCAGAGCCACAACAGTCCTTCCAAATACCGAATCCAGAGGAGTTTCCTCCTTATTCATATCCAGTGACATTCGGAGATACAGTGGGAACTGCTCATGCTCAGAACAAGAAAACGTGGTTCACCTACGTAGATGAGAAGACAAATATGTTACAAAGATGGGACATATCTCCTACTCATTTGCATATGCTCCATGCACTCCCTTTCCCGGTTCAACAGAAATAGTTTGCAGCAGCTAAAGCTCAGGGAATCGAAACCTCTCCTGTACAACAACGTCCATCGGTTACTCAGCCGATTATGATGCAAGCACCTCCTGTCGTGCATACAACCCAAGGATCACCTGTTCAATAAAGTCAAAAGATGATCGTAAAAGAACAAGTCACACCATAGGAACCAAATGTATATCAGGCTCTGCAGATGATCATAGATCAGCTTGTAAGCTCAGGACAGAGTCAACCACCTAGCCCTTCAGCTAAACAGTCGATTGCACATATTCATATAGCTCCTAATCCTGCAATTGGACACGCAAGTACTCAATACTATTCTGGTGCAAGGCCATCAGTAGAATTGCTGAATCAATATCATGAGTCCAATGAGGAGCAACCTCCACAGAGTCCATCGGCTAGTGTCCAGCCGATAGAACAAATATCTGCTCAAGTGAGGTCTCATTTAAAGGAAGATTTGGCTGATCAGATTACAAAGACATTGCAAAATCACTTTGGAATAAAATCTAAGCAGGAAGTCTACATGTATCGGACACCATATCCTTCTACATATGACCAGATTCCTTTCCTCCAAGTTTTAAAGTGCCTGACTTCACTAAGTTCTCTGGTCAAAATGATACATCCACAATGGAGCATGTCACTAGGTTCATCATACAATGTGGAGAAGCAGCAAGTACAGATGCACTTAAAGTGCATTTGTTCTCGTCATCATTGTCAAGTCCGACTTTTTCATGGTTTACTTCACTTCCGTCCAACTCCATTATCAAATGGGCCAATTTAAAGAAATAATTCCACAACTACTTCTTTGTTGGTAACCATGACATGAAGATCGCGGACTTGACGAAGCTGAAGCAAAGGAACAATGAGACTGTTTTTGCATCTGTTCAAAGGTTCAGAGAAGTTAGAAACAAGTGCTACAGCTTAACCTTAGGAGATAAGCCACTGGCTGAGTTAGCATTCCAAGGACTCTTGCCTTCAATCAAGGAAAAATATGTGTTGCAGGAGTTTGAGAGCCTTAGACATTTGGTGAATCGGATGAGTGAGGAAACAGTAAGGTCTTATGAGCCGAGGAGGAACTTTCAAAAGAAGGTGACCTATGTTGACTATTCTAATTCAGAAGAGGAGGAAGCTGAAATTGGACTTGCGGAGTGGGTAAAGAATAAGAAGATTGTCTCTTGTCCCTTCGATAAGAAAGAACCAGAGAAATTCGGCTTCGATATTACTAAAGCTGACAAGATATTTGATCTATTGCTGCAACAAGGACAGATCAAGCTCTCTCAGTTCCATACAATCCCATCTACAGAGGAGCCAAGGAAGATGAGGTACTGCAAACGACACAATGCCACGTCACATGACACTAATGATTGCAAAGTATTTAGGCAGCAGATCCAATCTGCAATTGAGCAAGGACGACTTAAGTTTGAGATACCACCAAACCTGAAAAGCCGATGAAGATTGATCAGCATTTGTTCCCTACCCACATGGTTGAGGTGTCTGGAAAGAACACACTTCAAACCAAGTTGTTGACATCTGAATCGGCTCAAAATAAAGGAGTCGTTGATCCCAGGGTACAAGCAACCGCTGCTGACATCAAAGGAAAAGGGTTGCTAAAAGAAGAAGAGGAGCCAAGACCTCCACGTCGGCCTGTCACGTCTCATATACTGCTTCGCAAGTTCTAGCAACAGCAAGAGAAGATAAGAGAAAGAGAGGAGTGGGCCCGATGTAATGACAAACATTGGAGATGTCCTTTCTTTAAATACTGCTAGGAAGAGGGGATTAAGCTCCCATCAGCTGAAAATTGTCCAGAATGCAATGGAGCTTATAGCAATGGGAGCTCATCCAAAAGGCCATGCTTTGATGACAAGAGGCTAGTAATCAGGGATCACCATGAGTACAATGATCGGCGTATCCCAGTGCATGAGTGACTGGGGGGCAAGGCTCACATCCACGATTGGCTGGGGGCAGAGTCAAGGGCAATCAGACCAACCGTGATTGGCTGGAAGAGTTAGCTAATAATAACATAGTCCCCGATGAAGATATAATGGGTTGTGCCCCTGAGCGCTATGTACTCTGCAGTTGGATGACGACAAACCAAATAAGCCCCAACATGATGTCAAAAGGCAAGCACATTGGTGTCCAGATGGTTTGACCAAGTCACGAAAGAGAAGAGTACAACACTTGCGTCAGCTAGAGCAACAACAAGAAGAAGAAAGGCGTGTGCTGGACAAGAAGAAGGTTCGGTCCCAAATTTGGCGTCCTAAGCCAAAGGTCGATAGTCATGATGGCAAAGGTCCAACAGTTGCCATTAATATGGTCTTCATGCTACCAAAAGAGTTCATGGGACTATCCGATTCGGACCTGTCCGATGAAGAACAAGGATTGGCTCAGTTGACACTAGACCCAATGCTGGCTATCTTTGAAAAGCTGAAAGATGATAAGAGGAAACACTTGAAATCCTTATTTCTCAAAGGGTTTATCAATGGAAAGCCAGTCACCAAGCTCTTGGTAGATGGAGGAGCGGGAGTTAATCTAATGTCGTACACCATGTTGCGGAAGATTGGGAAAGCAGATGAAGAATTGATCAAGACGGACATGATGCTGGTGGATTTCAAGGGAAATGTGTCTCCGGCTAAAGGCGTCATCTGTGTTGACCTTACGATCGGTAGTAAGACCCTTCCTACCACCTTTTTCGTTATCAACGGGAGGGGATCATATAATCTATTGCTAGGGCAGGATTGGATTCACGCCAACTACTGCATACCTTCCACTATGCATCAATGTATCATCCAATGGACCGGAGATAATGTGGAAGTGGTCAAAGGAGATACATCCTTCAGCATTGCAGCTGTAGAAACGGAATAGTGGAGCTATGAGCGCGTAAGATGCATATCGGGCCAATATTGGGAAACCAAGTTTTTCAGGGTGGCCGATTTTGGTCTACAGCTAGTTCAAGCAGTTGGCTCTGATGATTCGTCTTTATGGATCGAGTCATAGAAGATGAAGGAAAGCTTGGGCACGGGTTTACGTCGGTCGTTGAGTTGGAGAAAATAGATCTTGGGGATGGCAGCAAGACAAGGCCGACCTTCATTTGTGCTAAGCTAGATCCTGCATATAGATTGGAGCTGATCGCATTATTAAAAGAGGTCAAGGATTGTTTTGTCTGGGAGTATTATGAAATGCCTAGTTTGGACATATCAATTGTTGAACATCGATTGCCGATTTAACCTGGGTATCGTCCTTATCAGCAACCTCCCAGACAATGTCATCCAAAGGTTTATCCTAATATTAAAGTCAAGATAACAAAGTTACTCGAAGTTGGTTTTATTCTGCAATGCGATATGCCAAGTGGATTTCTAACATAGTCCCTATATACAAGAAAAATGGCAAATTGTGTGTTTGCATTGATTTCAGGGACTTAAACAAAGCTATGTCGATGGATGGCTATCCAATGCCGGTGGTCGATGTGTTAGTGAACATTGCTGTAGGACACAAAGTCATCAGCTTCATGGACGGTAATGCTGGTTATAATCAAATATTTATGACTATCGAAGATATTGCAAAAACAGCTTTCAGGTGTCCTAGTCACATCGGCCTTTATGAGTGGATTGTCATGATCTTTGGTTTGAAAAATGTTGGAGCTATGTATGAAAGGGCCATGAATTATATTTTCCATGAACTCATCGGCAAGTTAGTGGAAATCTAAATTGATGATGTGGTGGTAAAGTCAAAAGGCTATAAAGAGCATCTGGCTGATCTATGTAAGACACTGGAATGCACAAGAAAACATGGTTTAAAGATGAATCCAAACAAGTGTGCTTTCGTGTATCGGCAGGGCAATTCCTTGGTTTTCTGATACATGAGAGACGGATTGAGATTGGTCAGAAGTCTATCAGCGCAATTGAAAAAATAGAGGCACTGTCAAACAAAAAAGAGCTTCAGTCGTTAATCGGCAAGATTAACTTCATCTGATGATTCATATCTAATCTATCTGGAAGGATTCAACCGTTTGCACC
The DNA here is from genome assembly GCA_022644695.1 of Cenchrus purpureus. NCBI lineage: Eukaryota > Viridiplantae > Streptophyta > Magnoliopsida > Poales > Poaceae > Cenchrus > Cenchrus purpureus. The sequence goes on along the minus strand of CP053461.1, from coordinate 191,235,722 downwards.
TTTGTTGAAGCTCAAGTCTTATCAGCAATTTATATGGGGGAGAGCAACAAAAAGCTTTGGATAATATCAAGGAATATTTAAAGACCCCTAATGTTTTGATGCCCCCTCAGGACAAGAAGCCATTCAGATTATACCTATCGGCTGATGAGCGGGCTATCGGATCGGCCCTAGTACAAGAGTTTGAAGGAAAAGAGTGTATTGTCTATTTTGTGAGCAGAAGACTCTTGTATGCAGAAACAAGATACTCGGCAGTTGAGAGATTGTGTTTATGCTTATACTTCTCTTGCACGAAGTTGAGGCCGTATTTATTATCAGCCGAGTGTGTTGTCATTTGCAAAGATGACGTGGTCAAGTACATGCCATCACTGCCGATCTTGAAGGGAAGAATCAGGAAGTGGATTTTGGCTCTATCAAAGTTTGACTTGACCTATGAATCGGCCAAAGCAGTTAAAGGGCAGATAATGGCCGATCTGGTTACTCAGCATTGTGGTCCAGAGATTTCAACCATCGAGCCTGTTGCATGGACAATGTTCTTTGATGGATCATCATGCGGTTTGGTAGCTGGTATTGGTGTCATCCCCATATCACCTCAGGGAGCAATTCATGAATATTGTATTACAATTGAGAAGACTTCCACCAATAATCAAGCTGAGTATCAAGCTGTGCTCAAGGGAATCAAATTACTCCGAGAGATCAATGTTGAGGCAATCGAAATATGTGTGGATTCTAGGCTTGTCATCAATCAGCTAGAGGGAGAATATGAATGCAAAGATGATATCTTGAGGATTTATCGTGAAGAGTGTCTCCAGCTGCTAAGGTAGTTTAGAATTGTGATGCTCGAGCATATTCCCAAGCATCTAAATGAAGAGGCTAATAGATTGGCTCAAAGCACTTCAGGCTATCGATCGATTCTGACTTTGGAGCTACCTGCCGATGATTGGAGAAAAGAGATAGTCGATTATTTAAAAGATCCATAAAAAAAGTCGATCGGCAGATAAGATATAAAGCCCTCAAGTACGTATTGTTGGAAGATGAATTATATTATTGAACCATCGATCCATCTCCACGGAAAATATGACACATAGCATTTGCACAGCCCATGAAAGCAAAAATGTAATATGAAAGCAACATCCAGATATGTAAATAGTTGAACCGCCACACCGCAAGAGATGCAATATATATATGTATATAGAAACATTAATTGATGGACTTACTGTACTTTGGACTCATCTAAATATGTCTGTACATGTCATTTTACATGATACTCCATTCCAAATTATAATTCATTCAGGTAGGCATAGAAAAATAATTTGTAGAAACATAAAGTCAATGCACATGCTTTCAACAACATTTCTGAAGAGGTGAGAGATCATAAGCATTTTGGCAGTGATGTGTGTGTGAGCGTGTGGGAGAGGGATGGGGGTCACCTTAGATTCGGCCACAGCTGCCTAGTAGAGCTACCGAGGTAGTCTTGTTGCTCGCTCTCGGCCCTTGAAATATAGAACAGGTGATATCAGCGAAGGCATTGCAGTGGAGCTAGGAACAGCCATGTGAGCCACATTGAAGTGGGTCACCTTGAACAAACCAAATGCATCCAGTTCCTTATCCTCAAACTCGCCTTTTTGTATGGAGCAACTTGATTGGTCACAACAATTTGGTAGCAAGCAAATTTACAAAAGAAAAAAAAGATAGCTGACATGCAACAACAATCATTGTCCAAACCATTTTAGAAATAGACCCAACACTGCAACTAAGGGGTAGTTCATTATGTATACTTAGCTAATGTATGAGACATGGTAAAAATTCTACACAGGTTAAAGGTTAAAATGAGGCCTGACTAAGAGATTAGAGATGTAATACAAAGTTTTCAAGCAAATCCACTGCAGCAATTTTATTTTAACAGATTATGAAACATGATAACATAATGGCATAACCCATTCAGGCCATTGTAATTTTCAGTCAACTAATTAATCCCTAACAACCATACAGCTTAAGGCTGCCAGATGAGTTCAGTGCACATACCAGCACCACTGTATATTTCATAACCAGTTAATGCTACATTGTTAAATAGGGTATAACTAACCAAGTTCAACAGCAGTTGCAAATAGCTTAACTGATCTGCATACAAGTCACGTGATGCCCGCTCGAGCACTGACTCGCCAGCCAGCCAAGCCGTCCACGCCTTATCGACTCTGTGGGGGCGGGTGACCGGGCGGACACGTAGGCCATGCCGCGGCCAGGGTGCAGCCGTCCGGGGCCGTGGCGCAGCCGGCCGGGGTTGTGGCGCGGCCAGGGCGCAACCGGCCGGGGCTTGGCCGCTTCGTGGCGTGGGAGGCTACGGCCGGCCGGGGCAGCCGTGGCTCAGCCAAGCGAGGCAAACTGAGCACAAAAATATTGAATGCAAAGGAAAAACACGAATTTGTATGCACAGTTCGAACCTTGACCTCTTCTATTTTTTTGTTTTCTCTGTTTTTTCATACATCGCTCTATTTTTTTCAAAGTTTTTTAATTATTGATCGCGATGATCTAAGTGGCCGTACGACCGGGCCCACTTGTGGTGGCCCACCGATTCGGTCCAGTGGGACCATGCGGTGGTGGAGCCCACGTAGCCACGTGGGAATGGATGGTGGGACCGTATGCGGGATCTGGACCCGCGGTCGAACCGACAATCACACGTGGTTAGATGTGAGACCAGATCCTTATTTTCTTTTTTCAAGTTGTTTTGTGACGATAATATTGTTGTTCTGTGATGCTAGTTTGCTTTCATCATTGGTTCCTCACGGGCAGAACTGGAATGATTCATTTGTGACGAAACAGGTTCGTTGTTCGGTGACCATCCTCTGATTTTCGTCATTATTTTGAGTGTCTTGGCACCGTCACTCATTATCTGTGACGAAGTTACAAAATTCGTCATGGTAGAGACCACTTCCATGACGAATAAATGAAACGTCACTATCAAATCGTCATAGATATTAACATTTCTACTAGTTACTGTAACCTAGGATATACACAATACTCCATTGCATCAGTCACCCTATGCTATTATGTTATCAACAGAAAAACTACTTATGCATTTTTCTTTTACATTTAAACTCTCCTTCAGGCTTCATGGGTCCTTGCTTGTGATGTAAACAATCAATGTGCTACTTGTAGCTACTAGATGAATTACTTTCGTGTGCACAGCTTTAAATACTTTGATTCTTTACATTCCATCCAAAATAATGAGGGAGTTAGATTCAGTCCATTGTCCAATGTCGAGGACTGCATAGCACCTTGGTAACTAAGAACCGGTGGATCCATATCCAGAGCTCCTCTGATATTTTCTTGGTAGCACTAAAAGTTCCTGAATAAGTTGGTTCTTACCTGAATCCTGGCATGCCTAAACTAGATATGTTCATAATGTTGCAGTGTGCTAGCTGATTTCCTCAATTCTGGAGACCAACGAACTAATATGTTATTTGCATTGCATATCAGCATTGCTTTTAAAATTCAGTTCGATTTTATTTGATGTATATACAATCATAAAAATTGTAGAAGTTCTCACTAAAATGTCAGATGCTCTTTGGTTTCATCTAACACTTTTTTGGCTTAAATTAAATAGAGGATAGACAATTGGATCAAGGAAAGACATGAGATTCCAACAAATAAAAAGAGCAAGAATGTACTCAAAGTGAGGAACTGCTGGACAGCTACAACTTTTTGTTAATGTGAATATAGAAGTACAAGCGAGTTGTCGATCAATACCATGCACGACGACTAATAAATATATGGATCGCGTTATTCACACTGGCCCAGCGAAGTCCTAAGCGCAGCCCCGACCCTGTAGTGTACTCATCCGGGGCAACCACCCAGGGCCCCCAAAATTCTAAGGGCCCCCAAGCAAGATACTTTGTATTGTACACTACTCTCATGTGTACTAAACCGAGCAAACAGCTAGTTCAAGTTCATCTAGTCACCATTGGGTAGTTCATCTCCACCACCAGTCCTTCCGCACCACCGATGACTATGGAAAAAGATTAGTCCCCAACTAATTTAGATAATATTTAGTTCTTTACGGTATATTCTTCCATTTTTTCTCTTTTTTACACAAATTAAATCCAAATCAAATTTTTAATATTGATTTTTTTTAAAAAAAACTCTACTTGGATGCAGCAGCATGTATGTTTTAGTTTTGACTTTGCACAGCATCACCAACTGCTAAAAAAATTTGGTTTTTCTGGGTTTTAAGGGGGCTCCAACATAAGTTTCGCCCTGGGCCCTCGAAAACTCAGGACGGGCCCTGACTAAGCGCGGCAATAGATCGATATATATGCTTAAGGGGGCTCCAACATATATATGCTTATTAGCTCAATATGCGTTGGGACGTGGTCATATTTGTTCCCATAAAATTTCACGTACATTTGTTCCTATCTTTTGTTTTCTTATTTCTCCCATTTTGTTCCTTTTTCTACTAATCAGTATAGAAATATATTTTTCTTAGTTTATAAAAATTTATTTTGTGAGTGGTGTAATAATTTTTTGGTGCATATAATTATTTTGTTTTGTAATTTAATATAACATTCCAGGTTTACAAATCCATTTTGCTCTGGAGTATGTATAGTTATTTTATATTTGTATATTGTTGTTCTATAAATCTGTATAATTTGTCCGATGTGCATATTTATTCTATGAGTTTATATAATGTTTTTGGCAATGTGTACATATTTATTCGTGATATTCAGTTTTGTATGATACAACAAATTATTCATGATATCAACTATTTTTATTCATTGTATTGTATGTTTATTTTGGTCGTCATTTTAATTATTTTCTCTTAGAAAAATATCATTTGTTCAGGATGTTCAATTATTTATTTAGCAAAGTTAATTGTTCTTTACTAAAATATTTTTCAAAAAATATTATCGAAACATAGCTAAGTTGGATTTTGTTGCCAAGATGTTAACACACAAAATATAATAGTGTAATCAAAATTTAATTTTAACATCACATCTGAGATTTATGTCATTTTTTAGTTTCAAATTTGGATGCACGTGGATAACGTTATTGGTTTTGTCATGTGTTAGAGCTGTGGGGATCATAGCACATGGTGGGGTGGGCTGTAGGAAAGTAGGAAGGCCCAACTGGCAATGTTAACATAGACATGATATGTAGCCCACCTGGTTTCTTAGCGTCCGTTCTTTTGGGTAAAAAGGAATAGTAAAGTTGTAAATAAATAGTGATGGAATATTGTTTCTTTTGAGCGAAGATGTGATGGATGTGATGAGTAATAGTATTTTTTTCACTGTTCCTTTTGAATGAAAAGAACATGGCCTTAATTTCTCTCTCAGGCCATCTGTTTGTCTGTCGGCCCGCTGCCGCCCGCCAACTAAGATGCAGGGGCGGAGCTATGTAGCTCCTTGTGGGTGCGGCCGCACCCACACCTAAAACAAATTTCAGTGATCGTTAACGATTTTCACTCTTTGCGCACCCCCTCAGTCCAATGTAACACACCCACAACTAGCTAAATCAGCACACAAATCATCTAGAAATGTCTTTTTAATGAAGTGTCGCACCCCCCACAATTTTACTCTAGCTCCGCCCCTGCTAAGATGTGTGACATCCGGCCTGATATGAATGGCCAATTAGTAGCTCATGAGCGTAGGTGTTCGTGTTTACCACATTGCTAGTTGAGCAATGGTAGAGCCAACTTATAAATCTTTGTCCATCAATTATAATACCTTCGTGTTAACTTTTTTACACGAAACGAGGACGAAAGTTCAAGCAGGATGCTATGTGTACGCATGCTCGCTCCTCGGAAGGGTTAACCGGTGCGGCTTTGGTGAGTGTGGTGTTACATAAATGTGCCACTCGAGTCTAGCGGTCACCATCGTCTAGCGGTGGAAGCGAGCTAGAGAAGAATAAATGAGGATGCGACACCTTCATAGCATACATGGATATTCAATTTAGTTTGATGAAAATTTAGAGGTGATAAGAAAACAAATTTGAGTCGTGCGGCCACACCTATTAATCTAGTATCGTTTACCTAGCTCCGCCCTGCCCCAAGCAACTGGGGAGGGGCAACAAAGTTTGGATCGAGCTCCTCTGAAGTAGTTGGAACAACCTCAGAGGGAGGAGGAGGTAGTGCTGGCCGTTCGTGCGAGCCCATGTTGGCAGCTGGCCCATATGGCCCATGAACAACCAACCAAAGCTAAGGTTACATCTGTTCCGTTCAGCAAAATATAAAACGAAAATAAAAACAACGCCGCCGGTGCCGACTGTTCAGCATCTCTCCGTCACCCGCAACACCTCTGGCGTCGCGGCTTGTTCGTCGCCGTCCTCGACCGCCCGGTGCTGCGCCCCATTCTCCGTCACGCACCATCGTCGGGTGTCACATCTCACTCATTCTCATCGAGTCATCGTGTGTGCCCTGCTGTCCGCTATCGCCGAGTGGTAGGGTTCCGATGGGCCGCCGGCGGCGGCGGCGAGGATACTAACCGTGGCCACGCAAGGTACCGCACCTCCACAGGGACGGCGAGCAGCCACGCCCAGGTGCCCTGCACCATCACGAAAGGAAGAGCAAGCACTAAACATAACTTTCTGCAGAAGAGTAACAACAGACAGTTCAGAAATTCAATAGACTGATTCTTCCATGACAAAAAAGGATGTTGAATAGAATCAAAGCAATCTATTGATGATGTTCTGATCAATCACAGAAGCCAATCAGAGGAAAAGTAATAGCAGAATGGAGATATATTACTCGACTTACCCACAAGCGCAGAGAAGCTCCCATCCGGCCGGCGAGGTGATGGTGAGCTCCACTCCTCCCGCTTTTTTTGGTTGTTCTCGCGCCATTTACCGTCGTCTCCGCTCCTTCTATACCAATCTATTATTTGTGGTGATGTCGTTCAACCCCCCCCCCCCCCCCCCTCCCCCTTAATCCGTCGCACGACGTACGAACAGGTCTATTCGGCGCGCAGGTGCTCCTCGGCCGCCGGTACCGGAACGCCGTCGCCGCCATGATCCTCCTCTCCGACGGCAAGGACTCGTACCGGCGCCTTCGTTCGCGAACGCCGGCTCCCGGCCCGGCCCGATCCACACGTTCGGATTCGGTGCCAACCACGACCCCGCCGCAATGCACGCCATCGCGGAGGCCACCGGTGGCACCTTCTCCTTCGTCCAGGACTAGGCGGCGATCCAGGACGCGTTCGCGCGCTGCGTCGGCGGGCTCCTCTCCGTCGCCGTGCAGGAGGCGCGCCTCGCCGTCACGTGCCTGCACCGCGGCGTGCGGATCCAGTAGGTCAAGTCCGGAGCCTACGACAGCAACGTCGCCGCTGACGGCCGCGCCGACGCCGGCGAGCTCTACGACAACGAACGGAGGCGTTTCATGGTGCTCGTGTACGTGCCCAGGGCCCGGGTGACGGAGGAGGTGACCCGCCTCGTCAAGGTCAGCTGCACCTACCGCGACGCCGCGACGGGGCAGGCTGCCCGCGCCGCCGCGCCCGCCGCGGTGATCCAGAGGCCGCTGGAGCTGGCACACATGCCGGCTCCGTCCATGGAGGTCGAGCGGGAGCGCGTCCGGCTATCGGCGGCCGAGGGCATCGCCGCGGCGCGGGCGGCCGCCGACGGCGGGCAGCACGCCGGCGCCGCGGGGATCCTGAACGCGCGGCTGAAGGAGGTGGAGCGGTCAGCGCCGGGGGTGGCCGGGGACGACCCGACGTGCGAGGCGATCAAGGAGGAGCTGCGCGACTTGAGCTTCCGCGTCGGCGACCGGATGGAGTACCAGCAGACGGGGCGCGCGTGCCTGCTCGCCGGCATGAGCTCGCACGTGCAGCAGCGGGCGTCTGGGGTGGAGCTGTAGGGTTCGGCGGGGAAGGCTACTGCCACTTCTAGGGCGTACCTGACTCCCAAGATGGAGGAGATGGTGGAGCTGTCGCGTGAGAGCAGCAGGAAGCGTGGCAGCAGCAGCCAGCGGCCAGGCGGCATGTCCGAGCAGGTTCTTAAACAGGTGAAGCAAGATCTCAGTGAGAATTTCTGAGCCAGCGAGTTTATGATCATCTAGAATCAGACTACCACAATACCCAGGTCGAGCGGGAACGAGTCCGGCTTTTGTCTTCTGCATTTGTGAAACTGAACTCTATCCCTAACCAGACTAGGACTCCAACTGTGTACATGGACGCACCAGAACGAATATATATAATAAAAACCGAAAACCCCACGGAGGCCTACAGCATCGCCAAACTCCCCGGACAGCGGGAGCTCGTCGAGTCGTCGAGTCTGGAGCTCGTCGACTTCAAGAAGAACGTCGGGTACGAGACTGTGAACAAGGAGCACGGACTGAACAAGGAGCACAGGCACGACCTATTCTACTACTTCGCCGAGGCCACCAAGGACGCGGAATCAAGCTGCTAATTCTATGGCTCAACGGAGGTAAACTTTGTCAATAAACAAGTAGCAATGCGTCCGGCGTCAATAGTATATATTATAATTCTACATGTTTTAACGTGTTCTGAAAAGTTTATTGAATTAAATTAAATGTAAATGCAGTATCATCAAGAATTCGTCAGAACATGGTTCTGAATTGACTGACAGCACAAATTTAAACAAAGATGAAAGAAAATCAACTGCCAACATGCATGAACAAATGGACTTCCCGGGTGCTAAAGAAGAAGAGGAGCAAACAGCTATGGGCGTGGTCCAAGAAGAAGCTATGAAAGAAGCAGTAGATAGCAATGCTACATCGGAAGATGACGTCGACTTGGACGACAAAAAGATGATGATAGATAACAACCATGTCAAATTATTAGGCAGTTTGCCTGAACTGGAAGGCAATGATCACAAGACTTCTTGACACAATAAACCGAAGAAAGCACATATAACTTTCGTTTCTCCTGAAGGTATCCGGCAAACAATTATTATTATATATACACATTTAATGTTAAAGCATGATATTATATTATTATAATAACTTGTTACATTAACTGCAGATTACGAGTGTGACGAGGAAGATGAGGCCACTATTCAATCAATTGAAAACTCAGCAGACGAGAGGATAGTTGTAAGAGTAAATGAATCGTTTGTTACTTACAAAGTAATATTTTGCGGAAAGGTAACATGTTTATCACTGTAGCACAATACCTAATCTATCTACTAAACATATGGTTACTTTCATTGTTCTTATTATTAATTATGAATTCAAAAAATTAAAATATGTATTTGCGATCGAAGAAATGTTTCATTTAATTTAATTGCATAAGAAGATACAATCATTTAGTGTCCAATGCCCGTGGCAACGCACGGGCACTTCGCTAGTTTTCTCTCAAGCTCGCGCGTTTTCTTACTCATATGATGCGTCTTCAAACGGGCTGTCGTATGCAGGCCGAACATCTAAGTTTTGGCCCAACTTAGAGCAGCGTCGTTGCTGTTTGCTCCCGTCGGATGCCGAATGGACGGCATCCTGGTTACTACCTCTGAGGTAGCTCCGAAGTACTTCAGAGGAGCTCGATCCCAAAGTTTATGGACGACCGCAGCGAGCGCTCCCTACTGTCGATCCGACCAGTCCCGCAGGCACACCACAGTACCACACGGTCACCCCACTGGCTGGTCCCCCGTTTAGAGTGTGGTCAAAAAAAAATCAGAAACAATTTTTTGAAAAAATGGTAATAAAAAATGAATGCAAAAGTTTGAAATAAAAAATTTTAGAACAAAAAAGTTATGGCAAATGTTTGTAAAAAAATTCTGAACCCAATTTTTGAAGAGAAAAAGGGAGAAAAAGTTCATAATAAATTTCGGAAGAAAACTTCACAAAAATTTTCGGAACAAAACTTTGTAAAAGAATCGAACAAACTTAAACAACAAAGATTATAAAGGAAGAATTGAAAAAAAGTAAAGGAAAAAAGTTTTTGACAAAAATCAGAACAAATATTTGAAAAAAATTGAATAAAACTTTTGGAAAAAAAACTAGAACAAAAATAAAAAAAAGTTGAATACAATTTTTGGAGAACAAAATGAAAAAAGCCGCCACGTCGTCGCTGCCGCCGGCCGGTCGAGCTCACCTTGGCCCTAGCCTGCGGCACTCCTGGCGGCAGAGCTTGCGACGCTTGCCATGGAGTCACGGGCGCCATGGCTCAACGCGTAGGACCTCACCTTGCCCAGCGACAGCGCCCGCTGCAGAGGAGCCGTCGTGTAGCTTCGGCACCGGCGGGACCGTAGCCCAACGGCAGGCACAGCCTAGAAGCCGGAGGCGTGGGGGAGGGGTTGGGCGCGGGGGAGGAGAGGTGCCGTGGGGGAGCTTGTTGTAGCTTGTCAGATTTCGACTCTGGTCGACCGACGGGGCTGCAGCAAGACAGCGACCACGCGCTTGTCCGGCCTAGCGGGAGCCGGGAGCGTGAGGGACGTCACCCGACACGTTGAAGAGGAGCAGCTGGGAGCATGGTTAAATAAATCACTACAGTAGCAGTTTTCAAATTCGAAAAAACCGAACCGGTAAACCGGAGAAACCGGCCGGTTAACCGAGGTTACTGGTTTTACTGTGTCGGTTTTACCTCTTAACCGACCGGTTTTTATTACCATGCCAGACCGGTTAGACCTGTTACCGCGGTAACCGGCCGGTTTCCACTAGTTTTTTTAACCGTGGCTGGGAGAAGGTGCACGCGCGGAGGAAGAAAGGGGAAAGAGGTAAGGTTTGAGCGGGTGGGAAGCAGCGGGGTCCACCCATGTGCTTCTTTATATTTGACCGACCGCTAGAGTGAATTCTAGCGGTCAATCTGAAACTTGCACTGCACACAAAACCCCCAGTTAACACCTCTACTCAAGACACGTTCAGACGTCCTCTATCCCTTTCTCCGCCAATCTGAGAGGCCACTTGCGTCGGCTACGGCCATGTTTAGTTCTCAAATGTTTCATCAAAATTCTCACCTAGAGGACCGTGTCAGTTCATTTCTTCTCTCTGCATACGTAGTCTAATGCAAAAATTTTCACCACTTTTCATCAAAATTTCACGAACTAAACAGGGCCGGTCGAGGCTGTGTCGGCAGCCATACTGGGGTCATGCTGGACGAGGGCGTATTCACTCTGAATGCATCCCCCTTTGCAACTCATCCGACTGTTGCAGCACCTTGCGGCGCCCAGCAACCGGGAGAGAGGGGAAAGAGAGAAGAGAGGGAGGTGGCCTGACATGCGGACTCAACATGTCAGGTTCACGTCAACGTACGGTCATCATGTCATGCAAACAGTTTAGCACAAGTTGTGTTGATTTGGATCTCAAGCGAAAGGATTAACTAGCTAATTTGGGAATCTTAATGTCCATTTTAAAAGTTTAGAGATTTTGATGGTACGGATCTAGTTCCTTTGGAATTCTTAAAACTACCTCAGAGAGAGGTAGGTAACCATTTATTCAGCAACCAACTATCATGACTAGAAACAGGAGATTTAGAGCATGTTTGGATCAGGGTGACTAAAATTAGCGTGATTAATTTTAGTCTCTTGTAGGAGCTAGACTTCCAAACATGTGAGGCTAAAGAGGGGCTAAAATTAGTCTTGAGATTAAAATTTGCTAGTAGCGGGTGGGGTAGTTAAAAGGGACTAAGGGCATGTTTGGATCCAACTCACTAGAGACTAGCAGACTAATTTTAGTCACCTTAGGGGACTATATAAACCTCCAAACACCAGGGACTAAAGGATGACTAAAACTAGAACTCACAGTGACTAAAACTCCCTCTCTCTTCTCATTATTGCGTGGTCCCCTTCGCCTCCCCCTCAGCCTCATCCCCTTGCATTCCTTCCGCCGCCGCCGCACCGCCGCGAGCCGCACCTCCGTCGCTGCACCGCCACTGCCTTGCGCCAGGAAGGGAGGCAGAGGCCACGGCCCACTGCTGTCACACCTGTTTTTCCAAAGAAAACCAAGTGCATAACTATATGTATGCCAGGATCTATTTCATACATATAGTGACATGTAAGTGAATACAGAAAAAGTATCACATAAGAAAAAGGGAGATTATCATAGTATTACGCTCAAATCCTGGAAACGAAGGCTCCAAACATCCACAAGCAGTCGACTGGGGGTTGTGTATGCCTAGCACCAACAACATCTTCATAGCATCTTCCTTTTTCTGAGCAACATTGTTTATAGCAAGGCTGAGCACATGTCGTACTCAGCAAGTGTGGGGAAAGTATGAATGCAGAGGCTTGACAAGGATAGGCTGACAGGTTAACTGCATTAGTCACTTTTAGTTGGTCAAATTTTATTAGCACCTGATTACTATGATATAAGTATATACCAACCCATATTAACATAAAGAGATACGCCATAAGCATATGGCTAACATAACCATAACAACGATTTAAGTCCATCTTCAAGTTCAATTATCATGTGAGGGTACAGGCCGCTCTTGACCGTGAGCATGGCTAATCGATTAGTTTTTAACACTCTGCGGAGGTTGTACATCTTTACCCACAAGTCGCGTAAAAGTTCTAGGAACTTTGAACACAACCATTAGGTGTGATTGCATAGGGATGCTACGAGGCCTTTACAAAGAGTCCTCCCATGTGTATTAGTCCATAGTAGCATATGCCATAGAGGCTATCTTTCGTACCACACTTCTATTCACGGACGGTCAGCCATAGAGTACTTCCGTTCCAATACCTATCCGGAATAGAAGAGGCTTAAAAGCATTCCTCCGTACCCAAGCTACCATGCGAGTAATAGCCACACAAGACTTCCCTAATTACTCAGCCAAGACCAGAGCCATTTAGTCCTTGTGGTTGCACTGCTGTCCTGGGTGGTCGCTCCATGTTCCGATTAAGTATGGTGATCTTGTATTAACCAGAGATACAGCATAAAAGTAAAGTAAGTTCATCATTGTTGTTCATTAGAACCACCATAACCCAAGTAGAGCAACAAAGCATAACTACCCAACACAAAAATAAACCCAGGTTGACAAGGAATGATCATAAAGACTAGGATAATCCTTAATAGGACCCATCAATATTAATGCAAAGCAATGCAATGAGTGATTAAACACAGTTATTAGGACAAAAGAACAAGGACACACTTGCCTTTAACCAGAGTAATGTTGTTGCTCAGAGTGTCTTCACTTTCAAGCTCTTCACTGCTCTCGAACGACGTTCAATCTACTCGCATCAATCATTGGGCGCAAGCATACAAAGCAAACAAACAAGCAACTAAGAACAATGCACCAATCAAAAGAAAAGCTTTAAAAGAACGCACTAAAGGATAGGCTCGATTCTATGGATCACTGAAGCACACAGATCGTGCTGAGAACAAGAAAGGCTTGGTTAGCTTTATGAAAGACACTAGGTTTGAGCAAGAACTAGAATCAAAAGATCTGGAGCTTGAAAGAAGATTAGCTCTACAACAGAGACACACTGAGACAGAGCTTTGAAAAAAAACGACTACCGATCGATTTGCATATATGAGAGAACAAACTATAAGCTAGGTTTATTTTAATTAGTAAAAGGTATGTAAAGGATATTTCATAAAGAAAATACCTTAAGTTGGAATTAATACAACATTATACTTTATTTGTAAAAGACCGAAGTAAAGAACTAGTCAAGTTTTATTTATAAAGATTCATATATAGATTATACCAATTAAACATTTATCTTAGAAAAGATAAACTATATGAATAATCTAAACGTAACTTTATGATTCGAGTAGATCATATTATTATTAAAAACATTATGGCATTGTCATTAATCAAATTAATATTTATTTATAAAACCAGTGTAAAAAGCCTAATCAACTTTTAATTAGAAAAGTTAATTATATATTAAGCAAATTAATACTTGGTTTATGAAAAATCGGGTAAAACATCTAATTAGATTTTATTTATAAAAGCACATGAAATAATCATTAATCAAATTAATATTAGTCATGAAAATCGGTGTATAGCTCTATATTGCTTTTATTTATAAAAGGTGTGCATAACTAAGTATTAAACAAAATTAATATTAAATAAATTTTTAGAAAACATTAATTATGAACCTAACGCAACTTGAACGGATGAAAACGGAGATAAGACATGAAAGATACGACTTATTAAAGACCTAGGGACTTGCTGGCCAAGATTAGAAACTTCCAGGGGCATAACTGTGAAAAAAACCAGGGGCATATACATAATTATGTATATAAACTCGAGGGCTAACTTGCAAGATCTTCAGGATGGACTGAATCTAAGGAATCTAGGGGGTTTTCTGCAAGATTGTCAAGACACAAGAAAAGATTTAATAATTACAGGTTCTTGATGGGTGCAACTGCCTTCTTCTTCCTTTGGCCACGGGCGGACAACGGACAGGGGGGCTCCCGGCGGTCCTGGTGGCTAGCGTCGCCGACGCTCCGATGACCTAGGGTTTCGGGCGAGCAGCTCAGGAGCTAGAGGGGAGGCAGGGGAACTCGTGGAGGTCCTTACCCACTGCGGACGGCGACGGGTGGCGGCCGGCGGCGGAGGTCCACGGCGGCCGGCGGCGGTTGCAAGTGGCGTGAACTCGGTGCCGTCACGGCGATGAGAAGGGGTGGAGGAGATGCAGCTTGGCGCCTTGGAGCTCTTGGTGGAGACGACTTCGTCCGGCGTGCTCGCTGGCGAATCCGGACGGGGCGTGCTCGCTTTCGGCGGATTGAGCCGTGGCCGGAGCGGCGCGGTGAGCAGGCAGGCGGGGTGCGAGGCAGGCGGGCGCGCAGCTAGGGCCTGAGGCGACGCGGCCTTATAGGCGCGGGAGGGCATCGTCGGCGCACGGACGCCGAGGAAAGGGCGGCGCTGGCTGGCGCGCGCTCGGCCTCCGGCCGGATGGGCTGGCGGGCCGGCGGCCGAGACGCAGGCTGGCGGGCAGTGCGGCAGGTCGAGCCCACGGGCTCGGCCCGATAGGATAGGATAGGGTTTTTCTTTTTTTTCGAAATCAATTTCCAATGCAACAACAAATCTAGTAAAATACTAGAAAATGTTCTAAGGCACGAAAAATACTCGGAAAATCCCAAAAATTCCAGGAAATTCCCAGAGATAGATTGAGACACGAACAATCAAAATAAAATACTTGGAGCTCATGAAAAAGATTTTAGGGCCTTCTAATAAATAGAAAATGCTCAGAGAAAATGAGAATAAATCCCAAAAAAATCAGGAAAATTCGCGGAAGGGTTTGGTCAGCACCTAAGCGTGTTTAAAAACCTTTTACACTCAAAAACACCCAGATGCATTGGCATGAATGCTACACTCACATAATCATTTTATTTAATTCAGAAAATCAAACAATGGATTTTTCTTATACTATATTTCCTGTAAAGAAAATAAATGTTGGAAAAATTTTAAAATTGAGTGAAAATCGTTGTTTAATTATTCTTTCTATTCACATCCTGAAATTAGAAATTTCAGGGTGTGACAAATCTACCCCCCTTAAAAGGAATCTCGTCTCGAGATTCGAGAAAGGCTAGCAAGAGACAAGGGTTTATTTCGAACTCTTTACATATCCTTAGCAATATTCCTCCTTTCATATTACAGCAAACTCTCTCACAACCTAACTTATCTTAACATCCTTAGGTATCAGGCGTCTTGTCTTGCTTGTTTCGTTGTCGCCATGCTTTCTTGTGATACCGATCCACATGTTTCTTTGGGCACCTGCTAATAAGGTGTCCACCAGCTTTGCAGTAGAAACAAGCTCTAGTTTCCTTAATGTTCTGACGATTGCGTGGTGTCTCGTCAATTACTTGCACTGTGTAACCATGAGGATATTCTAGATACACATCTTCGTACTGATCCTCAAGATAATCTTGGGTTTGGGACACATGGTAAAGGTGAGAATTGTCAGCTTGCTCTGGGAATTTCATCTTCTTACTCATGATCTCCTGTAGTTTACTTTCTAGCCCAATGGCTTTGTTGATTACATCTTGCAGACTAAAATATTCATGTAAGCTTAGTATACTTTGAAGGTCTTCATTCAATCCTTTGATGAAATGCTCTCATTTCTTCTTAGCACTTTCAGCCGATCTTGGGGCATACATAGATAACTGGATAAACTTATCACCGTACTCAGTCACAGACATTTGTCCCTACTTTAAGTTAAGGAACTCCTTCCTTTTGAGCTTCATCGCACTTACAGGAGTATGGTGTGAGATAAAGTTGTCCTTAAATTCCTTCCACACAATACTCTCAGGTTGCTCATGTCCATTGATGTAGGCATTCCACCACTCTGAAGCTGCTCCAACAAACTGTCCAGATGCATACAAAGCCTTTTCTCTATCATTGCACTGTACCATATCTAGCTTTTCTTCAATGGTCTTGATCCAATCATCAGCTTCTAAGGGGTATGTGGTATTAGAGAACGTTGGTGGCTCAGTCCTTATGAACTCTGCATACTTATCCTCTGAGGGCGGAAATGATAACACATCTTGGTTGTATCCATAGTCGTCATTGTTCTCATCGCTTTTGTCTTGGTTACCTCCTTTTGGGTTTTCCATCTGGTTGGTGGATAAAGAAAAGATTAGAAGAGAACAAGAGTAAACAGATAGATTGAAGAGTAGGGTAGAAAGAACGGGGAGAAACAAGGAGGTGGGAGATATAAAAGAAGAACCCAACTAAGCAACTGATGTTATTGCAGATATAAGACCCACAATACACCAACACTCACTACAAAGAAACGAATCAAACAAGATCATAAACAAGCATCATCATACAAACACAAAACTCCACCAATCAAGACATAGTTAAAGGAACGATACTACACGTTGTTAATAAAGTCAGAGGGCATCCTCCTAATAGATTAGATGTAGCTCCCAGTAAGAATATCCATAAATAATGAATTTCTCACAGATCATGAAGTACGAGATTACGAGTTGATCCCAACTGAAATCACCTCAAACAGAGGTTTAGAACCCGGGATATAGATTAATCAAGATGGCTATTTTAGCAGTGTTGACAGATTCTGAATGCTCCACTAATTCACGTGTATCTCTATTGATACAGAATGAATGCTGCTGAATTTTTGAAAGAAATTGACCCATGAAATTCTGGAACTAACCCAACTGATTTCATGTCAATCGGAGTTCCGTAGCTCGAGATAGAATTAAAATAGTAACGATGTGTCAGAGAGCTGCGCGAACAGATAGAATATCAAGAGTAACAATTCCACCAATAAATCAATGGGTGTCATTGCTTGAGAGAATGCACAGTCGAGATCGAAGAAGTGTTCAAGGAGAGTGAAGATAAATATATAAGAATTCATGGTTTAGCATTTGTGAGGAAAGGAAGTGCAAATGTTGAGGGTCAACTGAGAAACCAGAATTATCACGGTAGGGAGATAAGAAGATGGTTAAAGAGTGAAAACATTCTTCAGAAAGGTCAAGGATAAGATAAGAAGGGACTTTAGATCAAAAGAGACCTTAGGAAATATCTATTGCTAACTAGGCTTACGTCCTACAGTCGATACAGCTCTGATACCACTCTGTCACACCTGTTTTTCCAAAGAAAACCAAGTGCATAACTATATGTATGCCAGGATCTATTTTCATACATATAGTGACATGTAAGTGAATACAGAAAAAGTATCACGTAAGAAAAAGGGAGAATATCAGAGTATTACGCTCAAATTCTGGAAACGAAGGCTCCAAACATCCACAAGCAGTCGACTGGGGGTTGTGTACGCCTAGCACCAGCAACATCTTCATAGCATCTTCCTTTTTCTAAGCAACATTGTTTATAGCAAGGGTGAGCACATGTCATACTCAGCAAGTGTGGGGAAAGTATGAATGCAGAGGCTTGACAAGGAAAGGTGACAAAGTTAATCGCATTAGGCACTTTTAGTTGGTCAAATTTTATTAGCACCTGATTACTATGATATAAGTATATACCAACCCATATTAACATAAAGAGATACGCCATAAGCATATGGCTAACATAACCATAACAACGATTTAAGTCCATCTTCAAGTTCAATTATCATGTGAGGGTACAGGCCGCTCTTGACCGTGAGCACGGCTAATCGATTAGTTTTTAACACTCTGCGGAGGTTGTACATCTTTACCCACAAGTCGCGTAAAAGTTCTAGGAACTTTGAACCCAACCATGAGGTGTGATTGCATAGGGACGCTACAAGGCCTTTACAAAGAGTCCTCCCATGTGTATTAGTCCATAGTAGCATATGCCATAGACGCTATCTTTCGTACCACACTTCTATTCACGGACGGTCAACCATAGAGTACTTCCGTTCCAATACCTATCCGGAATAGAAGAGGCTTAAAAGCATTCCTCCGTACCCAAGCTACCATGCGAGTAATAGCCATACAAGACTTCCCTAATTACTCAGCCAAGACCAGAGCCATTTAGTCCTTGTGGTTGCACTGCTGTCCTGGGTGGTCGCTCCATGTTCCGATTAAGTATGGTGATCTTGTATTAACCAGAGATACAGCATAAAAGTAAAGCAAGTTCATCATTGTTGTTCATTAGAACCACCATAACCCAAGTAGAGCAACTAAGCATAGCTACCCAACATAAAGATAAACCCAGGCTGACAAGGAATGATCATAAAGACTAAGATAATCCTTAATAGGACCCATCAATATTAATGCAAAGCAATGCAATGAGTGATTAAACACAGTTATTGGGACAAAAGAACAAGGACCACTTGCCTTTAAC
The DNA here is from genome assembly GCA_022644695.1 of Cenchrus purpureus. Classification (NCBI taxonomy): domain Eukaryota; kingdom Viridiplantae; phylum Streptophyta; class Magnoliopsida; order Poales; family Poaceae; genus Cenchrus; species Cenchrus purpureus. The sequence continues at coordinate 191,217,108 of CP053461.1, read as the reverse complement.
CAGAGTAATGTTGTTGCTCAGAGTGTCTTCCCTTCAAGACCACTGCTCTCGAACGACGTTAAATCTACTCGCATCAATCATCGGACGCAAGCATATAAAGCAAACAAACAAGCAACTAAGAACAATGCACCAATAAAAAGAAAAGCTTTAAAAGAACGCACTAAAGGATAGGCTCGATTCTATGGATCACTGAAGCACACAGATCGTGCTGAGAACAAGAAAGGCTTGGTTAGCTTTATGAAAGACACTAGGTTTGAGCAAGAATTAGGATCAAAAGATCTGGAGCTTGAAAGAAGATTAGCTCTACAACAGAGACACACTGAGACAGAGCTTTGAAAAAAAACGACTACCGATCGATTTGCATATATGAGAGAACAAACTATAAGCTAGGTTTATTTTAATTAGTAAAAGGTATGTAAAGGATATTTCATAAAGAAAATACCTTAAGTTGGAATTAATACAACATTATATTTTATTTGCAAAAGACCGGAGTAAAGAACTAGTCAAGTTTTATTTATAAAGATTCATATATAGATTATACCAATTAAACATTTATCTTAGAAAAGATAAACTATATGAATAATCTAAACGTAACTTTATGATTCGAGTAGATCATATTATTATTAAAAACATTATGGCATTGTCATTAATCAAATCAATATTTATTTATAAAACCGGTGTAAAAAGCCTAATCAACTTTTAATTAGAAAAGTTAATTATATATTAAGCAAATTAATACTTGGTTTATGAAAAATCGGGTAGAAGATCTAATTAGATTTTATTTATAAAAGCACATGAAATAATCATTAATCAGATTAATATTAGTCATGAAAATCGGTGTATTGCTCTATATTGCTTTTATTTATAAAAGGTGTGCATAACTAAGTATTAAACAAAATTAATATTAAATAAATTTTCAGAATAATGTGTGAAGAAAACCACTAACGTGTTCTACATTATTATGAAAGCCTAAAAATGAACATGACGCTAAAAGAAATACTTTAAAGATTAGAAACTTGGCCAGAAAACTCAAATGTATTTCGAGGGCTTACTTGCAAGATCTTTAGGATCTTCAAGATTGTCAACACACAAGAAAAGAAATAAATTTGTAAAAAGTCGAAAATTAAGGGTTCTTAATACAGACAAGACGCCGATTTTCTTTTCGAGCTAGAGGAGAGGCACCATGGAGGTCTGAGGTCGCTCATGAGTGAGGCACACACACAGTAAGTCATGTTGCTATTTGAATCTATAAAATTAAACAATGGATTTTTCTTATACTATATTTCCTGTAAAGAAAATAAATGTTGGAAAAATTTTGAAATTGAGTGAAAATCGTTATTTAATTATTCTTTCTATTCACATCCTGAAATTGAAATTTCTGTGGTGTGACACCACCACTCCTCTTCGGACACCAGAGGTCGCCTCGCGAGAGTGGCTGCATCCTTCCAGAGTCCGAGTTCCAGCCATTTCGAGGCCGCCGCCGCCGGAGAGGCGGAAGATGACCGCTCGTGTGATTGCGTTTGGCCCGAGCCGCCTTGTAAGGACCTTGATGTCCGCCTGGGCGCAAACCGTGGGCGACCAGAAACTTTTATTGGAGGCGAGCCGCTGGTGCACCGATCGGCCATGGACACCGCCGCCGGTCGTGGCCAATCTGAACCTGGAGAGCACGCGTCTTTAAACTTTTATCCGCACGTTGGCCACCTGAAACCAACAACTGAAAACAACTTCTTGACTTCTAGCACAACCAAACTTGGTGTGTAGCCCGAGTAGAATGATTCGTGGTAATGATCCCCGCAGACACAAATATGCACACCCAAGTAGATCAAGAGCACAAATCAAATATGCTGAAAACAACTTAGAGATGCAAACCACAAAGAGACGCAAGGATTTGTTTCCAAGTTCACTTCCACCAAGGAAGCCCTCCGGATTGAGGAGCTTGTAAGGGAACCACAAGAGGTCTCCCACAACAAGCGGGTCTCTTTCAACCACTTTCCTCGATTCCACTAAGGTGATCTTTTCCACGAAGAGGCAAGATCACCCTCACAAACTTGCCGCTGCACCACACACAACTTGGGAGCTAGATGCCTACGATGCTCGCTAGGGAGGCGAACCTCCAAGAGTAACAAATGCTTCAATGCTTGTAGACGAAACTCAAGTGCTCAAGCTATGGAAATGCTCTTGTTAGCTCACTAAGGCTCTCAAGATCTCACTAACTCAACCCAACTCAAAGATATGGCTTGAATCCACAAATCACACAAAGAGAGATGTTGGGAGAGCCACTAAGGCTTTTAGGCCTTGCTAGAAATGACAGGCTTCAGCAAAGTTCACCAAGAACAGCCCATCCAAGAGGAGGGCTTGGGGTACTTATCCTCCAAAAGGAGAAAACTAGCCGTTATCGTCGGGCACACTGCCGGTTCTCTTCCAAAAGGTGTAGCTGTGGGCCTAGTTGCACCGGTCGGCTGGTGCCTCCACCGGCCTCGACCGGTCGAGAAACCCCAAAACCCTTTCTATCAAACTAACACTTCACCTAGGAGATGAAGTGACTCGGTTAGGTTAGAGGTTGTTAGCACACTCGAGGCTGTTTCACATAGGTTTTCTAAGAGCACTTGACTTGGTCATAAAAAGTTGCATCCTCTTGATAGTAGCACCAGCATCTATACTCAAGATTAAATGAAAACACCTTGTCAACTTCTTGAGCTTGAATGTCTTCAATCTTGCCATACTTGATCATCTTCCACTTGAGGGCTTCCAACTTTGACCAATGTCTTGAGCACGTCCCATACTTGAGCTAGTGGCTTAGGATCTTTCCATATAGCTTAGAAATGCACACTTAGATCCTTAAGTCACTCTATATTGCCAATCCCAACTCATGAATTTGATGCAATGCTTCCCTCGATTAAGGCTTGAATATGATACTTGAAGACCCCACGGATGCTAGAACTTCACCTTAGCAAAACACAAAATGGCTAGCTAGAGCCCCAAAGATTGCTTAGTCCTCTAGTCCTCACCCTAGATATCTCTTCATCATCCAATCCACGCTTGAGTTAAGCTTTGCTTCATTTACAATTAGTCTTCATTTGAAATCCCGCTCAAATGCTTGTTCTTGATTGACTATACACAATATAAACTATGTAAAACTATGTTTATCCTTGTGTCCTCTTTCATTTCCCACATGAAGTCTTGCATTCAAATTATGAAGAATTACCCTCTTCTCTTTCTATGATCCTTTTATTTTAGCCAAGCTACCGTGTTCATCGGAGACCATGAATTGACCTTCTTAAATTATCCCGATGTTTATCTTTCTTTGTTTGCTTGATATTTGCCACATGCCTTAGGATCATACAAATGTTTGTCTTTTCCAAAGTGAGCCATACAATATTCATTCACCAATATGTATCCCATCAATAACACATGAATATACAAATAAAACCTGCTCACAATCTTAGACAAATGTGTTAGACCTTTAATCGCTTTGTCATTCAATTCACCAAAATCCACTTAGGGGCCTAGATGCACTTTCACGCATCATTGCCGTAGCCTCGCCTGCTGGCCGATGTCTGTCTCACCCGGCCAAGAAGGGAAGAGGGGAAGGGAGGAGGAGCGTGCTCCTCTCGCCCGCCTTCATCCGCTCCTCCCATCGCCTCTTGCTCCCCACCTCGCCTCCCTCCGGGCACACCCCTGCCCTCCCTCCTCCGCTCCGTGCTCCGCTCGCCTCTCTTCCGTCGTGCTCCACCTGCGCCGCCGCTCGCGCCTGCGTGTTGACGCCACCTCGTCTCGGGGGAGGAACTGGCGTGGGGCAGGGTCGGTGGGTGGCGCGAGAGGAAGGCAGGGAGAGAGAGAAAAAGAGAGGAGAGAGAACAATTAATCGTTGACTAATTTTAGTCACCCTCCAAACAGGGGGTGACTAAAACGTTTTAGTCTTACTAAACTTTAGTCAGAGGACTAAAGGGATCCCTCAAAATCCCTCTTCCTCTCTCTTAATCCATCCACCCCACAGTCCTCCACGCCCGAGCCGCACCGTGGGAGAGGAGAGAGAAGAGAGAGGGAGAGGAGAGAGAAGAGAGAGGGAGAGAGAAATCTGAATTTTAATATTTTTTCTTGGAGAGACCGGTGTTTCAAGCAGAGACAGTGATTCACTGCCTGCAGAAGACAGTTCAACATTACACGGTGTCATATCTTTCTTGGAGGAAAAGAAGATAGATCTGATCAACCCAAAAAATGTCAATGTTATCGCAAGTATAGCTAGCCGGATGATCCAAGCTGGATACAAGGAGAGACTCAGAGAGACATTCACTTATCTATCCCAAGAGTTGATCAGGTGATCTCCTTGCAGCAGCTATTTTTTGAATGAGTTGATTAAGTTTTCCAGAGACATTCCTTTCGAGAAAGTTTTGTAGAGACATTATAGTTATCTGATTAACAATATGCCATTTACTCTTGCAGTCATATTCAATAGCATTGCTCATTTATTTAGAATGTTATAGAAGTGCATATGTGAAGTTACCATTTTGAAACTTATGGTCTATACGGGATTTGATTTTGAAATGAAGCAGGGATTTCCACATTCTTGACATCAATTGGAGATTCCAGTGCCGTTTGCGGGTTGATGAAGGTGACTCCTGGCATGGCGAGGATATGTCACTACAATATTGGAATTCAGCATCGCATTTAATCACAACAGTTCTTGTAGAGATGCGGCGGCAGCTAAATGAGCAGAATTTTGGTGCCTTTGATGAGCTCAAGGCGGATTACTTCGCCAAGATTGCGGAGCAGCCAGTTCTGAAGTTACTGGATATTGATTCCATGTCAGCTGCTCTTGACAGACTGTTGGTGGAGCTGCCTTGTGGATTGGTCGAAAGCTAATCATCCATCTTCCTGAGAATCAGTCATGCCCTCAATACACAAAGGACAATTACAGATGCTGTCCCGACAATGTTGGAGCTAGTATCACCGGAATGTAGAGGACCTGTCTCCAGAAAGGCTGAAACAGTCCAAGAGAGTGTTCAGGATGTGGTGAGCAGAATGCTTGATACTCTAACAAATATGATCTCGTCCAGTATTCTGCCAGAAACTGAAGGAAGCAACGTTCACCCTGTTACCACAGCTGTTGTAAAAGGCATAGGGTTGTTATTTCAGAACAGAAAGACACTGTTGACGTTTTTTCTGGTCAACACACACGAGCGCTGGATCGCGCACGCTGAACTCGCCGAGCTCTGTCCGGACCGTCTGACCGGTGGGGGCACCGTCGACCGGCAGTCGCAGAGGCGGTGAAAACCTAAGATCGCCGCCTCGGGAGGGACCCCGTGAGGTGGCGCTGCTTAGGGTTGCTCGAGGTCGGCAAGGCCACTCGTAACGCCCCCGATCGCGCCGAGACAAACAAGGAAAGCACGAGGTTGGAAAAGCTAGGGTTTGAGAGATAAAAGTTGTAGAAAGTAATGTACGATTGGGTTCCTCCACCTCAAACGGCCGTGACCCTTTATATTTATAGGGCGGGGAGGTCTTGCCCCGCAAGGAATCCTTTTACAACTTGAAATTCGCAAGGATTCCTCAATTCTACTCGGACTCGGGGTCCACACCGGACCGGTCGTGCCGGTCGGCCGACTGGTGCTGTCGATCGGTACAGATCGCCCACCGGTCGACTGTTGAGGGACACCGGTCTGACCGGTGGCCACCGATCGGACTTGTGCCAATTTTGGGTGCGAACATATGCCCCTTTTTAGTAAAGCTCTGTCTAAAAATAATTCTAAGGTCGATGTGACACTTCACCGCCATTTTTCGGTCTAAGGACGATTTTGCTTTAAATCGGCCATATCCTATCAAGCATCTTGCCAGACACTTGGATGAAATTTCTTCAAGTACCTCCGTTGAGAGCCTTTGGAAGTCGTTGTCCTTGCAAAGTCTCCATCATGTAAGAATTCTTAACAAATCTTGACAACCTTGTATGGACCTTCCCAACTTGGAGACCACTTGCCAACTTGTTACTCTTAGATCCAATAGGTAAAATTGTCTTCCAAACTAAGTCACCTACCTGAAAAGATTTGACTTTTACCTTCTTGTTGTATGCTCTAGCAACTCTCCTTTTGTCCTTTTCAATTTCCTCCAAAGCTTCCATACGCTTGTCGGTCACTTCATCAATATTGTCCATCATCAAAGCATAATATGACTCAACATCAAGATTATTTTGCTTTGCAAGTCTATATGCGCATAGATTCACCTCAACGGGCAAAACGGCCTCTTGACCATATACAAGCTCAAAAGGAGTAACCTTAGTAGCACCATGTCTAGAAATACGATGAGCCCATAAAGCTTCAGATAATACCTCATGCCATCTTCTAGGATTGTCCTCTATCTTCTTCTTTATGAGTTTCACTAACGTCTTGTTGCTAGACTCAGCTTGACCATTGGCTTGAGCATAATATGGAGATGAATTGAGCAATTTAATACCATAGGAATCAACAAATTCACGCACCTCTTTAGATATGAATGAAGTCCCTTGATCCGTAGTCAAAGTTTGTGGAATGTCAAACCTATGTATGATATGCCCAGTAATAAACTCAATCACCTCTCTATGTGTCATATTCTTCAAAGGAATAGCTTCAGATCCACTTGGTGAGTAATCGAGCCACGATCACAAAACAATGCCCCTTTGACGACGCAGGATGAATCTTACCAATAAAATCCAGACCCCACCCTCTGAAAGGCCAAAGCTTGATGATCGGATGTATCAACGCAGCAGGCACCAACTGAACATCTCCATATTTTTGACACTCTTCACAACCTTTGTAGTATCTAAAACAATCAGCTATCATGGTAGGCCAATAAAAGCAAGCTCGCCTGAGGAGCCACTTCATCTTGGGAGCCGATTGATGAGTACCACAAATACCTTCATGAACCTCGCCATAGCCAACCTAGCTTGATCAGACCCAAACACTTTAAGAGCAAATCATCCGCGGTCCGACGATACAACTCACCATCATCAAGAACAAACTTAAGAGCCCATCGCCGACTTTTCTATCAATCGAACTGCTAGGATTATGCAAATAATCAACTAGAGGCTTTCTCCAATCCTCCATCTCATCTTTGTCACGAAAACCGAGGAGGAATTTTTACTGTGGGACCGGTCGACCGGTCATGGGCATCGGTCACCGGTGCCATGCCGACCGACCAGAACCATGGGACCGGTCAGACCGGTCGGTGACATCGGTCGGGTGTCACCGGTCGTAGACCGGTCGGCGGCTGACCGGTGCTTCCAGAGCAAAACACTCGGCTGTAAGCAACGGTTTGTGTTCTTGAAAATTTCTTTTTCGAACATTATAACCAGATGCTTGGGCGAGCATTAGCTCTAGGATTTTCCTCCCGTGGCACATGATAGATAACAAATTCATCAATACAAGATATGATGTCTAAATATTTATCAAGATAAGCATTTAAAAAACCATTTAAACATTGACATACCTTGGATACTTGCTGCACCACCAATAAAGAATCTCCATATGCTTCCACATGTTTTACTCCCATGTCATGCAAAATCTCCAATCCAAATAGAAGAGCCTCATATTCGGTTTGGTTGTTAGTACAATCATGATCCAATCGGTTAAGAGCTTCAAAAACAGCCCACTTGGTGAAATAATGACAATTCCAACACCACAACCATCTTTGCAAACCGATCCATCAAAATGCAACTTCCATGGAGTAAAAGTAGCAAAACCGACATTCAAATCAAGTTGTTTATCTACTCTATGTCCAACAATAAAGTCGGTAACAATTTGACCTTTCATTGAACTTAATGACTCACAATGCAAATCATACTCAACTAAAGCATAAGCCCATTTGCCGACTCTACCACTTAAAATTGGTTTATGCAACATGTATTTGATTATGTCGGTTTGACATGCTACTATGCAAGTACTAGGTAAAAATAATGCCTCAACTTGGTACAAGTATGATATAGTGATAAACACAATTTTTCAATAAAAGTGTACCTTGTTTCGGCGTCCAATAATCTTCTACTCTCATATGCAACAATGTACTCCTTGCCTTCGGTCTCTTGAGTCAAAACACCTCCAATGACATCCTTCTCAGCCGCTACATATAACTTGAAAGGAATACCACTCTTGGGTGCTTGAAGAACGGTGCGAAGTCAAATAGCTCTTAATCTCATCAAATGCCTCTTGTTGCTTTGCCCCCAAGTGAAGTTAACATCATTTTTCAACCAAGTAAAGGAGTAAAAGATTCACCTTCCGGACAAGTTACAAATGAACCTCCTCAAGTAATTTACCTTGCCCAAGAACTTTTGCAAATCCTTTTACAAGTAGGCGCTTTAACATTCCGAATTGCCTCAATCTTTTTAGGATCTATCTCTATGCCTTTCTCATGCACAATGAAGCCCAAAAACTTCCCAGCCGATACACCAAAAGCACATTTGAGTGGGTTCATCTTTAATTTATACCGCGCATTTTTCAAATGCAAGTCTTAAATCAGCTAAATGAGAATCATCTCCAGCCGATTTGACAACAATATCATCGATATAAACCTCTACTATGATGCCAAGCAAATCATGAAAGATTAAATTCATAGCTCTTCGATAAGTAGCACCCGTATTTTTCAATCCAAAAGTCATAACAACCCACTCAAATAAGCCAACAAAACCCGGACATATGAAAGCCGTTTTGGATATATCCTCTTCGACCATAAAGATTTGATTGTAACCAGCATTACCATCAAGAAAGCTAAGAATTCTATGTCCGGATGCAGCATTAACAAGAAAATCGGCTATCGGCATAGGATATTCATCTTTAGGAGTAGCTCTATTAAGATCTCTAAAATCAATGCAACACTGAAGTTTTTGTTCCTTTTTCTCAACAGCACAATATTAGAGATCCAATCAAAGATAACGACAAGGCCTAATAAACTTTGCATCAAGTAACCGATTGACTTCCTCTTTCACTCGGTCATAAATATCGTGATTAAAGTTTCTACGAGGTTGTTTATAAGGCCTAAAACCAGGTTTAATAGGTAAACGATGCTCAACTAAATCACGACTTAAACCAGGCATTTCATTATAATTCCATGCAAAGCAATCAACATACTCCTTTAACAACTTTATTAACTCGGATTTAAACAACGGATCAAGATTCTTGTTTACAAATATCGGCCTAGGTATAGTGCCATCACCAATATCAACCTCCTCTAAAGGATCAGCCGACGTAAACCCTTGTCCTAACTTGCTCAAATCATCAAAGTCTTCGATGGCCTCACACATATCGTTCTTATGCGCCCGATAGTGCTCTCGCCTCTGTTGCAACCACTCCAGATTTGCATCCATCAAATTGACAGAGAAGTTCTTGCCTGATCAACGATCGGCTTCATGACAACAGTAGCAAAGCCATCTTTGGTAGAATCAATAAGCCTCAAATTAGATAAATCTAAACCAGTTAAGCACTTAAGATTCTCATGATTATCCATAGTAGGACTATCGGCCACTGCAACACAAGTCGATGTATCACCATGAACAATCTCTACCTCGTCGCCTACCCATTGATTAAGAATTGATGCAAAGTAGAAGGCACACCGATTTGCATGAATCCAATCACTACTAAGGATGAGATTGAAGTTACCTTGTGTCTCAGACGAAGAATGCAGAAGTCAACGCCTTGCTCCCAACGGTGAGCTCCATAGAGATTCCACGCCTTTAGCTCCCATCGCTCGCCTCCCACACCGACGGTCATGTTGGTCTTGATCAGCTCATCATCCGAACCTCCCAGCTTCTTGAACAAAGAATACGGCATCAAGCTGACAATCGCTCCTCCGTCCACCAGCATGCGAGAGATAGGCTTCCCATTGATGTGTCCCTTCATGTATAAAGCCTTCAGATGATTTTCAGTAGCTTTAGGCTTCTAGAAAATAGCTTCCTTTGGCCCAAAGTCGAGATGCGCGACGTCCTCCTCCGAAAGTACATAACCATCCATAGACATATGGATCACGTTGATGTCCAAATTCATGCGCCGGCGAAGAACTGTAGTCAACAAGCTCCTCATCGCCTCTTCGTGCGATCCGATGCGGACTTGCCATCACAAACCATGGGAACGGAAGAAGAGAAACCGGGCGGTGTCTCTGGGTCATCGGTCTGACCGTCGACCTCCACCGGTCTGACCGGTGTCGACTGGGAGCTGGTCTTGACTCTCCACTCTTTCCCCTGAGGTACCATGGGCTTGTACTGGTTGAAAGCTTCGTCCCTTTGCTTCTCTAGCTCCTTCTCTCTCTTCTCTTGAAACCTCAGGCGTTGAAGCTTCCTCCTCTGTGTGTGAGTCAATCCTGGAGGACACCATCTTGGTAAGAAGTATTTGGAGTTGGAACCACTCCCACTGGCCTCATGGTCATTAGTAGCAGCAAACACCCCTGGAGTTGATGTCACAACCTTATTGTTTGGAACAATCGGTCTTTTGCCACCCTCTCCAATAGGAACATCCATTGATCCAATCTGAATAATATCTTGGTTCGTAGTCCTCTCTGGATCAACTTCCATCTTCTGCACCTCCTCCCTTTGCTTCGGCTTGTAAACTTGCTTCACAGGAGGTGATACGGCTTTTCTGGCACCGCATCGACCGGTGATAGCGACGCCGTCGACCGGTTGGGTCTGTGACCACGACGTAATGGCGAGGAGCCAATCGGTCTTGGATAGGCCTGGAGATTCTGTCGAAAGCTGATTTCTGTCCACCCCATCCAGGATGAAAAGCTTGTTGGTATGGCACCCACATCACTCCATTATCATCATATACCTGCGTGGTGCATTTGAACTTGACGCCCATGGTGGAGTAAAGTGTTGCCCTTGCTGCGATGGTTCACCCTTGAGTCTTGTAGCAGCCCTTGGAGGTGAAGATGACCCTCCTTGGTGTATAGGTGACCTCATCCTTTTTAACCCGATCACTTGTAATGGCCTTTTGCTTGGAATACTTGTCAAATAGCATGTCGAAAGTGACCTTTGGCTTAGGACCACTCCCCTGATTTTTAGCTATATTTAGTTTCCAATTTCCAATCTCGGACGCTTGGCTTGATCATCTTGGTCGGCACTGGGAGCGCCCCGTCGGCCGGTCACCTCCACCTCGGCCTCGGCCAGACGGCCAGACCGATGGGCGGGTGTGGACGACCCTTGCCCCCATGTCCAGAGGCACTCATCAGTAACCTTGAAGGTCTCTTTGCCATCGAGTCTTCTCATACTCAACTTTCATGCGAACTAACTCTTTTCCTCTCAAATCGGGCTTAGCATCCCGATTACCACATTCTTGCCTTTAGTTGCTTCAGCTTGATGTGGCCGAACCAAGACCTTAGGTCTGTAAATCCATGGTGTTGATTGGAAAAGGAGCTTTGTCCACTTGCATCTCATGAAAAGTCAAAGCGACCTTCGTTTATGGCGATTGAACTGCCGACGAAACACATTGCAATCATTAATAGCATGAGAAAATGAATTATGAAATTTACAATATGCACGTCTTTTCAACTCTTCAAGTGGAGGAATAGTATGAGTTAACTTGATATTTCCAGATTTAAGCAATTCATCAAATATGCGATCACATTTGGAAACATCAAAAGTAAATTTAATTTCTTCTTGCCGACCTTTGCTAGCGGGCTTAAGAGATGAACAAGAATAAGATTTTTCTTTAGAGGGCCAAACAAACTCAGCATAAATTTCTTTATCACTATCGTCCGAGCTATCAGAATCATAATCAATAACATGAACATTAGAACGACGTGATTTAAAATTATCTTTCTCTTTATTCATTCGGTTTCAAACAACTAAAGCTCTAATTTGAACTTGTGCAACCGAAAGAAAGTCGGCCTCTATCTTATCTCTAATAGATGATCTTAAACCTTTCGACAAATGTCTCGCAAGGTCCATATCGATGATTGACAAATTAAAGCACTAGTTTTTAGTTTCTTTAAACCTTTTAATGTAGGCAGAGACAGTCTCATCTCTTCCTTGCCTAACCGATGTTAAATCTGTCAATTTTAATTGTATGCTCCCACCATAAAAGTGATCATGAAACTTACGTTCTAACATATCCCAAGATATAATAGAACCGGGAGCAAGTGAAGAAAACCAAGCAAAAGCGGTGCTACCAAAGATAAAGAAAATAAGTGTACTTTCAAAGCATTATAGACAATACTTCACCTAGTTGTGCGTGTATTGACTAATATGTTCCCATGTGGTTCGGTCATCATCACCACTAAATTTAATCAAGTCAGGCATACGCCAACCACGTGGGAGAGGAAATCTATCAAACTCGGGATCATATGGTTTTTGATACAAATTTGTGTTACCAATATCGACACCAAGTTTGGTTTTTACCACATTAGCCAAATCTTCCTTAAATCTATTAAATTTCACCCAATTAGGATTATTTGGCTGTTGTGGTTGAGGATTCTCCAAATTCATCTTATTTAAATAGGGAGCTATCTTAGTTTGAGCTAGCCTGTAACTTTCAAACACATCGTCCGAATAATGTTTTGGAGGTCGATGCATTTATTGTCGTACTATAATGAGGTCCAACATTACTAATTGTATTAGAAAAAGTAGGGACCATCTGATTTGGCACGACAGAAATTGGCAAAGGCTGATCGGGCACCAACTCCATAGCACCGGTCTGACCGGTACCCTGCATCGGTTCGACCGGTGCGATCATGTTTGGCCTGTGCGGTTGAAACCGAGGGTCTGACCGGATCTGGATTTGGTGTCAAACCATATGCAAAATTACCATTATTTACAGAGCAAAGGTGCTAAGCTAGGATGAGACCCACGAGGATTCGCTTTAGGAGTACTACTATTAGTTTCATTATTATTAAACCTAAAGCCCTATCCTTTTCAAGATCCTCTAATCGTTCTAGACGAGCAATGTAAGAAGCAAGCAATTCATCACTTTCCAATCGTAGATTTCATAGGAGAAGTTTCAGACGGGGTTTCTTACTTACGATGGGAATTACCTCAATATTGTCGTTGCTTTGATCGCCCGGCAGCTCGAACTCTTTTAATCTTGCCATCTTGCGGATCGATCCTTCTTGACGCCAGCTAGGAATTGTACTTGCATGTACTCTTGTAGCACCTTGAACTTCGCTACTCCTCGAGAGAGATCTTCCAATGACGCGGTGACGATGTTGTTCATGTCGAGCTCACACGAGACATCGTACTAGGAGTTAGATTGAACGGTTTTAGCAACCGATCTTTTTTCCCCCGAGTCGCCAAAAGTGTGTTGACGCTTTTTCTGGTCAACACACACGAGCGCTGGATCGCGCGGAATGTGGAAACGCTGAACTCGCGAGCTCCCCGCTCCGGACCGGTCGACTAGCTGTGGGCACGGCCCTGACCGGTGTACGCAGAGGCGCGGTGAAAACCTAAGATCGCCGCCTCGGGAGGGACCCCGTCAGAGGTGGCGCGCCTAGGGTTGCTCTGAGGTCGGCAAGGCCACTCAGAACGTCCCTGATCGTCGTCGAGACAAACAAGGAAAGCACGAGGTTGGAAAAGCTAGGGTTTGAGAGATAAAAGTTGTAGAAAGTAATGTACGATTGGGTTCCTCCACCTCAAACGGCCGTGGCCCTTTATATTTATAGGGTGGGGAGGTCTTGCCCCGCAAGGAATCCTTTTACAACTCGAAATTCGTAAGGATTCCTCAATTCTACTCGGACTCGGGGTCCACCGGTCAGACCGGTCAGGCCCACCGGTCAGACCGATGTGACCGTTGCCGGATCGGCTACAGGACGCCCCACCGGTCAGACCGTTGAGGGACACCGGTCTGACCGGTGGCGTCATCCTGATCGGCCTTGTGCCAATTTTGGGTGCGAACATACACTCAATTTTATTCTTGCTTGCAACTGTGGCCAAGCACTTGAAACAATCCATCGAATAAAATCATTTCCTTGCTTGATATACAATCTGATGTTGCATTTGGAATCTGTTCTGAAGAAGAACAGCAACCTCCTTGACTGCAGAGAGTTGCAGTACATATTCATGGCAAACAACTTGCAGTTCGTTCTCCAGAGAGTTGAGAACACAGGGTTGATGGAGCCTATTGAATATGACTGGGTCATGTGGTACCAGAAACAAATTGAGCATTACCTGGAGGAATACATTAAGACGTCGTGGGCTCCTGTATCCTCTCACGTGGCAGATAAGGATGGAAAGCACTTTAGTTTCTGGAAGTCTTCACGTGTGCAACAGTTCACCACAGCCTTCAAATCGGTTTATGATATTCAGAGGTATTGGAAGATCCCTGATCTGCATCTTCGTGAAAAGCTGAGAGCATATATATCAAAGAAAATAGTTCCTTCATACTGTGAGTACCTGAAGAAACATCGAAAGGATGACAGGTCAATAAGGATGACAGCAAAAGATTTGGAGGATCTGCTGGAAGAACTGTTTGAAGGATGACTAAAGAACCAGTGCTTAATCCAATTAAATAAAATCGTCGCTGCATCATGTATAACTCATCATAGAGTTAAATATTGCCAACCATGGGCAGGAACTATTTGCAGCTAGTTTCTTTTTGTCAATGCTTTAATACTGATTTCTGATTTTTTTAATGTTTTCCCTTTTCTTATGCAATTCAGGGAATTGTTTCTATTTCCTTTTCTTCTACAATTTTCTATACACGACAAAACTTTACTCGCCTATATAAAGTATTACCATAGTAAACCCCTCCATCCCAAATTATAAGTTGTTTTAGCTTTTCTAGATTAAAAAAAAAACTCGGCCTGCGGGGAGTAAGACCACCCCCACAGTATTGTATTAAGAAGAAGACCTACTCACACAGGTCGAGAAAATCTCCGAACCCCTGCCCTACCCATACACAGCGGCACCACAGCACACGTGAGATAAGGCTGGCCCTAAACCTGTGTTTTGACGTGGGACAGACGATGGGAGGGCCATCCGGCCGCTCAACCACCGCACATGTGGTCACGAAAATAAATTCCCCTAGAGACACGCAAGTGCAATTCCTGGGAATTGAACCTGGGTGGGCAGCCCCACCACCGTGAAGGCTTTTCTAGATTTATAAATTTTGATATGCACACAGACATACACTATGACAGCAAAAGGTACGGAACAAAAAAAAAGTACTCAACATATGCAGTTTCATGGGTTGGAAACTAATTTTAACTATCATACTAGTCCACCAATCCAAATCAGGCGATGCAGGATCACGGAATCTGCGACGGAAACGAGAGAGGCAATGCGTCGAACAGGTTGGCTTCCTGGACGGCCCGGCGCATGGTGCACAAGTGCATACGGTTGTTCCCCGAAAAAAAGAAACTGCGTACCGTTGGGGAAGTAGCCAAGAGGAGAGCCGGCCGGAGAAAGGTCCCTCGCCCTCTGTGACGGCAGGAGCGCGGTCTCCACCGCCGCACGCGCGTCTGCCACGCGAGTGCAAAGCAAGCGCCGGGCGGATCCGCGGGGAGTGAGAGTCTGCGAAGGGGAACACGGTTACAGGACGGAGAGGCAGGGACCGTTGGTGGGGAGCTTAACGGCGTTGGCCTCGTCCAAAAAAAAAATAAAAAGGAAAAATTCTATTTTATTCTCCTCACCTATTAACTTTGCCCACTTAACCTCCTAAGCAAAATTTAGGATCACTTCACCCCGTACTATTTTATTTGGTCCAATCTACCCTCTAATTAGTTTCTTATTTTTGTGTTCCTTCACTATAGGGTGAGTTTCAATTTCAAATTTTGCAAATTGACTTATAACATGGTGTCTATGTTAGAAAAATACAATAGCAAATTTTCATGACTAATTTGTAAACAATTTTGTATATCTTAGATCAATTTTGTATTAAATATTCCTGACCTATGAAAATATTCATGAAAATTCTTAGTATAATTTTTTAACATAAGCCATCATGTTTTATATCCGCTCACAAAATTTGAACTCAAAATTCAACTTATACACAGAGAAACGAAAAAAAGAAATCTAATTAGAGTGTAGATTTGACCAAATCAAATTGTTCAAGGGAGCAAAGTGAGTCTAAATTTTGTTGAGAGGGTTAAGTGGACAAAGTGAATAGGTAAGAGGAGTAAAATATAATTTTTCAAAAAAAAATGGCGTTGGTCTTCGCGTCGGTTGAGGTCAGATGAGGACAGGGTGTCCATTTTATCGGTGGGGTCCGAAAATATATTTTCTGACTGAAATTTACTTTTTAAAATTTTGTAAAAAACTAAATTTTAAAAAATAAAGAATAATAAAATATTTTGAAAATCCTGAAATTTTGTCATTATCACTGGGGTCTGATAATGGCCCCATCCACTATACGTCATGTCACCATCCACTACACGTCATGTCATCATCTACCAAACCATCTATTTACGTCTTCAAGTGATTTTCTGTGACTAATAGCATGTATTTGTGAGTAGCACACCACAAAATTCTCGCAGTTGAAATACATGTAAGATTAATCATTTAAGAATGGTTCACTCTCAACAAAATAACATGTTTTCATATACAATGTTGTTTACAAATGAATGTTGTCATGTAATCACTTTGGTGTTTCTACTTTCACATTTCACCTTAAAAAAATTTCAAAAAATTTCCGCAGCAACGCGCGGGATATCACCTTGTTGGTATTGGTATTGGGCTTCTCAATATCGTTGTAAAATCGTGGGTGGAAAGCAGATTTTCTCAAACATTTAGGGGTTTTTCTATAAAAAAATGGATTGTAGGGTCGATTACTGCTAAATAGAAGGATCAATTTGCAAAATGATCGGTGTTCATTTCTGGAATATGTAGGGCCTTTTCGTGAAATGTATGGACTACGGACTGGTTCCTGCGAAGTTTAGAGTTTTTCATTACTAAATTTAGGTTATGTGTTGACTTTGAAAAACTCAGAGGTCTTTTTCGTTACTCCGTGTGGATTGTTGTAAAGTACGGGGTTCCTTTCCGTACGTTTTCTCAAAAATTTAAGGCTTCATCTGTAAACAAATGTGCATTGCAGGATCGATTTACGCTAAGTAAAAGGTTTTTTCACTGTGGCTTTAATGTTTTTTTGAAGTATAGGATCTTTATTTAAAGAAAACATTTAGACTACGAAGTGATTATTGTAAAGTTTAGGATTTTTTAATAAGTTTGGGCTATTTGTTTTCTATAAAAACATAAGTCTTTTTCATGAAAATCTAAGACCTTTGTTGGATTGTTGTGAAGTTTGAGGGTCTTTCATGAAATTGTGCATGGGAAACTGGTTTTCTCGAAAGTATAGGAGCTCAACTATAAAAAAAAATCGGTGGACTGCGAAGACGATTCTATGCACATTCACATGGTAAAAGCAAGGTGTTGGTGGAGGCGGATTACGCAGGGAAGTTGAATCCGTTTTAGAAAAATGTTTGGCAAAACAGCTTCTCCTGGCTGTGTGAGGTGGACAAGAGGGTGAAATATCCATAATGCCCTCTCTTTTCTTTTTTATTTTCTATTTCTTTCTTTTATTTTCTATTTTCCTTTTCTTCTTATTTTCCTTTTTCTTTCGTTTTCTGTTTTCCTCCTAACCTTATCTCCACGGACTCCACCGAAGCCCCTTATCCACCCATCGCCTAGCCTCCTCTCTAACTCTGTGCGCCGTCGCCCGTCGCTGGATCAAGCTGTGTGGGCCGTCGCCGTCCTCCTGCGCCGCCATCCTCTCCACCGCTTGCGCACCTCCAGCGCAGATCCCTCCCTTGCTTCCGCCCGCGCACCTCCGGCGCAGCCCCCTCCCCTGCCTCCTGTAACATCCCGGAATTTTGAATGTTTTCCCATGTGTGAATTTTTGTTAAAATTTAAAACTTTTTGTTTGAATTTGTGTGCTATCAAATTTGACCCCAATTTGCTAGCCTCTCATCCCAAATTCTCTATAAAGTAAAACCATATAAAAGTTATTTTCAAATTATGGTTTAAATATGAGTTGGATCTTTTTTTGGATTTATTTGGATTTCAAAGGTGAGTTTGTATTTTTGAATTAAATCCAAAATACAAACTAAAGCTAGTATTTAAATAGGATCTTTAAAACATTGTGTGACTAACTCTAACTTTGCACCCGAGCTAACACTAGCCAATTAGCTCGACTTGACCCGCTAACATCTTTCTTTCTATCTCGCTCGTTCTTCCTTTGGACTCCATCAACTCGGTCTCATCTCTAAGCCCGCTATCTTTTTCCACTCTTTCCAAAGTGCTCTGGAATTTCTCAAAAAGGGGTTAATCAATTATTTTCTGACTTTCTGAATTAATTCTTTGTAATTGGTTCGATTTCAGAAAGTAGGTTAATTCTTTTGTACTAAATTCCCGAGAGCTCGTTTTGAATTATGACGATGTTTTCCGGCTTCTCGAATTAATAGTTCGCTACTTAATTCGTTTCCGAAAAAATTAGTCTAATTCATTAGTTATAATTCTACGAAATAAATTATTACAAATTTATTTTGTAGGATTAAATATTTTGGTCCAAAGCTTAGACCCATCTAACAGCCTACCAATTCCTAACCCTAACCACTTCTTTTAATACCCCTCACTTCTCATCTCTCCCCTGCCTCCTCTCCCAAGCCGCCGCCACTCTCCTCTCCTTCCCTATTCTCTGTCCATTGAAGCAGCAAGCTGCAGCCCGTGCACTTGATCCCTTCCTCTGTTCCTTCTTTCTTCCACCGGAAGCTCTCATCTTACTTGAGCAAGCAATCCACCATTAGCAGCCGCAGGTGTCACATCCCGCTTTTTAAAGCATTTTTAAAAATACAAACTTATTAAAATTTTCTCTAATTATAGACTTAATTTTCTTTTCTCTAGATATTCCAAATTTTTCATAAATATTTTTTGCATTTAAACCGACATTTGTGATGCATTTTTTTGCTGAGTGATCCTTTAAGGAATTTTTGTTTGAAACTTGAATTTGAAATCACATTTCAAATTCCTTGTTCAAACAATAGTAAATCCCTTTCCTTCTCTTAAGGATTTTGGGAGGGAAATAAATCTGAAATTTTATTTCAAATTTATTTTCCAAAAACCCTAGAAATCTCTAAGGATTTTGGGTTAAAAATGAATTTGAAATTTCATTTCAAATTCACAATAAAACCCTAGTCAAACCTCTAAGGATTTTCGTTTGAATTCGAATTTGAAAACACCTTTCAAATTCACATTTCAAACCATAGCCAAAACCTTTTCTTTTTCCTAAGGATTTTGGATGGAAAATGTATTTGGAAATTTATTCCAAATTTACTTTTTAAAGCCCTAGTTTAAAACCTAAGGATTTGTGGTTTGAAAATAAATTTGAAATTATATTTCAAATTTGAACTTTCAAACTCTAGATCAAAACCCTAAGGTTTGGTTTAAAATTTGAATTTGAAATCCAATTAAAATTCAACTTTAAAACCATAGAAATCTTTCCAAAATCTAAAGTCCACTGGACCACCCTAGACTTCTTCTCCTGCACCGGCCAGCTCCCTCTTCTTCTTCGCAGCCCACCCCGCACAGCCCAGCAGCCTGCCTGTTCTTTTCCGCCCGTGCCAGCCCAGCAGCCCAACGCAGCCCAACCGGCCCACCCCCACCTTCTTCCACCTCGCGTCATCGTCTTCCCTCGCCCGCATCAGCCGACACCACGCTGCATTACCGCGCCACAATTCACTGGCTGCGCTCTCCTCCGTCAGACGCACGCTCAGCGCAGACGCTCAACCGCCGCTCCTCCTCCGCACCCAAAGTCAAAGGCTGACACACATCTTCCCCCACACCGCAAATGTTGACATCGCGACCGGAGCACCGCCGCTGACACACCCGCCCGGCCTCACCTCCACAGCCCTCCCCTCTCCTCGACTGTGCGCGCCCCAGGACCGCCTGACACACCTCCACCTCTCCTGCCTTCGCCTGCATCTTATCTACCCGCGACGACGCCGCAGCAGCCTCGCCACGCCCGGAGCCGAGCGCTGCGCTGCACGCCACCGCAATGGCATCCTCACCTCGATCTCCCGCCGTACAGCACCTCCCCGGTGCCTAGCGCGAGCGTCGCAACCCACGACACCTAGAGCACCTACACCACCTCTATTCCCCATCCGCAGAGCCTCATCTGGCCCTATCCGCCTACGCAGCCACCTGCCATGGCCATTAATGACCGACCGGCTACGGCCTGTCCCCGGCGAGCTCTCAAATCCTCCCGAGCTTATCCAGGCGCTCGAGCTAGCGATCCACAGCCACGCCCGCCTATAAATAGCACCCGAAGGCCTTCACAGCAACGCACACACCACCACCGGTGCAAGCCGAGCTCTCCCGTGCTCCGCTGGAGCGCTGCCCACTTCCCTCACCGGAGCAAGCTTGGCTAAGGCTAAGGAGCCTCCGGTGAGCTTCTAGCCACCACCTCGGGCGAAGCCCTGCTCCGCCGTAGCCCCTAGGAACTCTCTCACCGTTGCCCGCCCGCAAGCTCAAATCGTTACTGTTGCCGGAGTTCACCGCGCCGCCATCGGGAGTTCCCTAGGTACGCCGTTATGCTATCCGCACCACCTCTACTCCTCTCCGTCTTTCCCCAGGCCTGTCGCCGCACAGCCGAGGTTCCGCCCGATCGCCGGCAAGCCTCCGGCAATGCTCCGGTGACCACCTGCCTCCCCGGCCACCTCGCCGTCCTCACTAGCCACATACACGCACACGCGCACCCTTCTTTTGCCCAGGAATGGCCCCCAACTCCGCATCCCCTTTAGGCCGCGCCGCCGCCACCACTCCAACGAGCCCGTGCGCCGCCGTCGGTCAACCACCGCCACCCACACCTAGCCCCTCCGCTCCACCCTGTCACCCCGAGCCGGTAGGTGCGCTTCCCGTCGTCGTAGAAGCCCTATAGGCACCAGCGGCGAGCACGCTCGCGAGCTCCCCTGCTCGCGCCACTGCGGCTGAGTGATCTGGGGCGGCGCCGTTACATGGCATCCGCGTGGCAGCCACGCCAGCGCGGGGCCTACACGTCGGTCGCACGCCCCTCGCCACACCAGCGCCGCGTCAGCTTCCCTCCGTCCCGTGCACCCAGTTCAGTGGACCACCCTCACACACTGTTGGCGTTTCTTAACGTCACCACTAGTTGTACACCTAGAGGGAGCGTACAAGAACAACCGGGTATACCGCAAGCGCGGAAATACCCGTAGCACTTCCCCAAGGAAGGAGAGTATTCCAAGGGTATCGAATCCAAGGAACGATGTGCACTATCTCCTACTCTAGTATAGATGGTCCAAGGACACAACACTCATTGATAGGATAGGTAGAAAGGATCTGCCTCGACTGAGCGCAAAGTCTAGCACGGTCTCTCAGGTATAACACTCACTTTGGGCGCCAGCACATCCTAACTTTTTAGGAAGAGGCCAAAGTACTGACAACGAGCCCAACTCGGTACGCGACGCAGAGGGTTTGCAAAGGGTCCAACAGGCTGTCACCACTGCGGCCTACCTCTACGCTACGAACGTACGTGGTCTTCGAAGGGTAACCTATGGTCCAGACACCACGTCTACACCACTGACTACTACTACTACGAATCCGCGAGGGAGATACTGGCACTAGCTCAAGGTATGCTCTATCACTCATGCAAGATCATGAATGCACTTTGATCTAATTAGATAAATGCAGGAGCATCAATTTTACTCTAATAGACAAGCTGGCAAACTAGATGCAAACTTATGATCTAAGTCTACTAGATCGAAAGGATTGTGTTCGAAGAACACAAGCCTCTAAATCAAGAACAAACGAAGAACACAAGAACAAAGCAACTATGCATGCATACGACTTTAGTCTAAATAGAAAATGTCGAAATACTCACTTTAGTCTAAATGAAGAACAAAGGCACCGTTGAGGATCGTTCTTGAGGAAGATGTCATGAACATGACATATCCCCAAGCCTCCCACCTCACTTCCTAACACTAATCCTATACAAAGAGCTCTCCTCTCCTAATGAGAGGCTCTAAGGCCAAAAGTGAGAAGGAGGAGAAGAAGTGTGTGTCCTATTCTCTACCCCCTCTCCTTCTATTTATAGGCACGGTGCGAGAACACCCATACACCCCGAATCGGCTTAAGGATCCAATCGAGCACCACGTGGAAGCCGATGGCGAGCGGAGAAAATCCGGGTCGGCCGATCCTCGGGTCCGACCCGGGCCCACCACGCCCTGCCTTGTGCTTTCTCGGGTGATCGTACGGGCCCTTATGCGACAGTTCCTGGTGTATGGGTTGTTTAGAGGCGGTTTGCTCGGGTTGTGGGCCCTGGATCCTTGTCTTTGGACACGTGGCGGTCTCGATTCGTTCGGGAAGTGCTTCTCTTGGATTGATGAAGTGTCATGGACATATGGCATCCTGTGTGCCAGCACGTCGCCACGTGGCCTGGTGTGGGTCCCACCGGGTCCATGATATAGTGTGATCTTATATTGTGCATATCTCTTTCATCCGGACTCCGAAGTATACAAATGATATATCTATTTCGATCGTCTCGACGAGCCCGTCGTAATGGTGCAGTACAAATTGGCATTTGAGGTTGTTTATGATGACGTCCTTTAATAACCATTGGATCACTTGCTCTCAATTGTACCATTTGGCACGCAATTCGGTGCATCCTGCAACAAAAGCTAGAAACACCAACACTTGTGGAAATCATCAGTATTAAGCCCTATTCTAGTGTTGATGATCCTTTTACATTTATTTTATGCAGGTATTGACGGTGTAAAAGTAGCACTTAACAGTCGTCAACACACACCACGCTCGGTCCATGGGTCCACACGAGCGGTACACATGCTGCACCGTGCCGCATTGCGTCGCCCTCCTTTTGCTAGGTACACCCTGTTTTTGCATACCAATTTTCACTTAGAGCACTTAGCCAATTCCAAAAATTCCAAGAAAATTCCTAAAAATACTAGGAATTATTCTAAGGCTAATGGTACCATTTGTTTCCATAGTTGACCTTCCTAAAGCCCTTTTTCATTTTAGCCCCTCCCGGGTAAATAGAAAACCCTGTAGAAGCACTTTCTCTATCTTAGCTCCAAAAATCTTAGGAAAATTCCCAAAAATACTAGGAGGCATTCTACACTTAGTAGTGCCATTAGTTTCCATAGTAAGCTCTCTAAGGACTCTTGTTCTATTTTGCCATTCTCGGCTTAATAGAAAAGCAATTGGCGACGTGTAATCGCACTTCACCTATCTCGACCCCCGGAACCTTAGGAATGTTCCTCGAAGTACCCTAGGGCTACACGAGCCTACCTTGAGCCTTATCACACAATCTCACTTTGCACAAGACCATAGGCCTCTCCCGGACTGGGAATCCTACCGTCATGCTGCCTGAGAAAACCCTGGAATTCGAACCCCCGCAGTTGTTATGCCGCCCGACCTTAGACACCACGCTAACCTAACCTTTACGGTATCCAACTGTGGATATCGTAGAGCAATAGGAATGTTCCTTTGTTTGATGTCACTTAATTTCATTGATTGATGAATTGCTTTATTGATTGTTATTTTATGTGTTACCATACTCGATAGATGCCTGAGCTCTCTCCCGAAGCCAAGGATCGAGAAGGACATGAAATCAGAGCTCAGGACGTCCGTAAGTCAAGCTAGCCGACCAAGTCCCCGAGGATCCAAAAGGCAAGACTTGGTCAACTAGGAAAGAAAGTATATGAGGCAAGTCCCAACCCCCCTCCTTGATCATTACTTCCGCCATTGTTTTATAATAAAATGTGCTAAGATAATAATTTGACTTGCATTTGCTGTAAGGACGGGTTGATCCCGATCTCGACCGTGTCGATGACCAAGCATCAACCCTAGATTTTCTTATTCACAATTATTCATGGAAGGGAACTATGGAAATAGGGAGAGATAGAAATAGATAGTAGATAATAAAATGAACCAACTAAAGTGAGTTAGACTCCCTAAGGACAGACATGGGAGTATGGGGGCAGCCTCGGTAGAGGATTCTGTCCATGCTTACTCCGGTCGTATAAGGATCGGTTCACAGGAAAGTCTTTCCAGGGATTTGGTACGGCCGCACGGGCCAAAAAGGCATAGCCTTCGGGAATGCCTGTTTATGTGAGGACTTGATCCACACCCCACTACTGAACCTAGTAAACCATCCTAAGGGGTCGTGGTGGGCAACGGATGCGCTGGAGAAGGACCTTCGCATATTCCCAGGTCTGGACGGTACAGGTCATCGAGAATGTTAAGGCATCTGGGTGATGCGGTGGTATTTATACCATACTTTTATGCATATGCTTTTGTCCCGGACGTGGATCATGAGGCGGTGGTGGTGGAATGACCCTACTTAGGCCCTAGTGTAGACGTGGATGGAGCTAGGGAATTTTGTCCAGGATTGGGTGATAATCCATGAATGGACGTCGGTGGGTACGGGTTTCATAGGGTAGTACCGCCTTAGCGCAAGGTATGGGCTGACCGACCGTGCGGGTAAAGCGTACACCTCTGCGCAGAGTATAATCTATTCGAATAGCCGTGACTCTCAGTTAAGAGCCCTTTTGGTCAAAGCTCCTGTTGATTAGCACACATGCTTTGTAGGGTTAGATTTGGTGGTGAGACAGGGCAGCGGCCCTTAGATAGTGATACGGCAGATGTCGGCTCAGTAGGACCCCGGTGGTCGCTGAGTTTAATAAAACTTGGGGAGTGGTAGGGAAGGCTATGTGTTCCCCCTCCAGGACCAACCTCATAATATACTTGCTTTACTTATTGTTTCTCTAAAATATACTTCACCTGCATTAGTTTATTTATATTAATCAAGACCTGCTACCTTTACCTTGGAACCTTGCATGTAGTCTATAGGATTAATATCTTATACGCTGGGATTTGCTGAGTGCGTTGATGTGTACTCAGCCTTGCCTCTATTATACTTTTTACATGTAGACTACGTGGGTTCCAGGTGTTGAAAACCATCTAGTTAGTGGATGAGCACCTGCGCTTTCCTTTGCTGTGTTGAGGTATTTTCTTTGAATATACGCTATTTATTGCCTCTATACTTAATTTTGATAAGAACTGTGTTAGCCTACGCGATCCAGGGACTAACACAGGTGCTTAACAGGAACCCCGAAGGTGGGTCCCCACAGCAGGCCCAATCCTCTCTCTCCTAGTTGCTCTTTCTTTTCCCTGTTTGTCCCAATCAGATGCAAAGCAACAGCCAGCAGCAATCTTTCTTCTTCTTTCCTGATAGCAAGTACCTACTCCAAATCCAAGGACGTGGCAGTTTCTCCTCACCAATTGAGCAATCAGCAGCAGCAACAGTCGTTGCCTTCCCTCTCCAAGGCGCCTTCGCACAGCCACCATCCTTTTTTTTTTGCACCTTCATGTTAGCAAGCATCACTAGCACCTCTTTCAGATCGCCACCTCCTCTCTGCCCTTGCATCAATCTGCAGCAAATCAGAGCAGCAGCCGTAGTGGTTTTTCTTTCCCCACCGAACAGCACCGCCCTTTCCTTTTTTTTGCCCCAATCGAGCAAGCCAACAAGCTGGAGCCAAGGAATCACCCTGCACACCGCCAAATGAAGCCGCGAAGCTGTTCCTCTCCTCCGTGCTGCCGAAGTCGTTGTGTGCACCTCGCCGCTACTCACCTTGAAGACGAAGCTGCCGGCTGGGGCCGTGGCGCGGCCGCAGCCGACCGGGGTGTGGTCGCTGCATGGCGTGGGAGGTTGCAGCCGACCGCAGTTGGCCAGTGGCAAAACCAAGTACAAAACTGTTGAATGCAAAGGAAAAACACAAATTTGTATGTGGTGTAGTGGTAAGGGTTGTTTAGTTGAGGCAAGAGGTGCACGATTCGAAGCTTGACCTCTTCAATTTTTTTGTTTTCTCTGTTTTTTTATACATCACTCTATCTTTTCCTAATTTTTTTAATTTTTGATCGTGGTGATCTATATTTCTTTTCACATGTTACATAAAAGTTTTTTAATTTATTCGTGGCAACAAACACATATCTATCGCAACGAATTGTTTTCTGGATGCAACAGGCACATGTGCTATCGCAACAAATGTTAAGTTTTAGACAACGTTATTTCATCATGGCCACAAGCATGCATAATCTCAACCAACTAAATATTTGTGGCAACAAACGCACATCAAACGCAACAAATGGTTTTCTAGATGCAACAGCCACATGAGCTATCGCAACAAAAGTTAAATTGTAGACAACGTTATTTCATCGTGGCCACAGACATGCCTACTCGCAACCAAATAACTATTCGTAGCAACAAACACACATCTATCACAACACTAAATCGATACTATCGCAATGCACAATTAGTTGTGGCAATAGGTACCCATAAAGGCAACCACCTTTTTCACCATGGCATTAACACCAACATGTTGCAACGAATATTTCAACATACGCAACCCACATTTTTGGTGGCCATAAGATCTAGATATCGCAACCCATTAATACGTTGGTTGCTATAAAGCCAAATATTGCAACCAAATGTGTGGTGTTGCGAAAAAAATGATGCTCTAAGGGTCAATTCTTAGTAGTGTTATATGCATCAGAGGCAATAGCAGCATGTATTTTTGTTGGAATATCAAACAAATTTGAGTAGTTGTTACAAACTCCAGAAAACATGATTACTGCAGCTAATTTTGATGGTTTCTCTATGTGACTTGTTTAGGTTTGTTACAGTGGGCTCACATGGTTCAAGAAGGAGCAAGCTGAATTGTTGAGTGCACTGGCGGAGCTACAGCCTGGCCAAGGTGGGCCACGCCCCCCCCCCCCTCCCGCAAGGATGTAGTACAAGCAATTGAAGCTGGTCAATTGTCCGCAAGATAATTTTTTCACGTAGTTTGGCTTTCCTAGCGTGCTAAACCTAATGCTATTGTTTTTCCCAATGCAAATATGAATTATGGCACTTAAAAAGGAGAAAAAAAGAATAAGTAGTACATACATGTCCTTGATCAAGTTGGCAATTGAGAAGGAACAAACGAGAACAAATGTCCTCAAGCATCTTGGTCAATAACGTAGTTCATATGATTTGCATTTTTTCAATTAGCTGCAAATTATTCTAGCATATGTGTACATGTTAATTTTTCCCAAGGCAAATTGGCCCCTTCTAAGTATTGATCCTAGCTCTGCCACTGGTTGAGTGAGAAGATTTTGCACTTGAAAAATGGTTTGGTGAAATGTTAGTTGACCATTGAGCCTTTTAAGCATGCTATCAGCTACAGCAGGCATTTGGTTACGACCTTGACTCCAAAATTTGAGTAGTTGATTATCAAAACATATATTTTATTTTGGTTTTATTTGTATTAAAAAATTACCTGGATTGATTTTTGTCTCTACACTCACACTATAGTAGCCGAATCCAATTAGACAGATGTTCTACCAAATTTTGCACCTTCTCAACAGAATGTACATGGGCACTTAGATATTTCTTCTTTATTACTAATAAGGTTGTTTGCCATAATTGATTGTCTGCTTCTGTTTGCAATGAACTGCGTTTGAAGATAACATGTGCATATCAGTTCTAAGGATGGTAAAAAATAATGTATCTCATATGGGCACACATGTGTCTGTTTCCTCTGTGTGCATCTTGAATCTGCAATTTTATTGAAATTGGCAGTTTATTCATAATATTATAACTGATTTTTTTATATTCTTACAGAACATAAGGAAAAAACATATACCAATCTGTGGAGAGAAACTACAAGCAAACTTGTGTTAAGCTCTTTGCAGAGCATTTAGCCAGGAAGATCTCTGCACGAGATGTAATGCAAGTGATTTACAACTATCTGCGGAGGAGCAACTAAAGGTGGTTGTACTCCTATACACATGGTGGAATGAAAGATGCAGAGTCAGGGAAGGTGAAAGTACATTGCAGAAGTTTCAAATGTTTTCAAATGTTTCCTATGTCTTTACCCCTATAAGCCGTGTAATAAAGTAGCTCATGAATGACAATATTCCAAATTGTATTAATGACTACTTTCAAGATGTGAGGGCATTTAACAACATTCAGTTTTGACTTTTGACATATAGCAATACCAGCTAATTCTAAATGAAAAAAATGAGATCCATTATCTTGCTAATATAATAATATTTTCATGCAGTCAAATGGCATCAGAAACCAGATTCGGTATGTGTATTAATATTACATTATTATCATGATGTAACATGAAATTGTTAAAAAAGCCATAAAGAAGTGATTATAGTAAGATTGTTAAAGTTTGCTTATTTCAATCACTAAACACTTATTATGATTATTCTGCAATAATTTTAGGGGTGTCCCTGTAATCTAGAACACCATTCATTTCAGGCAATATTTGTTGAAGCTATTCCTGAGGAGGTCCATATAATTGTGTGTGTTACCTATTTTTTAAAAGTTCTATGAATTTTCACATGCTTGCAAAAAATATTAGTGTGTTCTAAATTCTACTACCTGCTCAATTCCACCTCCCTTGTATCTCCCCCTCCACTTGCTCAATTGTTGGCAGAGACATGT
This sequence comes from Cenchrus purpureus, assembly GCA_022644695.1. Lineage (NCBI taxonomy): Eukaryota > Viridiplantae > Streptophyta > Magnoliopsida > Poales > Poaceae > Cenchrus > Cenchrus purpureus. The sequence goes on along the minus strand of CP053461.1, from coordinate 191,188,708 downwards.
AAAGCAACATAGTCCTATTTTATCCTTATTTTTTGTCCAGGTCTTAATTTTCAATAAAGCATGGTGATTTCATCGAATTGAGTGCACTTAAGTTATCGGATGATGGTTTTAATAATGTGTATGGACAAATTATGTTACTTTACCATTTAAGTTGAGTGAATAAAAATTTGGTAGTATTACAAGTGTTTATGAATAAAAAACATATTAAATATGTATTTCTAAACACGTGTGTGTCGCACGTGCACTTTACTAGTTTTATAAATAAAATAGTAAAAGGTACAAAATACTTACAAGCAAGGTGACCAAGGAAAAAGGAAACAATTGAATTTATACATCATCTAAAACTGCTGTGAAAGAAGGGAAGAAAGAGATTTGAAGTTAAAAGAACCTATACAGAGAAGTTGACCCAAGAAAGAAAAGGAGATTGGAGGGAGCTTTTCATCCTGTGAGCTTTGTTTATACAATACTTCTTGCAACTTCTTTTCCAAAGATTGACCCTGACTGGGCACCTGTCAAATATGAGGCTATTTCTTTGTTTCCCCAGGCTGCAATGATGAAGATTTCCATGAAGAAGTTGAGATTAAAATCTTGTCTAGCCAACTCAAGCATTTGAAAAAAAAGGTGTGCCAAGCTGCCACTGGATGCCAATCAGTTGCCAACAGCCTACTGCAAAAGGACACGTGAAGAAGAGATGCATAGATGTTTCTTCTCTATGGGATGTACAAAGGACATAATTGTAGTTATTTTCCTCAATTTTGATTTTTTTTCTTTTTAGAAGATTTTTGGTGTTTAGTCTGTCCATCAACAATAACCATGAGAACACTCTTAGTTTGTTACAGCATATTGAATTCCAAATCCATAAGAAGAGTCTTGGAGGACGGAAGACTCTATAAATATGGTTGTAAAAATTCTTTGAAGTATAACTTGTAAGTTTGGTATTATATTTTGCAATTCTGATAGCTCATGTTGTGCCTGCTCTGAGAGGGGAAGGTAGAAGTGTTCAATCATTTCTGAGAGGAAGGCGGCCACAATTTTTTTTTTTGATTTTTCGCAAAAGAGAATAGTCTTGGCAATCGTTCTTGAAGATGATGCCCATTCCAAATACCCATCTCCCACCGTGCAGCTCGCAACTGCTCTGAACTTATCACATAGATGCATTAAATCTTTCCACCAAAAAAGATCTTTTGTCTACATTGACGTAACAATTACAATCATTCTGAAATAACCTTGTGAGTACTTTTAATATATTTAAAATTGAGATTTTTTATGATAATTGAGGAAAAATTCGATGGCTCACATCGGCCGAGAGCGGTCGATCCGACGACAACGAAGGCAGGAGGAAACGGGAGGAAATGGAATGGAGGAAAGGGGAGGAAAATGATATGTCTATGGTTGGTGGGCCATATGCGCAAAATTTCCTCTCGTTTCCTCCGCAAATGTGAGGATTAAGACTAAGCATTAATTACATTCTCGTAGTTCTTTTTTTATTAAGGGTAAAACGATAACTCAATAAATGCAAACATAATGTTTTGAGTAGTATAGTTAGGGTGGATAATACATTTAGTATAGTTAAGTAATATCTTCTTATTAATTAAAATTAATTAAGAAAAGTTCTTCTAGGGTTTGCCCTGCCGCCATCCACCAGTCGTGCACCGTCGTCCGCCCGTTGCTACATCCGCGCATCGCCGTCCACCCGTTGCTACATCCGCGCATCGCCGTCCTCCACCCCAAGTCCACTCGCCGCCATCCTACAGGTAGGGTGAGGGTAGAGCAGTGGCAGTGACCCAACATTTTGAGTCTCCAAAGAGATCTGGCTCCACAAACTGGATCCGTTTGAGCTCCAACCGCAAAAGGCCAAGGTTTCCCTCCTCTGCACTTGTTTCTCCTTTGAGGTAGATGATGTAAAACTAACCGTGTGTTTGGTTGGAGAGTGAACAGAACGGAGCGGAGCCGACCCTCGATTTGGGGACGGCTCCAACCCCTCTTAAGTTTGGTTCATGTTTTTGGGTTGGGGATGAGTTCATTCCAACTTTTGTTTGGATGAAGGAACTAAAAATCTGGGATGGAGTAGGCCTGGGCGTTCGGGTTACCCGACTATTTCGGGTCGGGTAATTCGGGTAATGAAAACTGCTACCCGATATTAGCTCTGAAAAAACACTACCCGAAATTTCGGGTACCCGATAATTCGGGTTCGGGTTCGGGTATACCAAATCTACCCAAATTTACAGAAAATGACAAACTATACAAAATTTTAGTAGACTTATAACAAAAAAATCACAAGTAATTTGAGTAGAATTTCGACAACAAGTTGAGAACAATAATATATTATAGTTATGTGTTCAAACTAAGAGAATTATATTATAATAAAATGACAATTTCAAGTGTTCAACAAATAATACGTGATAAATACAAAGACAAAAGCAAATTTCGGGTAGTTTGGGTACCGAAGTGTATTACCCGAATTACCCAAACTAATTTCGGGTAATCACAATCACTATCCGAACTTGGGATCGCACTACCTCGGGTTCGGTAATTCAGTATCCGGGTTCGTAATTCGTGCACGGTAATGGGTATCGGGTATTTTGCCCTGGCCTGGGATGGAGGACAACATAACACCGTTAATGCGGGCCCCACCAGTCACCAATGGACCCCACCTGTCATACTCTCACTCATTTTCTTTTTTTTATTTTTTCTCTAGTAGAGCAAAGCAGAACTTGGGCGGGCTCTCTTGTCATGAGCTCGGCGGCTTTGGGCACGCTCGCCGCCGCCGCTGCGCCAGCTCCGCCGCATGGGCGCGGCTCGCGTCGGGAAACCCTAGCACTCTGGCGATGTCGTCGGCGACCGTCCTGCCCGGCTGAGCCTCGCGGGCCCCTTCACGCTGCGGCGGGCCCGACTGGTGGTGATTTCGGTGCGGATGCGGTGCGCGAGGGCGTCGGTCGTATCTGTGCGGGCGGAGGCGACGACCGAGAGGGTCGGGGACGGGGAAGAAGAGGCCGGCGGGGTCACTGCCGCCGCCGCCCTAACGAGCTCACGAGCTCGAGCTCCGGATCGATGGGCGCGAGCACAAGAGAGGGAGACGGGAGGGAGACGGAGAGGACGGAGAGAGAGGGGAGCGGCTGGTCCCTCGAATTTTGAGGGACGGAGCCAAACCCCATCTTGCGAGTATATTCTCCCGGGACCCACTCCGCTCCCCATCCAAACAGCCGCGGGAGCGGGTCGGCTCCGCTCCGTTCCCGCCGCTCTCGAACCAAACAGACGGTAAAGGAAAAGTACTGCAGCCAGGAGCTGATATGATTAAAAAAGAAATATCTCCATTGAGAAGCTGGGTAAAGGAACTTCCTCTATTCTTGTTCTGGCTAAACAATGGCTTCATTGTATTTTCCCTTCAGCACATTGTACTTCATTTTTGTTCAAGGTTGCTTTGTGGCTAGGGATGAAAACGGATCGGTTACGGACGGATATTGCGGATACAGATACAGATACTTTTTCTTTCTCGGACTGAATTCTCTGATCGAATACGGATACGGACAGTATATTTTTTGTCGAATAGTGATATTCATCATATTTGGATCATAGAAATTCAACTTTGAATTTCCGGATACTAATGTGGTACGGATAGTTACGGATATTAAATGTCCGGATTCGAATACGGTCTTACCATTTGAGTGTCTGACCCTTTCGGTCGGTCGGTCAGACGGATAATATCAGTACCACTTTCATCCCTATTTGTGGCTGTTAGGTGGATGCGACAATATTGACGGTTCATTTCATGTTTTTTAACTGCAGGCTGAAGAAATGTCCTGTAAATGGCATTTCGAAGGGGTGACAAAAGAAGCTAAGGAGAAGAGTGCCATCATTAGAGAAAGGGCTCCAGCTCCAGAACGCCCCTTAGTTGATGATGTCTGTCATAATCTATACTATAAGGAGCGAAAATAATTGAAAATCTTTCTCACTCAATTCGGGCTCGTCTTACCTCTCACGCCGGACCCACCCGTCATTTAATTGTTGGACCGAAAAGATGAAACAACCATAAAAATCGCAATTTGAGGAGCGTTTCTGCCAAAATCATAATATTTTTGTCACCGGGTCATTGTTTACCCACAGTCGTACTCACACCTGGCCCTTCCCCAAGTCCCATGGTTTAATGCCTCCTCTCCCCGGCCGGTAGTGTCCGCTCTCTTTTTCCTTATCCGCGCTTGCCTCCGGCCCGGACTCCTAATTCACTTACGCATATTCTTCAAGCGCAACCACGGTGCATCGACATCGGCACAAGTTCTAACTCTTAGTGTTGTTGAGAGCATCTGCACGCGTTCTTTCTTTTTCCAGAGACGCTGGCGTCGGCGAGGCCATCGTCGGCGAGGCCCAAGCTCCGTCGGCGAGGCCATCAACTCCAAGCCCTGTCCAGTCCGGCCTGCGATCCCCAACCCGGCAACACGGTCGGCCTACGCATTCGCTCGTTCCGTCTAACAGGTAAGTACAGTTTCCATCTGTTATTAGCAGCTGTTTTTTATTATTTATTATTTTTTTGGAAGATGGGCTTGTTTGAATCGAGACTAACTCAAAGCAAACAAAGTCCGTGCACGTTCCGTGCACACTTGATCATCTGTTAGCTGTACAATTGATCACGTACACATGGCTATGTTGATAGGTGATTAGATTTAGATGTATACATCCACGTATGACTGTATCCTATCTTATCAACACTTCCCTGGTTATTTTCGTTTGATGTGGCAAACACTATGTGAAAAACAGACATAGGTAACGGGCGCGGATGGCCATTGGTAACGGGCATAACACCCGTTACCGATCAAGCGTTACAAATGAGCCAACAAAGGTAACGGGCTGATGCCCGTTACTGATGACACGTAATTGTAACGAGCATCGAACAAAGACTGTTACCACAACTACTTGTTTCTCCGGGCCCACCGGGGCCTTTGGTAACGGACGTCTAACAAAGACCGTTACCGAAACTAGTTATCAGTCACCTGAAATGTTTGTTTCTCAAGGCCCATGTGGACATTTGGTAACGGACACAGAAACTGAGCCCGTTACAAGAACTCAATATCGGAGACGTTTGCTGTGGACACGCGTCTCCACGAAAGGAGACACATTTTTTGTACGCGCGTCTCCTCTGTCTCGACGAAAGGAGACGCGTGCTCTGGACGTGCGTCTCCTCTGTCTCGACAAAAGCGTCAACTTCTAGGGTCCACCGGTCAGTATTAGTAACGGGCCTTTATGCGGCCCGTTACAGTGTTGTCATACTTGTAACGGGCAATCCAAATGAAACCCGTTACTCACGGATCAGTTTTTGTAATGTGCCTTACTTAACACCCGTGACCGATACGTAGAGCACCTACAGTAACCTGCCTGTTTTCTTGCTGCATCCCGGAACCAGCTAGGATTTGGCAGCCACCAGATCGTACGCATCCCGAAACACCTGTGTGATTTGGCAGCCACCACAGCAATGCAAGGAGACATCACAAACACATTCTCATCACATATATACACACAAGCAAGATCACTTATATATATATATATACACAACGCAAGATCACATCAAGTTCCTCATCAGATCGACATGCATGCTAAAGTTTCAAGGTTCTCATCGGTGCTTTTTTGGATCGAGTCCTGAGAAAACTGCCTAAACCAGGCAACAACATCGAGACCAAGCGGGTTTCTCGGCGTACTAAACAAACTTGAGTGCAGAAAATTTCAAGTTTGTCAGGCAGTACAACGAACTCACGGTGCACCATTATAGAAGTTGTCGTTTCGGTCGAGGATCTCCTTAACAATGTACTCGCACAGCATCTCCCGGACCGACTTTAGATCTTATGTAGAAACATTTAGGGCAGGTTTGAAATCCTGCAAAATTCAATCATTATGAGAATACAAGTACAAATCAGTTTCTAAAATAAAATGGAGAATATGAGCAGAGACAAGGGTGAGCATTATCTACTTACGACCTTGTTGATGTGAGGTATGTCAGTAGTTTGAACATATTGAATGCCACATGGAATCTATGCAAAAAGGACCCCGATGGCCGAAATACTGCACTGCATCGAGGTACTAAAATGACAAGTTAATGTAGTACCAAATTGGTATGAAGGGACCATAAAAACATCAGTCTTAAAGTGGTATTTGGCTTGTGCTTGAATGTCTGATTGGTTTTTGGCTTTTTCTTCTTTTCTTTCATCACTTCGTCCTCTGGGCATATATTTTCAGAGGTCCTACATGATCAGCAATACCGATTAGAAACACTAAGAGATTGAATTTTGTGAACAAAACCTACAAGATACGGACTATGTCACAAGCGCTCGGAGGTCATCGAACTTTCGCGCGGGATGATGTTTAGCAGAATCTAGATACCAAACCTCTTTGAACTTCATACAGATGATCGTGTTACAGGACCACCGAAGTAAGGCACCCACCACATAGTCATTCGTCATTGCATTTCTCAAAACTTGTACTACAAGGGTAGCCTCCTTATCAATCTTTTTGGTCGTGAGAACCTGTGGATCCAAAAACCCAACACTGATCTTCATCTCCGCTGCCTTGTCCTTCATTTTCCTACAAAAAATCCAAATGCTAGCATGCATGAACTTTGTGGTCAAAATTAAAGAAATATATCTATTTTGGTTTTAAGGCACTTACAATGTCCACAACCTCAAGAAGGTCTCATCCAGAGCAACTGTGGTTATAAGGTCATACACGCCATCGAATGCAATGTTTAACATTAAATCACCAAAGGCACCATGAAAGGAGTCTTCAGGCAACTTTGCTGGAAAACGAAGTTTATCCTTACTGTGTTCCATGGCGTAAGCATGCAACCTGGCACAATTCGGTCCAGCAGCCTGTAAGTCCGCTTCTGACAACATAGGCACATCAGGCTTGTATTTTGGATCCGGTTTTGTCCAAATACAGTTAAGAAGTTCATCTCTAGGCAGAGGTTTTCTGGCCCTCTTCTTCTGCGGTGGCTGCCGCCAGTGAGATTGCCTCGCCCTCCACCTTGTAGAGGCCGATGTTGCCGCCGCTAGGCGGAGATTGCCTCCTGCTAGAGGTTTGCTGCCGCCGCTAGGCGGAGATTGTCTGTCCTCCTCCTACCGCTGTCGATGCCTCCGCCGCGTAGTTTTGCCGATCCGCCGCTAGGCGGAGATTGTCCGGTCTCCTCCTGCCGCTGTCGATGCTCTGCCACGTAGTTTTGCCGACCGCCGCCGCTGAGCTTTCGCACGACGAGCTGCGGTACCTCCATCTGATGTTGTACCCCTTCTACCTGATGTGGGTGCAAGGTTGATATTTCTTGTAATGAGTGGTACATGGATCCTGTTCTTTGACCATTGGATCCTTAGACAGAGAGCCTTAACTAGGGTTGTTACTTCATCCCCCAATTGGTATAGGCAGAGGGTAGTGACCCGTATTACCCCACACATAACTAGGTCGCACCACACAAGATACCCATCCCGCACTGCATTATATGGAGAGTCTTTTGCAATGGAAAGACGGTGACTAGTGCGAGCTCCACTTTATTCCCTGCCATCCAAAAGGTGCACTTGGTTGGCTCACTTTTATCTATTGTGTCCAAAGATAGGTGATCGACTATCAATGTGTTGTTGACTACCTTCGTCCTCGTTGACATGCCAATGGTCTTCCTCTCTGCCATGTGCTTCTTCTTCCTCGCTGCCATGCGCATCTTCCTTGAGGCCATGCACATCTTCTTCCTGCCATCGACAGTGGTGATTAGGAGGATGAAGTACATTTTTCCGATATGGACCATGCCTAATTGTCTTAGCATGTCGCCTATTCTGGTGAATGCTTCCTAAGCAACACTTCAATCTCCGGTACAGACTTCTTGTTCCTCTTCTTCCTGTACATTCCAACAAACTCTTCACCAAATTTTTACCCCTAAGTGAACTAGACACACCTCGACCCGACCTCGATGCTCGGAGTCTCAAGTGCTGCGGTGAGGATATCATTCTCCTAACCCCATGGAAAGAACCATCGCTAGCTTGAGCCGCAAGTGTTTTCACCCTAGTTGCTACCCCCACCACCGCAGGTTCTTGAATGTTATGTCCCCGCTTCCTTCACTAGTGGTCTTCCTCTTCCCTACCCTTGCCCGCAGATAAGGCCTCGAACGTTCAGAAAATCGGTCCCAAGGATTCTGTTTTCCTTCTTCAGCTAGCTTTGCATCCTCCTCCTCCCACTCTTTCCTTTTACGAACATAACCTTTTCTATAAGGTCGCCAGGTTACTTTGGCCCGAAGACCAATATTGTCAGCATCATGTATTTTCGTTTCTTGCATAGCCAGGGTGGAAGGTTGTACAGTGACAACACGACGGGCCAGGTGCTATGTGTTGAGCTCTAGTTACCGAATGGGTTCACGCCATCTGTGCTCATAGCGAAACGAATGTTCCTGCTTTCACCGGCAAAGTCCTTAAAGTGGGAATCAATGTTTTGCCATTGTTAGCCATCTGCGGGGTGCTTAATCTTGCCAACTTCCTTTGTTCGTGCCTTATGCCAACGCAAGAGTTGGGCCTCCTTTCGTGTGGCGAACCATCTTCTCAATCGAGGAATGATGCAAAAATACCATGCTACCCTCACAGGAACCCCTTTAACCTCCTCCTCCTTCTTGCCTCTGATCTCCACGGGCTCGTTTTCGTCATCATCAGCATTGTTATCATCTCCACCATCTTTTTTCCTCTTGTACCGATCGAACCCACACTTGGGGCACTTGTCAAGGTCTTCATAATCTCCAAAGAACAATACACAACTGTTCTTGCAAACATGAATTTTTTCAACCTCTATTCCCAGAGGACAAATTATCTTCTTTGCCTCATAGACAGACTCGACTATTTGGTTTCCTGTAGCATGTCCTTAAGGAGATCCAATAGTTGTTTGAAACTTTTTTTGCTCCAACCATGATCTGCCTTAAGCTGTAGAAGTTTTAGATCACCAGAAAGGCGAGAGTACTTCTTGCAACTAAGATAGAGGTGTTTCTTTGAATCTTCAACGAACCGCTCACTCGCTAATTCGAAGTATACACTGCTGAAACTCAACATCCCGCAACATTTGATCAACATTGTGCACACATTACAACACCTCACCATCATTGAAGCCTGTAACTTCTTGATCAGTGATATCCTCAGGCCTTATCACAATTGGTGGGAACGGTTCATTTTCCTCAAAAACTCCACCTTCATCAAGCTCTTCATCATGGCATAGCGCTGCCCCTTCATTATTAAGGTCGGTAGCATAGTGTCGTGCTTCACCTTCATTTAGGCATCCTGCTTCGACTTCATTAAGGCCTTCCTCACCATGTTTATTCCAACACGTGTAATTTGTTTGAAACCACGTGTGATCAAATGATGAAAAATATTATCCCGTTGTCTGAACTTCTTCTGGTTGAGACAATCTATACAGGGGCAAAGTATTGCCTGAACACCACGGTTTCTCATATTCGCCTCGCTTGATCTAGAAAACCATTGACCCCTTAAGAAGCTGTCCCCAATCTCGGGACTTCTGTACATCCAAGCCCGAGTAGCAGCAGCCATCTGCAATTTCCATACATCAAATGAGCATAATTCATCACCAAAACTGATGAGTAAGAAGATTAGGATTGCGAAGTTCAATAAAAGGGGGCAATTTCCACCATGGGGCAATTGGAGGATCGAGGGCGCCGCGGCCGCAACGGCGGCCAGGCGACGCGGCGGAGGACGGCAGCCGATCCCGGGAGGATCGCCATCGCTTTGGAGGACGCGGCGACATACGGCGTGGAGGGGCGTGGCCGCGATCGGCGTCCGGCGCCACCGTCGACACGGTTGGCCGTGCGGCTCCTGGCTTCGAGGAGAGAGAGCGCGACGCAGCTGAGTGGGGCCTTCAAAGCGGCGCACATGTCGCTACAAGACAGCGGGGAGAGGCGAGTGGGACCCTCAAGGAGGCGAGAGTGTAGTTGTCGGAGATAGCAGAGTGGTCGAACAAAGACAAAGGCGCGTAATAACAACACGTCTCGATGTGAGAAAACAAAGAGATCTTGGCTCCAAACAAGCGTCGCCAATTGGAGTCGTTATAAAGGAGACGCGTCCTAAAAACCACGCGTCTCCAATAGGAAAGTCATCGGTAACGGACTTAAAGAGCCAGTTACTGATAGGTTTCACTTTCGTATCGGACACATTTTAACATCCGTTACAAAGAAAACATGTAACGGGCATTTAAGAAGTCCGTTACCAAAAGTCATCATTGGTAACAGGCGTTGTGATGGCGAGGTCGGGGTCGAGCCTGCCGCGCTCATGCGTAACGGGCGCCAAACAACAACCGTTACAGATGGGACCTATGTAACGGGTGTTAAGGGCCCGTTACAAATACTGCGTGACATATTTGAGGTTTTCACGTAGTGAAAGGAACCCATCGATGGATCGAGGTCTAGGAGCCCATGGATCAGAGGCTTAGAGCTGCCTTCTCTTCTGCTGCAATTTCGTCTCCAGAGGTGACTATTTATTCAGCTTGAGTTCTTTCTGAAACATTTACCAAGTCTTAAGTAAAAGAGGGAAGATGCTTTGCATTACTTTCTCTCAATTCATCTGGTCCTGATATAAGGTAGAATTGATGATCATGTTCTTGAATTCCTGGTACTTTTGATAACGTGAAACTCATATGATTCGGGAATGTGGCCTCTATATGTAGGAAAACATGACCGTGTCATGTTCAAGGTAGATTGGTTCCTACTGTGATAGATCTGATGAACTCAGTGAACAATTACTGCATTTCATAACTAACTTGTGTGTGCTTAACCAGGGGTATTATGTCTACCAAACGTTAGCCTGACCATTAATTTGCTTACTAATCAAATATTGGATAGTCATGTGTTTTTTTCTTGTGACTGGCAGTAAGGATATTTTTTCTGATTTTAATTCAATAAAATATAGTTGAAGGCTAATCTTATGTTTGCTACTTTATTTGAAATACATGTTAAGGGCAGAGAAAGGAGCACATGGATTCCAGTGATCTAAAAACAATTAACATACAACAACCAGTACTGTCTTTCAGATTTTCATTGAATAGGGGGTTGTACCTCGCTAGCGATATGGAAGAGCAGCTGCTGATAGGCCCTGAGGAAGAGGGTAATTAGCTATTAACTCAACACTCTTAGAAAAAAGGGTATATCTTAATGGTTAAAAGCTTTGTCTGATTATGTGTGGTAGAAAGTTACCTATAATTTAAATACTGATGAATCGAATAACACAAAAGAAGTTAGGAGCAACAAGTGATAATAACCTGCATATTCTTTAGTTTATTACTACTAACGGCACTTGTCGAACTATGTTAAGTAAATAACTAAAACTGAACAGGAACCCAATAACATTCAACATGTATGGTTCTATTCTATCAAACCAGATTTTGGTGCGAACCTTATAGTACTTAGTACAGATGTGCGGACCCTGGAAATTTATGTTATTATTTAGAATACTATGAAAAAATAAATCTAGAGAAAGGATATACCATATGAGATTGGTTGATAAGCTGTAACATACATTAATTATTAGCACTGAGATGCTGGACCAAGGCTACTCTGAGATAGTATTTGCAGACTGGAAAAAGGTTTTTTTCTGACCTATGGATGCCTCGATCATTATGTGCGGGTTCCTTTTATGCATAAGAACGTATGTTTATTTCTGAATAAAAATATTGTTACATTGTCCTCATAAATTGGTCATAAATTGGTTGACAAAGCGTTTTCAAAATTTTCAGTTATGAGCAGGTGAGAGAGGTCTTGTAATTGATAATATGTTGGCTAGACAAGCAGGAATGATGCATCAAGCTTCACAAACAGAGAACTCCCATGTGCTTGCAAAAACCATAAAAACGTGTTTTTCATGATTCATTGGTATGTTCTTTGTTTAGATATTCATGGTTTCTCCCTCACACTTGCCTTGAGGGCTATAGAACATTATGTGCAGATCTGACTCTACCGCTCACATTATTAGCACTGTTCAATCAGATAGTGTTTATTCTGGAGTTAAAATGTCAACTTGCCAAGCTATTATAAAATGTGTCTAGTGGGGTAAGAGAATACAAAGTCCTGAAATTGCATGAAAACAGAACCAGGTCGATGTAACTAAAAAAACAGAGAGAACCTGTGTTTCTCGAGACCTCATTTATGGAAGTCGCCAAACCCAGGAGCGCCCGAAAGGGGCGAATGCACACGCACATGGCACGTCGTTACCACCACCACGACCATCGCTTTGGCAGCAACTCAAGAAACCAGCCTATGTTTATATGCATTTAGGAACTAGGAACCAGCCAAGGTGTACTGAAAGCGAATAGTCAGCAAAACCAATAGCACTGAACATGCTGTATGGAAAAAAAAATGATGTATAACGTTTTTCTCAGATTTATGGACTTCTTTAGAACAAGCTGCTCCATCTGCTAGCAGTCTGCTTGGTGCATGCATATCTGCAGCATTAGCTAACCAAGTCATGAAATAAAATTAGCTAACCAAGGCATGAAATAAAATTAGCTAACCAAGGCATGAAATAAAATATATGACCAGATGGATCAAACTATTCAGGCAACAATTATGTAGCACTAGCTTATTACTACTGTTATGGATATAACCCTTTGTTCTATTTTGCTGTTCATCTTTAATTTGAGGGCTTGAATAATATTAGAAATGCAACGGAATTGCTGTGTGATATGGTGAATGATTTGAACCCCCCTGATCGCAAGGCAGTTAAAGATGAAATTATTATAGATCTTGTAAATCAAAGTCGTTCAAATCAACAAAAGGTCATGCAGTTTGTCAGTTCCACAGGTATGCTTATCCCTCAGATTACATAGAGCTACATTGCCTTGTTCTTAACTTGATACCAAACAGTAAATTACATCCAAAAATTTTGTATTCAGAATCAATGTAATTAGTACCATTCAGAGAGAGTTATAGGGTTACAGGGCACACACCACGGCTGCCATGCCGGAGATAGAGGAGCTCACCGCCTTGGAGTCCCTAGCGCCGCGTTGAACCGGGGGGGAGGGTGAGAGCAGCCGGATCCGCCGTTGCCTGGGGGGGTGGACGTCGGTGGGGCAGCGCCACCGGCGGGGCAGGGACGGCTGTGGCTGTGGCGGCGAGACTGGACGCCGTAAACCCGGCGGACTCGAGGAAGGCGGCGACGGAGGCGACCACCGTGCCTCGAACTAAGGGCGGGGGCGGGGGTGGGGTGAGGGCGGGGGCAGAGGCGGGGCAGCCGCTGGTTCGAGCGCGGCGGGGCGGCTTTCGCGAGGGTGAGAGGGAGAGCGACGTGCGTGGCTGGGCCAAGGCCGGGCGGGTGGGGGATCAGGACCATGCAAATTACCATATTACCCTAAATCAACAAAATTGCTATTTTGTGGAGGAAAGTAGAGGAAATTCCAAGTATTGTAAAAGGACTCTTTAAAATTTCTGAATTTCAGCAATTTTTTTTGGGGACAAAACCCAAATTTGGAAATGACTGTCTGCGTCTGGTATTTTGGTTAGCTGAAACCTGTGGGCGACCTTTACTGAATGCAAGTACAGCCCCACCGCTTCCCTACATCTGACGCCATGGATCCTGCAGTGTACGGACGATCCAGCGTCCACTTGTTTTACAGCCACAAGCGGCAATGTCACGGAACACGGATGACCAGTCTGGTTCACCGTTCACAGCAGGAAGACCGACCGCATGCGGTGCCTCCCCCACGATCTTCTCGATCGCCCGGCATCTTCCTCCGGTTGCCCAATCGCAACTCCGCAGCTCTCCATCTTTTCCAACTCTTGTTGCTACCAAGCGTAGGTACGCTCCAAAACCGTGATGCTTCCAGAACACCAGAATCGAGCCCGTGACCCCAAGATGCCTACGAAGATCAAAGTTTGCGCCTTTGTTAAATGCCACAAGGTCACAAGAGTGTCCAAATGCCATTCACATGCCCTTGTTTCATGTGAGTTGGAGGGATTCGTCCTGGCCATCCCTTTCAGGCCGCAGCAAATTCAGCATGCCCCTACTCAGCTGCACACTTCGCTCCTCGTTCATCTCCCAACCAGGCAACCACTAGATGTATTAGGCCTGTTTTGTTCAGTGAAAAGGAATAGTGAAATTGCAAATGAATAGTAGTGGAACAGTGTTTTTTGTGAAAGAAGATGGAATGGATGTGATAGGTGAATAGTGATATTTTGAAGGAAAAGAACAGGCCTTAGGTAAGTGCTTTGATTTCCATAAAATACAGATACAGCCGAGATATATACTGGTAATTATTTTTATTTTCTATTGGCACTGGATGACACGTGGGGCTCGACGGCGTTAGCGGGGTTCAGAGGACCCACTTGTCAGTGAGTGTTCTGAATTTTTTTTGTTTGAGATCTGTCATGACATTTGGCATATACCACCCGACACCTCAGCTAAAGGGGCAGAAATGGACGTGCTACTGTACTCGAAGGAATTGGATATAAGCAGAGAAGTTGAGGCCTACAAACTCTGCTCAGCCCTCACAGAAGCTCACACATGAGCTCTGCTCTGTGTGAAGAGTGAAGAGTAGGGAGGTCCTGCCTCCGCCATGAAGAAGCCAAGAGCGTCTCTCGCATGGGAGATCCTGGTGTTGCTTGCCTCTCTTCTTTGCGGCGCGCAATGCCAGAGCTCTCAGGGCGGCGACGGCGGCAGCGCCGCGAACCTCACGGTGGTCGGCGCCGTGTTCTGTGATGCCTGCTCATCCAGCTCCTTCTCAAAAAACAGCTACTTCTTGCCAGGTACCCTTCACATATGATATGTCAAGTGCATTGTAAAATGTGAATTTTGCATATCTAACCTGTAAATTCAGTACATGGTGTTCTTTCAGATGAAGCACTATTTTCAGAATGTCAATTCCAAACCTTTTCTTGCAACGACATTCCATTGCTCTGTGAATTGCCTGCGCACACTCTGTTTTTAATTGCTGCCGCCACTTGACTGTTTGATCTCTTTGCCTTCAGAAGGGTTTCACTGCCGGTTTGGGCATTGGAACTCTGTTTTTGTTTTCAGATTTACTATTCTAACTTAAGGAATTAATTTTGTATCTTTCCAATAATTGTGTGAGTAGCAAACGCAAAACAACTTGCAAGCCCTGGCGTGGCCTGGTCTGGTCTCAGCTGCATTATCAGGCCACTTCCACTACCCAACAAGATATTACAGTTAGGATGCAGGATTTGCTCAATTCATTGATGCTGTCATGTTTCTTTGGTATAGTAGAAACTACAGAAGCACTCGTTTTCTAACATCAACAGTATTATTTGATTAAAAGATAAAAAGTCCATAGCACAAGGAAATTTAGTCCAAAGCCAAACGTTGAGTAAACACAAGTCACATCTCACATGAGTCAGCGATGCCAAACACAAGCCTTGTATACTTTGCAAATTCTTGTTCGTAAAAGCAATTTCCTATACGAATTGATCATTTCATCCGGTTGAACTTCAATTTCATTTCTTTTCCTTTCTCCTCAGGCGTGAAAGTGAGGCTGGACTGCATGATCAAAGTGAACTCGGATTCCAAGGAGGAGATCGAGATCACGGCGGAGAAGGTGACCAACAGCTACGGCGCCTACCAGCTGGACATCCCGGCGATCGACGGCTTCGAGTGCGCCGCCCCCGGCGCCACCGCCGCCGAGTCCTTCTGCCGGGCGGCCGTGCTGGACAATCCCTCCGCGCTCTGCAACGTGCCGGCCGTCACCACCACCGTCGGCCACATCTCCTTCCCGGCCCAGGAGCCCAACACCTGCTTCTACAGCCTCAACTCCCTCTACTACCGCCCCGGCAAGCCGGGCCCCGCGGCCCAGTGCAGTGGCGGCGGCGGCGTGTCGCCCGCCGCGCCGCTGAACACGTCCCTGTTCTACTGCCCGCCGTGGCCGTGGCCGCCGATCCCGTTCTGCACGCCGCGGCCGTGGTTCCCGCCCATACCCTTCTTCACGCCGCCGCCGCCTGCGTTCCCGTTCCCGCTGCCGTCAATACCGTTCTTCACCCCGCCGTCGCCTCCGCCACCGGCGTTCCCTTTCCCGCTGCCGCCGTGGCCATGGACGCCGCCATCGCCCCCGTCGTCGCCGGCGTTCCCGTTTCCTCATTTGCCGCCGATCTTCACGACGCCGTCTCCCCCGCCGCCGCCACCACCATCGTTCTCTTTTCCGCCGCTTCCACACCTGCCTCCATTGCCGCAGTTCCCACCATTGCCGTCGCTGTATCCACCGCCCCCTCCGCCGCCGCCGCCACCACCTCCACCGCCATCGTTTCCTTGGCCTTTCCCGCCATTGCCATTCCTCCTCCAGGTTCTTCCGGACCATCTCCTCCGCCGGCGAAGTTTTCTCGGAAAGATCCAAGCACTTGGTCTCCTTCCGGTAATCAACCATAAATAAATAAATAAATAGTTCTGGCTCCTGTTGGGAAGGATAATGTGCAAACTGCAAAAAGACTGCTTGGTACATAAATTTTCTTTTTTTTATATCCACTGAGCTGTATGAACACGAATGTAAATTTGTGCTTGCGCCCTATATACATATAAAATCAGAATTTCTAGATTAAGTTTAAACACGGGACTTATTTATGCAATGCAAAGTTATCATAGCTTTTTCAGTTGCTTTGGCACTGTCCAATTAGGGCTCCAACCTCAAGTTAGACTCACTACGTGAACACTGCTTATATGGACCCCATCTGTAACGGTTGTTGTTTGTCGCCGTTACGCATAAGCGTGGCATGCTCGACCCCGACGTGGCCAACACAGCGCCCGTTACCAATGACGACTTGCGAGCGGGCTTCTTAAACGCTACATTCTGATTATTCTTTGTAACGGACGTTAAAATGCGACTGCACGAAAGTTAACGTATCCGTAACGGGCTCTTTAAGTCCGTTACGATCATCGCCACATCGGTAACGTGCTTTTAAGTCCACATTTATGACAATTTGATGCCCGTTACTAGACTCGAGCTCAATAATTGAAGTCCATTAGCACTGTATCGCCATCAAATATTTGACTATGTCATCATAGCAAATATTGGATATCACACAAACATATAATCATGTCTCTTAAATAAGATGCAAAACCACAAGTACACATAGATAGTAGTCAAGAGCATATTCTACATATTTAAGATGCATATATAGCTAGCATCACATGTTCACATACATATGACATGCATAATGTTGAACAAACAGATTCACATGATCACATCGGCGTGCATCGAGGGCACTAGTTAGATGGCTTTTTTGTGCTAGAGCCTCAAGTTCGACTATCTTTGCCTCTAGTTTTACAAGTCTTTCCTGCACCTCGATTCTTCTTTGCGCTTGACGGCAAGTTCAATATCCTTCATCTTCATGGCGCTTTAAGCTTCTCCACCTCGATTCTAGTATTTTCGACCATTTGCTAGGAGACTTATGTCGTCATGACTTTGTCATCCATCCTTCTATCCACCTTGTCGAGTACTTTCCAGATGCAGTGAAGATCCTCCCGAGTAACAACACATTTCTACAACAAAGGCAAATTGATGCAAGTTTCATAATTAGATTGCCAAGTTTAATATCATGAAAGATGTAACCGGTCAAACAAGAAAGTTGTTTAGCTGTAATCGGGTTCGAACTTGCCTCAAAGAAAGTGATCACTCCTTGCTTCCAGATTTTTTATGTCATTCCGGGTGTAGTCAAGAGCTTCGTTGATCCTGTGGATTTCTTTTCAGATCATGTCAAGGTCCTCCCAAGTTACAGAACTCCTAAAACAAAGACACCGGATGTTCATTAATAAAAGTTGATGTAGCATGGAGATTTAGAAATTGAAGTAGTATATAGAATAAGTTCAACAATTTTGTGAGCGTAATAGTATGAGTACCATGCATTAAATTTCAAGCATAACAAAATTTCTACTCGAAAGGTTAATAATTTTCCTCCCGAGTAACAACACATTTCTAAAACAAAGGCAAATTGAAGAAATCTTCATAATTAGATTGCCATGTTTAATATCATAAAGTTGCCGGTCAAACAAGAAAGTTGTTTTGTAACTAGGTTCGTAACTTGCCGCTTCTCTTTACCAATGTCATCCTTCATTCCTTCCATCCTGCTTAGGAATGTGCGAGATGTAGTCTAAGGTTTTCTTGAGCTTGTCGATTGTCCGATTCCGACAATATCATGTCTTGGTACAACAACTTCCTAAAATAATGGAAAATTGATGCATTGGAACCATTGATCAGTGAAGGTACTAGATGTTCAGTTAATAAAAGTCGCTGAGCATGAAGATTCATAAATTGAAGCAGATACGTAATGAGTTCAACATTTTTGTGAGCAGCATATGATGAGTACCGTGAATTCAATTTCAAGCATAAATCTAACTTCAAGCATACCAAACTCGTCGGCGGAGTGCACCCTGGCGCTTGCATCGGCAGTACGGCCTTCTCCCGGCCGATGAAGAACCGACCTCTTCACTGCGGAACCTCACTCTCTTGGCGGGGGCGGCGGGCGGGGCCTTCTCCTCCTCGCCGCAGAACCTCCTCTTGAGTCGCGCAACGATCGCTCACGGCCATCTCTGCGATGGAGACGAGGAAGGAGGGGATCGGAGAGAAGGTGACGAGACGAGAAAGGCGAAGGTTTGAGAAGGAAGGCGTAATGGAGATGGAGTGGCAGGAGAGTGGCTTTGGTCAAACATTGGGAACAAAGGATACGTGGATAAGCCAAACCTCGTCAAATGCAATGCACGGCGGCGTGGGGCTCCTCTCCTCATCGGTTTGGAGGGGCAAATGCGACGTGGAATAACCATCCGTAGTCTCCTTTGTATGTGTCTTGATTGATGTGTAGCCCGATCTCTCGTGGCTCCCATTTCGACACATCTGAGCATAATCAACAAAAATCTTTTGAGACAAAAGCAGACATATAATATAGATAAAGATAACTTGTCCACATATATAGATAAAGATTACTTGTCCATAAAGATTCACACAGATATACATAATTATTACAAGCAGTTAATAACTTGTCCATCTAGCTAGGCTTAACTTGCCCGTCACATTTTACAATGGTCATGCTATCGACCATGCACATCAACAAAAGTATGCCCCTTCAACATCAACAAAAGCATGGTATCTTCAACTAAGGTTTGCTTTTTGCAGCCTCTTCAAATGCAACCAAGGTATCTTGAAACACATCGATCTTGCAGATTTTGTTCAGCCACAAACTTGTACCGCCTCATGAATGCAGCCTTTGTGAGGAGGATGTGCATTTCTTCCTTAATATTATCAACCCTAGGTTTCACATATTCCCAGGTGTCATGCCATTTTGATTCCTATGGAATGAAAACATAGGAAAGTTGCTACATTGATCATTTGGATGAACCATAGGAATGAGAAGATTGAGATAGACAAAGGAACAAGCTAGCCATTTCATAGGAACAAGTTGCTACATTGATCATGTTAGAAATCCTACAAAATCTCTATGGAACAAGTAGATCAAGCTCAAGCTCAAGCTGCTCCATTTATAGAACAAGTAAAAGGTACCGTGATTAGAAACTTGCCTCGCCGTCGTCGCGGTAGTTGCCGGCGTCGGATATGAGGTCCTCTACACCTTCGCCGCTCCTCGACCCCGCCGTTGCAAGACATTTTCCGTCAGCAGACGTGAGGCGCCTTGCCCTCTTCCCCTCGTGACGCCTCCTCCTGCCGCAGCTTGGCCCTCGTCGGAACCCGAGAGGATCCATCCGATGACGCTCATCTCCGGCTTTGTTCGCTGCCGCTTGGCCCTCCGACGGTCATCATCGGAGCCGTCTTCGCCACAATCTCGACGGCGGCGCGGATCCATTTGCGGCACCGCATCGCGGCTTCTCCTCCTCGATACACGGTGCGGGGTCGCCCGCCGCTTGGCCTCGCCGCGCCATCGTTGTGTCCCCGCCTCGCCACCTCGCCGGCGCTCATCGCCGTGTCCCCTCCTCCGCCACCTCGCCGGGCGCCGCCCGCCACCTCCGCTAATCCCTAGTGAGAAATTAGAAAAGCGTCGTGTGTCCGCACTTATCCATTCGGGATCTTATATTCATTTTTCCAAAATGGAGAGTCATTGCCGACGTGGGTTCGAGAACCCACGCCACATTAGTTGTCACGTGCGGGCACAACGGTTATTTTTTATATAGGTCGCGGCCGACACGTGGGCCCGACACTATTTTTTTTTTGAAATGAAACTTGCTTCCTCAAATATTAGAGCCCATAAAATAGCACCTATAAATTCATTAAAAATACGAACAATTAGTAGTTGGTCATTTAGTATTCGAATAAAATATCAGCAGCACACTTGTGTAACCAAAATTATCAAAATTAATTTTATCTCGTGTTTGGGATATAATAATTCTAATAACGTATTAGGTTCATCTAAAAATTCTACAAATTCAGTTGGCAACATAATTTGGGTCCCTAAACTTGTCATAAAAATTTCAAGTGGTTTCTAAAAGGAAGATCATACTTATGTATAAATGTGTACATCTCTCACATAGTTTCCTAGAATGTTACTTCGACATCAAGTTTTCCACACTTTACAATATGTTCGAACTCATATAGATTTGAAAATTTAACACAACCTTGTGTCCACCTTAACAATGAAATACAAAGTTTCATTAGTAATGGTTGTGTAAAACAAATATTATTTCTATGTTCTACTTATAAAGTACAAGATAAGGCATAAAAACATTACTAACGAAAAGGAAATATACACTAAACAATGAAATTAATGAAAAGATGGCGATTTTAGAAAAATAAGAAAAACAATCATCAAATTTGGATTACGATGACCGAGAAATACGTGACAGAAAATTTGATTCAGATTAAAAAGGAGAAAGGAGAACTGTTTCCTTTGTGGTCGGTTTCCAGCGAATAGAGGTATTAATAAATTAAAATAAGCAATATGAACAGTCTTTGCATTGGAACTTGAAAAGAGGTATTAAAATAAGGTATACGAACGTCTTTGCGCGGACGGAGAAAAAGTCTTTTGTCAAATGCGACGTGGTTAGTGGACACGCGTCGTCGAATGCAGCATCGGCTCCGAGGCGTGGCGTGTCGCTGGGAAGATCACCGACGGTTCCCCGTCTTGTCATATAAATGCCCGGCCGCCAAGAGCTTTCTTCCATAAGCTTCAAACGCGTGCCACCAAGAAAACCCCAGACCACCGCTGTCTCCTGGTCACCAAGAGCTTCTTCTTCCTCAGCGCGCATGGCATCGCCGCCGAGCGAGCCATCGAGGAAGCGGGAAGGAAGGAGGACGACATCGACGAAAGCCGCCATTGTCGTCTCATCAAGAGGCGCCGGCGCCGGCCGAGGAGGCACTGCACCGCCGCCTGCAGCCCTCCTCTCGAGTTCACAACTAGTATTGAACAACATTTGGTCCGTCTAACTCTTGGCGAAGCTGTGAAGCTTCAGCGGTGTGCGTTAAGCTCGGCGTGCACGACACAGCGATCACGCAGAGGTCCGTGAAGGATTTCGCCTTCAAGATCCGTTGGTTGGCTCGGGACCTTGAGAGAGTCGTGGTCTTGGGCGGCGTGGCGGCATGACGGCGGTGGCGGCGACGGCGATAATGGCGGCGGCGGCTCGACGGCAGACCTCGGCTCCGACTCAGGCTCGGCGGTGGGGCTCCTCCGTGGCGGCAACAAGTCCTCCTACCTTAGCTTAATTAATTTGTTCCTCCTCCGTGTGTTCGTCCTCCTCGATTGTTCGTGGAACTCGCTTGTTCCTCCTGTGTGTTTGTTGAACTTGTGATGAACTACATCTAAGTGGCGGGAGAGAGGGCTTTTGGTCAAAATTGGGAACTCGCTTGTTTGTCATGAACATGTTCCTCTAATATGTGTTCCTCCTGTGTTTGTTGAACTTGTGATGAACTACATCTAACAATGGCAGAGTGGCAGTGGCGGCGGGCAACAATGAATTGCAATGTTTGTTACTACTCTATTTGTTAGTAAAAAGATCCTGAGTTTCGAAATGTCGGTGCAGCTGGTTAATTTCACCGAAATGTCAACACGGATGAATTGATGAAATTTGTGATATGTGACACATTAAGATTCGTGACCCAATTGTCATTCCATTCCATTTTCTTCATTCATACATTTAAGTTTGTCATCGTGACAAATTTTCATTCCTCATTCACACAAATGAAACAAATTAAAGCACCACTTTTCACATCCCTATTACTTCTTTGCAGCATACATCCCCAGTAAACATCCAAATACTACACAAACCGCACCCACAATAATCAAGTTCATCTTCCAGTTACATTGTCCATCTTCTCCTCCAATGCTTTCTTCCTCGCTTGTCGTCCGGTGCTTTCCTCGATTGTCGCTCCCAAGTTGACAATCCAGAATCAACTACTTCATCGATCACGTCGCCCGGTCGACGGGTCAAAAAGAGATGACGCCAGCATCCTTCAACATCTGGAGATACTCCTTCTCGAAACGGTAATATCCACAAAGCTTGGGGAACTCAGACAAATCAAAAGCACATAAGAACCCTAACTCGATTTGGGAAATCACAGCTTAGACTACTTACCGCGTTCCTCGCACACTTGAAATAAAGGCGACCGTGGTTTTCACATTCCTTCCGTCCTCCCATCCACCACCCGACAAGGGACCAGTGGGAAGCCGCTTAGCTCACCGACCGGATCCAAGCCAATGGAGTGAATGCGCTGCCGCCACCTTGAAACCTGCTCTGCCACGTCCACCTCGCACGAATTGGCGAGTGCGACATGTGCGTGACGGTGGGGAAAGGAAGGCGTGCGGTGAGCTCGAGCGGGAAGAAGAAGGGGGAGCTCGGAGGTCGAGGCGTGTGTGTGCGCGCTTATCCCATTCGGGATGTTATATTCATTTCCAAAATCGAGAGTCATTTCCAATGCGGGTTCGAGACCCCGCGTCTCATTTGTTGTCAGGTGGGTTCAACCGGTCAGGCAACGTTATCTTTTTATAGGTCGACGATCTTCACGTGGGCAAAGTAATTTTTGAAATGAAACTTGCTTCCCTCAAATATTAGAGCCCATTAAACAGCACCTAAAAATTCATTAAAAATATGAATAATTCATAGTTGATCATCTAGTATTCGAATAAAATATCGAGCACACTTGTGTAACCAAAATTATCAAAATTCAATTTTTATCTCATGGTTGGGATATAATAATTGTAATAACATCTTAAGTTGGTCTAAAAATTCTACAAATTGACTTGGCAACATAATTTGGGTCCGTAAACTCGTCATAAAAATTTCAAATGGTTTCTCAAAAGGAAGATCATATTGTGTACAAATGTGTACATCTCTCACATAGTTTCCTAGAATGTTATACTTCAACACAAGTTTTCCATACTTCACAACATGTTCGAACTCATATACATTTGAAATTTTAACACAACCTTGTGTTCACCTTAACATTTAAATACAAAGTTTCATTAGTAATGGTTGTGTAAAACATATATTATTTCTATGTTACTTGTAAGAAACAAGATAAAGGCGTATAAACAACATCCGGAAATGGAGTTATATACGAAACAATGTCATAAATGAATAGAAGTTTATTTTAGAAAAATCAGAAACAAATATCATCAAATTTGGATTATGAATGATGGAGAAATACGTGATTCAAATCTTTGATTGCATTAAAAGGGAAAATGATGCGAACTGCTTCTTCATTCGAATAGAACTAGCCCACGATGCGTTTTCTAATAATATTAGGCCATTCGGTATTAAGGCCCACACACGCCCACTCGCTTAGGGTTAGTAGGGAAAGCGCCTCCCTCACGCAGATGCCTCCTCTCACTCCCCTCCGTTGTCTTCTCCTCGCTCACCGCCGCTTCCTCCTCACCCTCTCCGCCGCCACTTCCTCACCCTCACCTTCCTCCCTCACCCCTCCCCGCAACGCGACGCACGCTACACACCTTGCCGAGACGCCACACCACCCTCACCTTCCGATGGCGACAACTAGGAGGAGGAGGGATCCAAGACGAGGTCGGCGCGAGGACGTGGCGACTAGAGATCCCTCCGCTCCGACAGTGACAAGGTGAACTGCATGCTAGAAATCCCTCTTACATCATTAAGATACATTCTTGACTATGCTCACCAAGAGCGTAGCCACATTGGGGAGTGGGACCACCGCACTAATCTGCCCCTAACTCGACTATGTTCCTTCTTCTGACGATATTTTTAAGCTTGGTAGTATTTCTAGATGGTGCCATGACTCATAGGACCTTAGTACTTGCTAATTTGTGTCTTTGTTCTTCAAATTTAAGACTACATTTTGAAAATTTTGCTAAAATTTGTGTAATCGCAGCATATAGATGTGTGAATTGGTGTGTGTTTCATTTTGGTTTGACCGTCATTAGGTGTTGCTGACTAATTTTTTTTTGCTCATCGATATGCTCGATTAGGGTTTCGAGTTTCAAAACGTATACTTAGCATTTTCCTTTCGACTCACTCTTATATTTGGTTTTGCTCTTGTTCCATATGTACATTTGGACATTCTCCAAGTTGAATAAGTACCTCATCATCAACCTTGAGGCGAGCATCTTCCTCTTTAAAATGGTAAGGTCGTATTGCCTGAACTAATTTTTTGATTTCTGAATATTGCATTTATGTTAATGGTTTACCATAGAACCAATGAGATTATAGTGGGCTAAACTAGTTACTGTAATTATTTTCTCATTTGTATGGTCTTGTACACGCCTGTGGGTGTTGATTAGATAAATGCTTAGTTATGCATGGTTAACTAAAATGTGCTCTACTTGTCTCCTGTTGTAGCATGTCTCCGGGAGAGGTAGCAGTACCGCTTTTTGTGCTATTCTTGGACACCTTGGTGACCTTTCTCATAATCCCTTGACAATTAATTCACAGGATAACTCTGTCGAGGACTGCCGACATGAGCAATTTGAAGAAGATGCATATAATGAAGAAGATGGATATGCCAACGCTAGTGAAGAACAAGAGCGGTGGGTGGGGCTACGAGCCGGAGTGCCAAGGACAGCAACAAAGTGGCCAAGAGACAAAATGGTAGTCACGAGGTTGAGAGAGGGAGATGCCGGTACCATTGACACAAAAGCGCGGTTGTGGCGCTTGCAGGGGCTCATCGCTAGACAAAAGATACCTTTGGAAATAAAAAACTAAGCGATGAACAAAAGTGGTACTTGTTTGAAACCTATATGAAAACATTTGGAGTTCCAGGAAGATATGAAAGAGCAGGCATTCAAGCTTTTGTGAGACAATTGATTTCAGCCAAGGCGAGATTTTATCGAAAAGGACTCGAGCCATTTGGAAAGCACGACTTTATCAAGCGGAAGAGTGATGAGTTTGTGAAATAGCAGAAACCGAGGAAGCCTCATCTCTTAGTTGCAAGTTCAAGCTGAACACAAACGAGCACAAAGATGGGTCCAAAGGTGGTTATTGTGGAAAACTACCACCGTGGGAGGAAGAGGACAGGAAATTAGTGCGGCTGGGATCGCCAACCCATATGATGCCATCACTGATGATCATTCTAGGAATTGGATGCGAGTAAGGAGTAAGCTAGTGGTGATGCAGTTGCCAAGATAGTGATCAACAAAGTAGCAAATGAAAGTGTGGCTGCACACATTATGAAAAAGAATGCACATGCAGAATCTTCAGGAATGACTTCATGGCTGAGGGAGAATGATGTGCTAAGTCAGTGCTTGGGCCGCCCGAACAACCAGGTCGCGTGCATGGTGTCTCCAGCTTCTAGGGTTGGAAGTTTGCATGGCCTCAAAGACGCTTCCATATCTGAGGAAGAGGAAGAGGGCCAAGATCGACTCATCGGTTGATAAGCAACAAATGAAGGAAAAAATCAAGCAAGAACTCAAGGTCGAGATGGAGAAGGATATGCTTGACATGATGGCACGAGGGTACTGTGGTGTTTGCACTGTGTCCAATCGCACAAGCCATTCACCCGCCGGATGAAGAAGCATTTGTCGTCCGCAGATAATGTAGGTTTGATCAACGGCACTATGAGTTGTCGACAGAGGTACTGCACATTGCTTCCCCCACACAGGAAGACCTTATAGGCACGTTGGTGACTGAACCCATAGACTGTGGCCTACGGATCATATTTCACGGTGTTGAATGTGAAGCTGCAATTGGTGTGTGGTTCAACCAGAAGCGGACACGCTACACACGGTCCGATTCATGAAGACCGTGATGTGGTCGAAGTGCTGCATGTGTATTTTGTCTTTAGGGATCACGTGCTGGAACACCCTCCTAATGACGAGGTGACGACACTTGGACAAGCTCTACACCGGAGGATACGGTGAAGAGGTGTCACATTCACATCAAGGGAGCACCAATTGCAAAATCTTGCTCGCACACTATGGTACGATTTCCTTACGGTTCACAGTGGGACAAAACCCAAACCCAAAACGCAAACTACGAACAAAATTCCCCACCGGTAACCCACCTCCTTCTCCTCGTCCACACCCAGAAACGGAAATTACAGAACAGATTCATTCCCAACCTGGTAACCCACCTCCTCCTCCTCCAGACCCAGAAACGCAAATTACATCCCCACCTTCTCATGAAAGAACAAAACCTCCATCCCCAAAAGAAAGTGCTCAAAACAATGATGCCAAAGCAGAGCCTACAGTCATGTGTTGGCGATGTCGAGAAATCACGACGAAAGTTCAAGAAAGCAGTACATCCGGGCCCAATATCTCGCAATAGCTGCTCGACACCACCCGAGAAACCTTTTTAGCCATCTCAAAGCAGCAGGAAAAGAAACTCGCTGAAAATAAAAGGTCTACCAAAAAGCGATCTGAGAAACATTCTTCAGTCATCTCAAAGCGCAGCAGAAAATTGCTTGAAAATAAAAGGTCTCGAAGCCTACCACAAAGCCTTCTTCACCATCTCAAAGCAGGAGGAAAAGAAGCACGCTGAAAAGCCATCCGAGAGAAACGCGCTAAGAAGAAGGCGGCCAATGTTGCTATGACTCATATTAACCCAAACTACAAATTTGGAGATGCAATGCTAGTCTTGATGAACTCAACCATCCGGATCTGCTCCTCCTTCTGTCACTAATCTCCATAATTTCTACATGGGACGTTGTAAGGACAATGATGAGTCTCGATTCGAGGGCATAATATGGCCCAAGCACGTTGTTGGCCTGTGAGAGAAGATGAAAAATACGAGATGTTGTCTGTGATCACCAGCGACTTGTACGATCTCTTCAACTTGGATGCTTTGGATATGGGACTTCTCCGCTATTTCATCACGTTAAGTTGCTTGAAAATTTAATCGCTTCTCACTAATCATTTTCTATCTAAATGTGCTTTCTACCTCAATTCATCTTTACTATGTATTTTGCCTCCTTACACTTTATTTTTTCTTAATATTAGGAATATGGTTGTAGAAGTACGGCAGAAGAAGGAACCCGTTGCCTTCCTTGATCCTGAATGCTTTAGCATCAAATATAGAAAATAACAGGATTTTTTGTGTCCTATACGAAGCGTGCCTACCAGTCATATGCTAAAAAGAGAGTCATCATTTCCTGCTATAACATTGGGGAGCACTGGATTGCAGTGGCGATCTTTCCAAAGCAAAAGACAGTCTTGTTGTATCTTGATTCATATTGGACGCTAGACACTGAGTTCTCTGAGTTGGTACTTTCCATTGATGAGTAAGTTCTTTTTCTTTCTTAACCTACAAACTTCCTCAACAAACTCTGCGGAGTTTATTAATGGTGCCCTAACCATTGTTGCATGTTTTGTTGTAGTGCTTGGAATAGTTACTGTGATGACAACAAGTTGCTCCGCTGCGCCTTGAACCATGAGAAGGCTTTTGATGTACGTATTACTTAGTATTTCCTGCCTGTGGAAGCTAGTACTAAACCTTGAATTTATTTCTTCTCACCACTGTTTGTCTATGTATATTTATCGCAGTGCCACCAACAACCTTACAAATCCAGTCTGGCTTCTATTGTGCCTATCACATGCTTACAATGAAAAATAAATTCAAGGACCCCGAGGTACTTTCTTGGGATCTGCAATTGTAACACACTGCAATGCAGTACGCTTCTTGCTTATTAGCACCGCACATGTTTGGTAACCACCGTGTCCGATCACGACATTGTTATATTCAGCATTTCACATACCTACTTGCACCGACCGAGAGACGCCGCTCCACATTAGGGAAAGAAGCGCCTCATTCCTCATGGACCGTGTGATCGCACCACGAGGAAAATTTCACATTAATGATGCTATTCTGCTCGCATTGTATCTCGATACCAATCCTCATGGCTAGGTGATGATATTGTTGTGAACCTTACTTAGCTTGTTAGAAGAGGATCTTGAATACCTGAATTTTGACGGATTATGCATGTGAATCTTGTGGATTTCTATTCGGTTTGTGAAGTTTTGTGAATGTGGATCTTTGGACCTAATTTTTGTGAAAGTAGACAACGCGTCTCCTTGATCGAGAGGAGGAGACGCAAGTTCTGACTCGTCTCCTTTGGTCGATTAGAGGAGACGCACGCATACGTGAGGCGTCTCCTTTGGTCGAGAGGAGACGACGCATACGCTGGCGTCTCCTTTGGTCGAGAGCAGAGGGAGCGTCATCGATAAGATCGTCTCTTTGGTCGAGAGAGAGAGACGCGGGTTCACAGCAGCGTCTCCTTTCGTCGAGACATAGGAGACGCGTCTCGTCGACGAGGGAGACGTCTCCTTACGACGCGTCTCCGTCAAGACAGGAGACGCGTCATTTTCCGCGTCTTGATGTTGAGTTCATGTAACGGGCTCGGTTTACTGCGGCCGTACAAAAGGTCCATGGGGCCCGAGAAGCGAGCGTTTGGTGACCGGTAACTAGTTTGAACGGTCTTTGTTAGACACCACATTAATACGTGTTATGGGTAACGGGCTCGTGTTTGCACCGTTACTACAAAGGCTCGGTGGGCGAGAAACAACCATTTCGGTGATCGGTAAGTAGTTGTGGTAACGGTCTTTGTTCGACGCTTGAATTACAATTCGTGTCATCGATGCAGGCGATGCCGTTACCTTTGTTAACTTATTTGTAATGTGACGTTTTGCGTTATCAATGACCATCCGCGCCCGTTACCAATATCTGTTTTTCACGTAGTGACTGTTAGGCCTCAAATAGCGAAACGTGATTTAGAAATGAAAAAACATTTTTATATGGCCGTTTGGATTATCTGCGAAAAGAAATACATGTGGATTCTTTGTGTTTTCAGTGCAAATATGTCATTTTATATTCTTGTCACTGCCGTCATTGTAGCGTTTTTTTTTTTTTGAGCTCACATTGTGTAGCGTACTTTGTGTGGCACAAAAGCTTTTGGGCTTTGGCCGGTTCAATGGGCTCTGCTGGCACACATTTTTTTATCTGAGCTTTTTCTGCCAACCATAGGAAAAAAGTTAGAATTCCTTTGCATCTTTTACTAGGTTTGAGTTTAAAGCCTTACACACACCTTGCGGAGATGAGTAAAGCAGAACACTCATATATGGCATAATTTGGTTCGAGAGGATTCACCCAAAAAAAATGGGTTCCAGAGGATATGTTTTTTTCTCAAACTTAGGTTGTTAATTCTTTGAATCTCAAACATGAATTACGTTATTTCTCTCGAATATGAGTTCATGTTTAAACACCATTTCAACTACTATATTCTATATCAAATATATCTTCAGTATTTTTGTTTTTATATAAAAAAACCCAACATGTTCAATGTGCTATGCAAAATTTTCGAATTCGAATGCAATATTTTAAATATATTTATTTAAAATATTGTTTTTTATTTTAACATATATGCATTATAGTTGAGAAGTTTGAAGCAAGTGTTAGAAAAATGTTATTGGAAAATACCCGAAGGATTAGAAGAAAATTGGAAGCCATATGGTGGGCTGCGTGCTGGAGCGCACGCACGACCGCGCGCTTGCTGCCTTGCTGGGCTATTCTACTGGGCCATGTTGGGCTGTGTGTTACAGGCTGAAAAAGTGAAAATATCATTTGAACAAGAATATTGACGAAATATTAATTTTTTTAGGATGGCAATCTGCCAGTTTTTTTTTTTTTTTTGCATCCATGCATTATCAACGAACCCAACATGCTCACGAGGCATATCAACATATGCAACTGTATATTCGTTTTCAAAGCAAAAGATACAAGTTTCATCTCTTGCACGTTTCCCATAGGAAGTTGTGCTGCCTAGTGCCTAGCAGCTTCTCCACACAAAATTTGCACACACCTCATCAGTCGCGGCGCGCGTTTGGGCAGCTGATGAGTTTGCGTAGGGCCCAACGACATGCAGTGATGTTGCTGATGCACAAGAGCGCACAACTACAAGTTGGCTGTACAGGCCCAACAATTCGCATATTTTGGACTCTGCGAAGAGTGTCCCAGGCACACGTTCGCGTCATCGCGTGCGTGCAACACACACGCATGGTTCTTTGCACCTTTAGTCCATGTCCATCACCCTGTCTCGTGTGGAAAGGAGAGTCGAGTCCATGTCAAACCCTCATCTCATCCATTAGTGATTAGTCATTTGTCAATCCAAGCGGGCTTTGGAGATTGAATTATCACTGCTAGAGAAAGAATCATCACAAACATATATTATCATCACCTTTTTTGGTTAGCCGGCAATGATGAGTTTTCACCATCGGTTTCAAAACCAATGCAGGTAATATCTACGTAAACTGGCACTGATAAATGGCATCACCGCTGGTTTGTAGGTAAAACCGTCGTTATAACTATCACTACCAAACTAACCGGTGGTGAAGGGGTGTCTCTGACCCTTTTATTCGAAAAAAGGTGTGTCTCTGACCTAAAATAAAACTTCAGTCCAACCTAATATTGCAAATGGCGGGCTATAGAGTTTAGCAGAGTCCTTCCGGAAAAAGCTATAAGAGCCATATATAGCACAACTATAGCGAAAGCTACAGCTTTTAGCGTTATGCTGAAAACGTAGCAAAATTTAGACCTGGACATTATTAATTTCATAAATTTCAGCTCATATTTCATATATATGTGTAGGCATTAGTGAAAACATAAGTAAACCAGTTGCGATTCAGAAGATAAGTCATAAAATCATAACTCATAGTTCATAAATCTCAAGTATAAAAGTTTGTAGCTCAACTATAGCGGTGTTAGCGGTGCTAGGCTATTGAATTTAGCGTAGCTATTTCATGATATAGCAGAGTTAGCGGCATTAGCGGTAAAATTTGCAATATCGTAGCGGCACCCGTCTCAAAAAGCTATAGCGGGCTATTTGCATCACTGGTCCAACCTAATCTGCACCTCACGTGTCCACCACGGTCCCGCCCATCTCTGACCCACCCGGCCACCCCCACCCTTCTTGTTTCCCTCCGCCCTCTCCTCTCCCTCACATCTCTCTCTATCTGCCCTCTCCTCTCCCTCAACATTCTGGCGCCGCCCCACCATCTCTCCACCACTACTCTCCTCTCCTCATCCTCGGATGCCCCTTCTCTTTCCCCTTCTCTCGCCCTCACTCGCTGCAGTGAGGAGTGGCGGCGGGACGAGAGCAGCTGCAACATATGGTGGTGGTGTGCTCAGCCTCAACGGACCTGATAGCGGTGAAGCTCGACCTTGACGAATCGGTGAGCGGCGGCCACCTTGGCGGATCTGGCGACGGCGGGCTTGGCTTCCTTCCTGTGGCACAAATCCGGCGGCGACAGAATCCAACTACACGCAGGTCTACTTGAAAGACATCTAGGCCCTAAGTGGGTTTTGGTGTATTGATTGACAATTAGATTAAAGATCTAATGCCTTTGTTAAGCATGTGAGCAGGTTGTTACATATAAATAATAAAGCATGATGTATGACATTGAACATCTATATGTGAAGACAAACCATTGTTGTACAAGATAGATTGAGGAATGGGTTATTGCCTCATATTGTGAAACGGCTTTATATATGGTTGAATGTCATGATTTGTGTTATGAGTGATCCCATGGAGCATACTTGACATATATACAAGCCAATGAAGGTGAAGAAAGAGACATAGTGATATTGGAATATTGGATGGTCTCTAAATAATTTGGAAGGCTTGTTATGATCAAATGGGAGTGTAGAATTAAAGAAGGCATGAACTCAAGTGGATTTCATTCTTAATGTTAAATCAAAGCTTAACTCAAGATGGCGACGAATGGATGAAGAAATCAAGCAAGGGATTAGCAATGAGGTACTAAGCTAAGGTTGGCCAAGTAGAGACTTGGACCATGTGCTTGGCTAGGGTGAAGTGGCTATAGCTTGGAGAATTTCGAGGTATCAAATTGAGCCTAACCGAGGGATGCAATGAAGAAGCATCACATGTTCCTTGAGTCATGAGAAGGGTGACTTGATCAAGAAATGGGTTTCATTCATATATGAAGATCAAAGTCACTAGCTCAAGGTATAAGTGCTCAAATCAGTGAGACTTGGATGGATGGATCTCTCAAGTGGATATATTGACCAAGTATGGCTATTCATGAAGATGAAGCTCAAGAGGATCTCTATAGGGTTTATATTTGATCTTGAGTATAGGTACGCCGTACTATCAAGAGGGATGCATCACAAAGAGTCTTGAAAATGTCTCAGTGCTCAAGTAACCTATGTAAGTTGAGAGAGACACAAAACCCACACGTACACGGTCTCGGGTTTGACCCTGTGTCAAACCCGGTGGCACCGGTTTTGGGAAACCGGTGGCACCAATTTTGTGTCAGCCGGCCCAACGGCTACTTGGTTTGAAATCTCGGTGGCACCGGTTTTGGGAACCCGGTGGCACCGGTTTTCCCCTGAGTTTGCAACGGCTAGTTTTTGGGGAGTTGGGTATTTATACCCTTGGGTCCTCACTGTTGCATGCTGCTATTCCTGAGGTTACTGGTGTGCTTCCTTGCTATTCCTTGCTAAGCCAAAGCCATTCTAGCTCTCCCCAACCCCTCTTGGTGAGGTTGTTTGATCTTTGATAGATCTAGTGAGTTGGGTGGTAGAGAGAAGCCTTTGTGAGCTATTCAAGAGTACTTGAATCCCTTGAGCACTGTTGGACGTCGTCGAGCTTGTGTGAAGCATTTGTTACTCTTGGAGGATTGCCTCCTAGACGGCTAGGCGTCGCCCGTGAGCTACCAAGGTGTGGTGAGCTGCGGGACAGTTTGTGAAGGTCTTGCTTCGCCTCCGAAAGGGAAGAAGCTATCTAGTGGATCGGGGAAATGGTTGAGTGCAACCCGGCTTCGGTAGGAGAAGCACCCAACGGAGACTAGGATTCACACGGTGGTGAATCCGAACTTTAGTAAAACAAATCTCAGAGTCTCTTGTTGGTTACCTTGCATTTACCTTTCTAGCTTGCTTGCTCTTGGTATTTGTGGATCTACTCGGGTGTTAGTGTTTGTGAAGTGCAGGCATTGAATATTATTCCAAGAACCTCACTCTGTGCTACTCACATAGTTTGAGTTAATTTCAAGCAAGAAAACAAGAAGGAGGAAGAGAGGCTCGCCGAGGCAAACCCGGTGGCTCCAGGTTTGCAAACCCGGTGGCACCGGGTTTGGGCGATCTTGCATTTTCCCGCAGAGCAGGTCGAGTATCCGGAGATTTCTCTAGAATCTCCGAACTTTTCAGAAACTCCGGACATTTCTCCGGAGTATCCGGACTTTGTTGACAAAGTTGTGTTTAAGTGGTGATTTTTCAGGTTGTGCCTATTCACCCCCCCTCCTCTAGGCGACATCAAGATCCTTTCACTACTGTGGCAGCCAGACACAGTTCCATCTCATGGTGCCTCTCTTGTGTGTGCTATGAGAAAAGATGTAATTGAGATGGGATGATGAATAGTGAATCAAAGTCTAAATTTGACAAACTAAACAACCAAATCGAAAGGACATGCGGGGGACTAGAGTGCGACTAGCCGACTATGCATCACCACGGTGATAAAAAAAGAGTAAAATGCGCCAGCGGTCCTTAAACTTGTCGCGTTGTGTCAAGCCGGTCCCCGAACTCGCATAACGACCAACCAGACCCCTAAACTTGTCGCGTTGTGTCAAGCCGGTCCCCGAACTCGCAAAACGACCAACCAGACCCCTAAACTCTGTTCGGGTCTCATTTTGGTCCCAAACGGGTTTGGACCCGCACGTAAAGTTGTCTTCAACCTCCAGCCCCTAGTGTTTCTTCTTCTTCTTCCTGTTGTGGACATGTACCGTCCTGCGCTGACCGGTCATGGCGGTGCCACCACCGGCGGCGAGTGGTGGCCGTGGACGACGGCGGCTGGCGGCGGCGATGGTCCTGCCTCCGTGGCGCGCTCCCGCTCCCGCTCGAGCTCCAGCTCGCCTAGATCAACGCAACAACGGATGACGGGTAAGGAAGGGACGGCCGGCGGAGCTCTTGGGTGCGGCGGCCGGAGTGCGCCCGCCTAGGCGCGGTGGCATTCGAATCCCCACCCGTCTCTCTCATCCACTCCCCTCTCTCTCCACTCTCAAATCCGGCGATGGAGGCGGGAGCAACTGCTGGCAGGCGTTGTCATGGCGCCGACGGCGCGGCGGTGGTCACGTGACCCCCTGCGTGGGCTCACCCCCTCCATGAGTCCCACACTGGAGGTTGAAGACAACCTTACACGCGGGTCCCACGTATAAGTGATAGAGAATAGAGATCTGTGTCCCCTGGTTGGTCGTTTTGCGAGTTCAGGGACCGGCTTGACACAGTGCGACAAGTTTAGAGGTATGGTTGGTCGTTTTGCGAGTTCAGGGACCGGCTTGACACAGTGCGACAAGTTTAGGGATCTGGTTGGTCGTTTTGCGAGTTCGGGGACCGGCTTGACACAGCGCGACAAGTTTAGGGACCGCTGGCGCATTTTACTCTAAAAAAACACATCATCAAGCTAGTTGACTTCATAACAACAGAGGCTCAATTACCTAAGACTGTCCGCACTGGGGCCTGGAAACGAACCGCGACGGGACACGGTGGCGGGTGGCGTCGGCCTATACCGTTTTTTTTCCCGCAGCAGAGGCCCCTAAACCGCACGGAACCGTTGCGTTCGGCCGCAACGACGCCAAATCCGGCGTCGTTCCGTTCGGCCTGGACGCGCGGATGTGGCGGCGGGCCCACGCGCTCGCGCGCCATTCCAACCACCGCCGCCGTCGGTTGGGGAGGGAAGGTGTCGCCGCCTCCCGCTCTGTGGGAAAGAGGAGAGCGAGAGGAGAGGCGAGAGAGGGCTGCGTGGCGCGCCGGATCCGGGCGAGGGAGCGTCGGCGCGCATCCCGCGTAGCCGGAGTCGGTGCGCAAAGAGAGAGCGGCGGCTTCCCTCGCTGCGGGACACCAAACGGGGGAGAGGCGAAGGACGAGCGACGACGCCATGGCGGGAGCCACCCACTGCCGCTTCGCTCTGCCAGCTGCTGCAGTCCTCCGCCGCCCCCGCTCGCGGAGGCGGAGCTTCGCCGCGAGCACACACCGCCAGATCCGCCCTCGCTCGCCGCCATGGCCTCGCCGAGCACGTGATCCGCCCGTCGTCGCGCCGCCGCCTTCTGCCAACACGCGCGGGCGCCGGCAGCATCTCGCCGAGGACGAGGCTGTCCTCGGGGACCCCGCCGCCGCAGATCGAGCCCGCCGCCACGACCACGAGCTCGAGGTCTGCGGCTCTCTCCCTCCTCTCTCTCCATGAAGGCACGCCGCCTGGAGAGGAGGGCTCTAGGCCGGCGGCGGAGAAGAGAGGAGGAGGCCAGCGACGAAGAGGAGAGGAGGCGCCGAGTTGCGTCGGCGGAGGAAAGGGGAGAATGGCGCGCAGGGTAGGTGGGGGACCTGGGAGGGAGAGAGAGAGGAAAGAAAGGAAGGAGAGTATGACGTGTGGGTCCCGCAGGTAGTTGGTATGGAGTATGAAATATAGAGGTTGACGGGTGCGGGAAAACTGGAACTGAACTGAAAACTCTCGATGACTAGGTAGGAATATTCCTTTTGGAGGTTGAATTTGGAGTTTCACGAGTGCGGACAGTCTAAGCGCGGTGCATGTGCATGCATGCAAGACCAAACGAAATTGTTGACAATCTGACATCATCAACATACAAATTCTCTTGTGACATAAAAAGATATAATTCTTAAACTGAACATCGAAACTAAGTTCCATTAACATTATTGGACCTCTCGCAATAAAAACTTCATAACAAGATCTCACTTGACTATATTTTGAAGAAATTTTTTTATTTCTATTTTTAATCAAGTTTATATATTTTCTATATATATATTTCCACAAACTCACAGAAAAAATATGTGTACGGAACAAACATATTTGTTCAGTTACCGAATAAATTATATGAACTGAGATGTATAAACATTTTGTTCTGTGGGTTGTAAAATTTGTTCCGCACGTATATGCCGCATAGAAAACATAACCTCTATTAAAAATATGAATAATTTTTTTCTAAATATAATCAAGTGGGGTCTTTTTAGGAAGATTTTATTGTCAAAAATTTAGTGATGTAACGAAATTTCATTAGATACTTGGTGCAAGATTGATAGTTTTTTAAAAAAAGTTTCAAACGTTTTCCGTATGGATATGTCAACAATTTCGTTTGTTACTGCATGCATCAATTTGGGAATTCTTTTACCTCTCCCACCCCGTGCTCCCACCCAACGTGATAGATTGTTAATTGTCGCTGAAGTGAGACATATTCACCAGCGGAGGACTGCCCCGGGAAGACCAGCTACAGAGGATACTCCTGCGGTCACACACCCCACACGCATCTCCGATCCGATCTCCCTGCTCCTTCTACTCAAAAAGTTCCTAAAATTTTCGCATTACAGACCGTACCACACGTTTCCTAATGCAAATATTTTATCATTTTTACTAAAACTTTCACCAACTAAACGAGGCTTAAGTGTTGGAAAATATTGAATGGACTCTCAGGACACAACTCTTTGCCCACGTGCTGACTAGCTGAACTTTGTTGGGCTATTCTATTGGGTCATGATGGGCTGTAACCCTCCCTCCTATCCTCTCCTATAGTCCTATATGGGCTGGCCTTACTGTTCCGAATACAGGCTGAAAAAGTTAAAATGCTATTTGAACAAGTATATTTACGACAAATTAATTTTTTTTCATAAGTTCAAAGCCATCCCGGTAATTGCACCCCTAGTAATTAAGGATGGGAACCTGCCAGAATTCAAAGCATTTTTTCCATCCATGCATTATCAATGAACCCAACATGCTCACCAGCCATATGAACATCCTGTTTAGATTGTCAAATGGACACTATTCATCTGTCACATCGAATCCTATCGAAGCATATTACTCTTTCTGCACGTGTCCCAATACAACAATTTACTAGCAAGTTGTTAAATCCTAGGTTCTCATAAGTCATTTAACTTATAAGTCACTCGATTTATAAGTCAGTTGGATTTAAATCACTCTTAATTGGTTACAGTGACTTATAAGTCAGTGGGCTCCACTCAAGGTAGGAGAGAGAAAAAAGTGACTTCATGTAAAGTGCAAATAAATCGGGACGGTTTGGTTCACACAAATGACTTATTTACACTTTTTGCATTTTAAATCAGGTGATTTATGACAATCAAACAGAATCTTAGAACATTTCACTATTCACACTAGTAATTTGCCAATCTAAGGCAATCTAGCAGCTTCTCCACACAAAATTTGCACACATACCTCAGTCGGTGCGTTTGGGCAGCTGACGAGATTGCCGTAGGGCCCAACGACAAGCAGTGATGATGATGCACAGGAATGCACAGGCCCAACAACAATTCGCATATTTTGGGCTCTGCGAATGTCCCATGCACTGATGCACGTTTGCGTGCGTGCAACACACACGCATGGCTCGTTGCTCCTCTTCTCTGCCTCGTGTGGAAAGGAGAGTCGAGTCCGTGTCAAACCTTCATCTCATGATCTCATCCATTAGTGATTAGTCATTTGTCAATCCAAGCGTGCTTTATTTGGAGATTGAATTGTTTCTATTCATCGATCGATCAGAGAGGGGCCTTGTGCATCGTACTCTTCGATGAACAGGAAAATAGCATATTTGCAACTCCCTGGACCCTAGCTGGACTGCGAATTTGCTGTAAAAAAAGTCGAGCAACAAATTTTACATGCAACCATACGAATTAACAGTATTTTCGATTTCTCTTCTGTTTGCTTCTTTAAAAAAATATTTTTCTTTTCAGAACAAATAAACCATATAAATAGATATTTTTCTATCAGTAATCATTGACCAAGCATGAGATCGAAAGAGCAGCTCTCGAGTCTTGACCCTGCTGTGTGTGTGCATGCTGTTGGTGCGGACAAATTTAGCTTTTTCCTGATCAAGGTCCAAAGAGATCGTCTCCCGTGAGGCGACTCGGGAACACCCCGCCGCCTTGAACCCACTCCGCCCCCGCCCCCTCCTCCTCGCCGCCGCTAGAGCAGGA
Source organism: Cenchrus purpureus (assembly GCA_022644695.1). Taxonomy (NCBI): domain Eukaryota; kingdom Viridiplantae; phylum Streptophyta; class Magnoliopsida; order Poales; family Poaceae; genus Cenchrus; species Cenchrus purpureus. The sequence continues at coordinate 191,150,378 of CP053461.1, read as the reverse complement.
CCAGCGGAAAATGTCCGCTCGGCTGTCGGGATAGCGGCGGCGGGGTTCTTCCTCGCCCTCCCCTTCTCCTCCCCCAAGTCCTCTCGAGCACTTTTAAGGTCCGAGGCACTGGGCGGCGGACCGCCGGTTGCCGGATTTGGCGCCGTCGAGGCCCGGATCCGCGTGCAGTGGCAGATCCGGCGCTACCGGACCGGACCTCGCTCCATGGCCCGTGGCGCGGCGCGCTCGGCACTGTGAAGCGGATCCGGTGGCGGGCCGGCTTAGTCGAGGCCGGATCCGGCGTCCAGTCAAGGCGTCACCGCTCGCCGGCTGGCGGCGGAGCAGCCTCCCAGCGTCGCCTCGCCTCCCTTCCCGGCGGCTGGTGCTTGGCCAGCGGCGATGGTGGCGGGCGGCGGTGCGCGGCGGTCCGAGTGCGACTTCCCTGGTGTCACCGTACTCGCCGATGAGGCGGCCTGCATCGACGCCAACGAGCCCGTGCTAAATCCGACCATGGCGTGGTGCCGTGCGGTTAAGGGTTGTGGGGAGCTCCAGGCGTAAGCCATGCCGACATGTTGGTGCTCGACGGTGGCGTCTGCGGATGTCATTACCTCGCTGGAGGCGTCGTAACAACTCCCTCTACCCTTCAGCCGTAAGGTCCCCTGGGTGAAAACCTTGCTCTGGTCATGCCAGACCGGCGATGACGGCGTCGTTGACGTCGCGACCTACCTGTAGGCGTCGTCGTGGAGGAACCTGCTCGGCATCAACACCAAAGTGCTAGCGCTACAAATGGCTCTTCGCCGAAATCCTTCCTTGATGGTTGCACAAGCTAATTGTCGGTGGGTGTCTACTTCAAGTCTCTATACTCCGACTCTATCCATGTTCCTTGGTTGCATCGTCTCATCAGATGCCGGGCTGCGAGACCATGATCCCCTCTCTTGGATCTCTTCGTTCTCCTCTTGTCGGTCCTCCCCCTTCGAGGATTCCTCCCCTCAGATGGCGTCGGTGGCCCGGCAATTGGATCCCGGATATGCTTCATAGACAATGCAAGTCACGATCGTCGTCTGTCAAAATTGACTCTGAGCTTTACGATCGCTTTGTGGAATGGAGATTGATGGACTTGGCTACTTGAAGGTGGCATTGATAAAGTGAATTGCCACCTTTCTTGTGCGTTGGTCTTGGGCTGTGGTCTTTGGTTTGTTACGAGAGAAAAATCTTTCTTCTTTTGGTGGCTGGTTTTCGAGAGAGAAAATCTTCTTGGTGGTGGTGATAAGCCGAAAGCAGACGGTAGCTATGTGTGTGTGTTTTGTGATGTATACTCGTGTATGAGCTGTTTGTTGTATTCCTTTTCCCCTCTAGGTGTGTGTTGTGGGTTTGTAAAACTGCTGAACTTCATGTTTTATTGAGCTTGTAAGAAGCTATCAAAGTAGGTGGGATTCTCTCCCCGAATTCCATAAAAAAATTCAGCTTTTTCCTGACATCCGAAAGACGCGCGAGGTCCCTAGATTCGCTCGATGACGCTTTACGGCATGCGCTGGCACTGCAGTTGGAAAGATCCGATCGATGGTCAGTGATTGATTAGGCTGCCTGTATTGATGACTGTATCTTGATCGTTGCCTCTTTGACTATCTTCGTCGGACGCCTGGAAATGGCCCGTATCACATTCCTCGTTTGATCCGGGCAAAACGCTTTTGGGTTTTGGGATCACGCTACTCAAGGACGACGTTATTCTTGCTACGCGTAAGGGAAAAATGAAAATGTGTTGTACTCCAGTTACACTGGGACGACATTTTTTTTTTCAAACCCCAAAACTAGTAGTCGTGTCGTCAGATTTTGTATTTTCCCGTTGCAGAGAAACCGATTCGAAAGTACGTACACCAGCCGGGAAGACCAGGCAGCTCAGAGGATCCTCCTGCGGCCACACGCATCTCCGATCAGATCCCCACTCGGCTCTCAGATCCTCCCTCCTGCGAAAGATCTCGAGCAGATCCCTTCAACAGATACTCCGCTCATGCTAGTCTGCTACTCCAGACTCCGGTGCGTGGCAACTCCTGCAACTCCTCGCAAAGCGGTGCAAGGAATGAGCTAGCCGATGTGATGTGATGGCCTGGTCTCGCTCGCTGCACGTACGAGCACGAAGCCCAACTTCTGGTAGGAGTACGTATTCCTTTGCTTGTGGCATGGTTTTTCACACACGGCAGTAGGAAAAGCGGTGCCTCTTTTCTGTACTTGGACCAAAGCTTTGCAACCGCAACAGTAGAAGCCCGTCTCGGCTCGCACCCTTTTCGTGCCGTGCGTGTAGTACGTCCGTCCCAGCCTTGTCAAACAGTAGTGTGTCGTCGGGGTGCATGTCTCCCTGTCCGAGCTAGAGCTTCGCTTGAATTTCTTGTTGACGCTTGCTGGTTTTGGAGGCTTGAAAACAATGAAACTTCGCTCGATTCCGATGACAATGGATCAAGCCCTCCTGCTGCATTAATTAGAAATATTAAGTGTAAATTAGTGACAAAACTTATTTCATAAATCGCGAGACGGATCTAATGAGTCTAATTATGTGATTAGACAGCGTTGTGCTACAATAAACAATCACTAATGACAGATTAGTTAGACTTAATAGATTCGTTCGTAATTAATTTTATAATTAGTCTATTTAATACTCTTAATTAGTGTTGAAAAAATTGTAAAAAATTTTCATCCAATTTTTTTTGCCAACTAAACAAGATCAAGTACATGCCAATTCGTATCATATTCCGCATGAACTTGGACCCGCAAGGATCAAAATGTAAAAAAAGTATTTCAAAAGGGATCCCATTGAAAAAGTTGTACTATGTTGTGCGATAGATTCTAATCACCGTACCTGTTTCTCTAGGACTCCACCTCATGCATGTTTCGATATATCCAGTATAGGCGACTCCATTCGACAATGATTTTTCAAAAATGAGTATAGGCGACTCTCTGGTTGCACATTTTCCTGTCTTGTCGAAATTCCTCTCAATCAGCCAAACTTATCAGCAAATATATATTCTGAGTGCAACGGAGATGTCCACATATTATGTACAATTTGGGATTCTCTTTATACAAAATCTGGTCAAATTTGTAGATCAATTTACTTCCAATAAATTTTAACATATCAAGCTGAAAACGTGAAAAGAAATGCCTTAGAAAATATAATTTTGAGAAGAAATGTCTTTGAAAATAATGACATAGATAAAATTTTAGTGGATTTTATATAATGTATTTTGTAGGACGTAGTGGGTTAAGACCACCCGCACCGGCAACAGCATCCGGCTCCTGGAGGAGACTGATGCCCTTTTTCCCCCTGCAGCGGTCTCCTCCAGGATACACGGGATTTTCTCGTCGCCGCCCATCTCTTGGAAATCCAGAGGAACCCAGGAGACTCCGCAGTGTGTCCGGCCCCACCACGTGCCCTGCTGCGACCTGCGCCCAATGGCCTCGCGCCAGGAAGGAGGAGAAGGGAGCCATGCGGGAGCTCGTCAGCCGTCGTCCCACTGCGCCGGCCACCCAGGAGGAGCCGCCGTCGAGGCCGATCAGCTGCCGTCGTGGTCGCCGGAGACCCTCCTGCCGTGGTCAGACTCGGCGAGAGAGAGACAGAGAGGAGCAGAGGGGAGAAGAGGGAGGGAGGACCAAGCTCGAATGAGGAGGTCCGCCGCCGGAGCTCCGCTCGCTTCTCCTGTAGGTGAGCTCCCCCGCCGGATCTGCAGAGGGAGGAAGGACACATCCCCGCCGCCGCACCCTGCTCCTCGACCATTTGAACCATGCCCGCCACGATGCCTGTGGCCGAAAGATCCGTCGGGACCTCCATGGCCGGGAGGGAGCTCCAAATGATATCGTCCTCAAGCTTCCTTCTTCCTATGCCCAGGGCCGCGGAACGAGACCGTCGCGCCCGGGCTGCTCCTCCCTACGTCGCCATGGATCCGTCGTTGCCGCCGAGCTCCCGCAGAACCACCGGGTGGGACAAGGGAGCCCCGAATCCGTCGTGCGGGAGGAGCTCCCCGTGATCGGCTGAGGAGGTCCGGGCCAGGCTGGCGCTCATACCGGTCGCCATCGGGGTTAGTCTGCCGCGCCGTCTCTCATGCTTTGGGGACCTCCACGCCCGCCGGCGTCGGATCCGCCGCACGCCATCGGCGCCGGATCTGCCTCGCGCCTTAGCCGCCTGCTCTCGCGCCGGTCGCGGGTCAGCTGCTCATCGGATCGTCTGGAGCTGCGGACCCGAGAGAGAGAGAGGAGGAGGCGAGGGAGGAAGGAGCGGGGAGAAGTGAGGCAAGGCGTCTGCGAGGTTGGAGGAGGGAGGGGTAGGTGGGGGTGATAGAGGGGGTGAGGATGACATGTGGGCCCCACAAGCAGGTGGTTGGGATGGAGGAGAAATATGAAAGAAGATGGGTGCGGGAAAATTGAGAATGAAAGAGAGAATCTCGATGACTAGGATGAAATATTCTGTTTTGAAGGAGGAAATGGAGTAACACGAGTGTGAGTGCGGATGGTCTAATACTTCTAACATACTACACTGTGCGAGCTACAAACACCACAAACCATTCTTTCTCCTTCCACTTTTATAAGATGTGTACGCATATGAAGATTCAAACTTTATAACTTTTGACCTCTGATTTGACTATTAATTTTATGATTTAAACTTTATATAGTTGGATTAGTAATCAAATATATTTTACCATGATTATAAAATTTATAACCATAAAAGATATTTATACATGAATGAACAAAGTGTTATATGAAAGATTATGTTCTACAATGACAGATAAAAATGGACGGAGGGAGTTGTAAGTGCAATCAAGCCCTATGAGGGTTTTGGTGATGTTGACCACACAATTAAAGAGCTAATGAAACTTTGAGTTTATTGTGCAGTACAAGAATGTTTTACAGGTGCAAAAGAAAGAAAGGAGACCCCTCAATTAACTGAAGAAGGATACCTATGCTCTTTGGAGAAGTTTATTTATTTGATCTTGTGAATTTGAGTATAGGACAATCCGTACTATCAAGAGGGATACTAATGGTGAGTTAGGGTGGATTCAAGTGCTCATAGAACATCTATCCTAATCCTAACCCATTCCTTGAGGAGAAAGACCTGCTGCTGTTTTGCCCTGTTGTTTCCTAGTTCGGAGGTTCCGAGTTTATTCTCGGAGGTTCCGACCGTGCCGGCTTCAGACTGCAGAGGTTTCAGAGTTCGGAAGTTCCGAGGTTTTTCTCGGAGGTTCCGGACTTTGAATTTTTGACCGTTACAGTTCTGGATCTGGGGGTATTTATACCCTTGGTCCCCAACGGTCACTGCTTCTTCTTCCCGAACTGAAAACTGTTCAAGCTTCATTCTCTCACCTTGCATTGACTCCAAACCTACTCTTCCAAATCCTTGCCTTAGCATTGATTGAGAGTGGAAACTTGAAGTGAGATTGTGAGCAAAACCTTCCATTCCTAGTTCTTGAGCACTTGGAGAAGTCCTAGCAAGCTTGGTGGATCTATTACTCTTGGAGCCTTGCTCCTAGACGGATAGAGGTTCTTGGAAGCTCTCCAACCCGATTTGTGGAAGCTCCAAGGTGTTTGTATTACCCTTTGTGAATCTAGTGGAAAGTCTCCACCTATTACCCAAAGTGATAGGTGTGAGAGAGGAGTTGACCTTTGTGGTCCTTAGCCTTTGTGGCTTCCTCAACAACGTGGACGTAGGCAAGCCTTTGTGGCGAGCTGAACCACGGATAAATCCTTGTCTCGTGCGTGCTGTGATTTATATTCTTGCTTGTCCATGTTCATGCTTGTTCTTGACTAGATCTATTAGGGTTTGTCTCCGATCTACTTTGTGGTAGCTTCCTAGCTTGTTCTTTGCTAAGAAATCTTCTTGCTAGGTCCTAAGTACCTCCTAGAATTTGGTAGATCTGTTTTTCTTCAAGTAATCCGCAGCTTGTTTTATATTAGCTCTGTTCTGACAGTTCTCGGAAGTTCTGAGTTTATTCTCGGAGGCTGCCTCGTTCGGAGGTTCCGAGAATAATCTCGGAAGTTCCGGACCCTGACAGTTTTTCTGCAGGAAAAGTTTAAATTTGTGTGCAGGCCCATTCACCCCCCTCTAGGCCATATTGCCTCGATCCTTTCAATTGGTATCAGAGTGGGTTATCCTTGCAAACACTTAACCATGTGAGGATATGGCAAGTGAAGATGACAAGCAAGAGGAGGAGGAATTTGAAGATTTGCCAAGTGAAGTTGAAGGTGATGCCTCGGAGGTAGGCAACACCTCAGCCCAAGAGAAGTTTGACAAGCTCAAGAAGGCGGTCAAAGAAAGCTCCAAGAACAATGGCAAGAAAAGCAAGAAAGAGGACAAGAAGAAAGAGAAAGAAGAAGAAAAGAAGAAAGAGGACAGCAAGCAAGAAAAGAAGAAGAAAAGGGAGAAAGAAGAAAAGAAGAGAAGAAAGAGAACACCTTCACCATATCCATCACCATCTTCATCATCCTCATCATCATCTTCATCGAGTGAGAATGGAGATGGGGATGACGAGTACTACGGCACAAGGATTCCCAAAAGAACACTCAAGCCCAAGCCCAAGGCCAAGTCAAAGAATGAGTATAAAAGAGTATCCTTTAACTATGATTCTTTGGAGACTAAATCTAAGGATGATATCACTATACCCGTTGGCAAGTTGCCCCAATTTGATGGGACCAACTTTGCTAAATGGAAGCACATGATGAAAGCTTATCTAACGGTTTGAGTTTGGAGTTGTGGAATATTGTGTGTGTAGGTTTTGATGATCCCGAAGACTTTGAAAACCTCACACCACGTGATCGTCGCAACATTAGGAGGAATGCTCAAGCTACAAGCATACTCCTTAGTGCCTTAAATGCCCAAGAGTACAATCGTGTTAGTGGACTAGAGATTGCCAAAGAGATTTGGGACATCCTCCACATTGCGCATGAGGGTGTTGACAAGGTCAAGAAATCCAAGATCAACATATTGATGGCCGAACTTAATAGATTCACTATCTTTGATGGAGAAGGGCCACAAGAGATGTTTGATAGGTTGATGGTCATAGTTGGGAAGATAAGAGGTTTAGGTGGTGATGAGTTGGATGACCACTTTGTTGTGAAGGTGATGTTGGAGGCCTTTGCTCCAAGAAATCCTACTCTAGTCACTTTGATTAGAGAGAAGAAGAGATTTGAGGAGTTCTCTCCAAATGATGTTCTTGGGAGAATTCTTACTCATGAGCTCATGGACAAGGAAATCCAACATAGAAAGAAGATTGGTGAGCTAGAAGCCAAGTTGAACAACTTGAAGGTCAAAGAGGTTGCTCTCCACTCCCACAAGTCAAGCAAGCCCACTACTTCATCCAAGCACTCTACTTCATCCAAGCCCTCCAAGTCAAAATTAAAGAAAGTGGAAGTAGAGAGCTCTACAAGTGACTCAAGTGAAGATGAAGATGAAAGCTCTCATGTTGAGATTGGGGACATGGCTTTGTTCATGAAGACATACAAAAAGGCTTGAAGAAACAAGGTTACAAATTTGCTAAGAGAAGGTTCCCCAACAAGAAAAAGAGAACTTGCTACAATTGTGGAAGCACCGAGGCACTTCATAGCGGATTGCCCAAATAAGAAGAGAGAAACAAGAATGACAAAGGCAAGGGAAGCTACAAGAAAGATCAAAAACCACATCACAAGAGAAGAAACTATGGTGGAGAAGCTCATATTGGTCATGAATGGAATTCCGGAGATGAGAGCTCTAGTGAAGGAGAAGGGAAGAAGGTTGCAACCGTGGCTATCAAGAAGCTTCCCTCCACTTCAAGGTTGTTCAACAACTTGACCGATGATGAAGAGAGCTCATCCATTCATTGCTTCATGGCCAAGGGTGAGAAGGTAAAAACTCACTCAAAACCCTCTCCTCCACCTAGTGATGAGTCGGAAATGGACTCTAGTGATGAATCTAGTGATGAGGAAGCAAACCAACTTGTTAGTAAGATGGATGAGCAATCTAGAGATTTTATGGCTAGGTTGATAGTGGAACTAGAGGAAAACAAGACATTCTTGCATCCGAAAGAAGTGAGCTTGAGGCTTTGCGTTTGGAAGTGAGCCAAGCGGAGAGCGTCATAGCTACTCTCAAGGAAGACCTTGCTGTCTTCCAAGCTCAATGTAATTCTCTCAAGTCGAGGAATGAAGAGCTTGAGGAGCAATATAGTCTCCTTTGGAGTAACACCTCACATCCATCGAAGGTAAAGGGTGACTCTAGTGCTTCTACTAGCAAGGGCTGTGATAAATGCTTCAATATTGATCTTGAATCCTATGCTACTAATCTTGCTAACATGGAAGCTATGAAAAAGGAAATTGCTAGGTTAAACTCAATCATAGCTAGAGGATGCATGAGTGACGAGAACAAGAAGAGAAAGTTCTCCAAGAGAAAGATGTTGGAGAAAAGTAAGAAACCAGGTTTTGGCTATGTTGAAGGTGGCAAGACCAATGAAAGAAAGATCATCAAGGAAAAAGAGTGCCTAGAATTCAAGAGCACTGGGTTTCTGTTTACCCAGACCCCGGAGGTTCCGAGCTCAAAGCCCGGAGGTTCCGGAGTCTGGAGGCCTCGAGCAACACAGACAGCAGAACTCGGAGGTTCCGAGAAAATTCTCGGAGGTTCCGGGGTCTGCAAAGACAGAACAAAGAAGAAAGGCAAGACTCAACCTCGGCAAGTTCCCAAGGCATCTAACACTCGTTTGCAGGTTCAGAACCATCCAATCATGCCTAGAAGGAACTTGTCCCCTAACAAGAACAAGGCTCATGCATCTAGAGACATACCTCCTAGCTATGTGTTGAGACGCAACAATCTTGGTAAAGTTGTTGCCACGTATGTTGGAAATGAGTCCAACATATATGTGAAACGATCTCTATGGGTTCCAAAGGTTTTGGTTGCTAACGTGGAAGGCCCCAAGTCAAATTGGGGACCTAAAAGAAGGAACTAAACTGTTTTGTAGGCATACTCCTCCGGTGGATCAAGTTGGGTGCTTGATAGCGGATGTACACATCATATGACCGGAGAAAAGAGTATGTTCTCATCCTACCTCCATTTGGAAGGACCAAGAGAAACTATTGCTTATGGAGGGGATACAAAAGGAGAAGTCATCGGTGTAGCTCCTTATACCCCTCAACAAAATGGGGTGGTTGAGAGGAAGAACCGGACTCTTATTGAGATGGCAAGAACCATGTTGGACGAGTACAAGACTCAAGACATCTTTTGGGCCGAAGCCATCAACACGGCTTGCCATGCCATCAACCGCCTCTACCTTCACAAGTTTCACAAGAAGACCTCATATGATCTTATCACCGGTAAAAAGCCTAAGGTGTCTTACTTTAGAGTGTTTGGGTGCAAATGTTTCATTCTAAACAAGAGGCCCCGAACTTCTAAGTTTGCACCAAAGGTTGACGAAGGATTTCTTCTTGGGTATGGTCCAAATGAGCATGCTTACCGAGTCTTCAATCTAACCACCGGGAGGATTGAAGTCACGGTAGATTTGACTTTTGATGAATTTAATGGCTCTCAAGTGGAGCAAGTTGACTTAAATGTTGTAGGTAATGAGAAGTCATCTTGTGAAGCAATCAAGCAATTGGCCATTGGTGATGTTAGACCAGTTGAAGGACAAGAAGAAGATGAGCTACAACAACAAGCTTCAACACCACTCGAAGGGCCTGACCTCACTGGCTCTGCAGAGATACAGAACCCGGAGGTTCCGAAGAATTCACCGGAGGTTCCGAACACTGCTGCCAGATCGGAGGTTCCGAGAAATTTCTCGGAAGTTCCGGAACCTGGGAGTTCAGCACCAGAAGACACTGCAGGCCAGAATTTTTCTCAGCTTGGAAATGATCATGAAGCTAACCAAGTACCTCAAGCTGATGATGATGAGCAAGAACAACCCCTACACCAACCTCTTGGACCATCACATCCCGTGTACATCAAGTTATACAACGGATCATCCCGTGACAATATCCTTGGGAGCATAAGGAGAGGGTAACAACACGATCTCGTCTTAAGAATTTTTGCGCATTTTACTCGTTTGTTTCCTCTCTTGAACCTATCAAGGTAGAGCAAGCTCTTGAGGATCCGGATTGGGTGGTGGCTATGCAAGAGGAGTTGAACAACTTTGAAAGAAATCAAGTGTGGGAGTTGGTGGAAAGACCGAAGACAAACATCATTGGCACCAAGTGGGTCTTTCGAAACAAGCAAGATGAGTTTGGCATTGTGATTAGGAACAAAGCAAGATTGGTCGCTCAAGGGTACACTCAAGTTGAAGGACTAGACTTTGGAGAAACATATGCACCGGTGGCAAGACTTGAAGCAATACGGTTTCTACCGCTGCCCATCATGACTTCAAGCTATATCAAATGGATGTCAAGAGTGCATTTCTCAATGGACCACTCTCAAGAAGTCTATGTTGAGCAACCACCGGGTTTTGAAGATCTTAAGCGTCCTAATCATGTCTACAAACTCGTAAAGGCGCTCTATGGGCTCAAGCAAGCACCAAGAGTATGGTATGAATGCCTTAAGGATTTCTTGCTCAAGCAAGGCTTTGAGATAGGCAAAGCCGATGCTACTCTCTTTACTAGAAAAGTTGATGGTCATATCTTTGTGTGCCAAATATATGTCGATGACATAATATTTGGTAGTACTAATGAAACTTTTTGTGAAGAGTTTAGTAGGGTGATGACAAAGAGGTTTGAAATGTCCATGATGGGTGAGCTCAAGTTCTTTCTTGGATTTCAAATCAAACAAGCAAAGGAAGGGACGTTCATATGTCAAACCAAGTACACAAGGGATATGCTTAAGAAGTTTGACATGGACAAGGCAAAGCCTATCAAGACTCAATGCCTACCAATGGACACATGGACCTCAATGAAGAAGGGAAATCAAGTGGACCAAAAGGTATATCGCTCCATGATCGGTTCTCTTCTTTACTTATGTGCATCTAGGATATTATGCTTAGTGTGTGCATGTGTGCTAGATTTCAAGCTAACCCGAAAGAGTGCCATCTCATGGCCGTAAAGAGAATCTTGAGATATCTAGTGCATACCCCTAACCTTGGCTTGTGGTATCCTAAGGGCTCCACTTTCGATCTACTTGGCTATTCGGATTCCGATTATGCCGGTTGCAAGGTAGATAGAAAGAGTACATCGGGACTTGCCAATTCCTTGGTAGGTCCCTAGTGTCTTGGAGTTCTAAAAAGCAAAACTCAGTAGCCCTTTCCACCGCGAGGCCGAGTATGTTGCAGCCGGCGCTTGTTGTGCTCAACTACTTTGGATGAAGCAAACCTTAAAAGATTACGGATGTCACTTTACCCATATCCCACTTTTGTGTAACAATGAAAGTGCCATAAAGCTTGCAAACAACCCCGTAAGCCATTCTCGCACAAAACATATAGACATCCGTCATCACTTCTTGAGAGACCACGAAGCCAAAGGAGATATCGCTCTAAGTCATGTGAGCACCGACAAACAACTAGCCGATATCTTCACTAAACCTCTTGATGAGTCAAGGTTTTGTAGTTTAAGGAATGAACTAAATATTCTTGATTCTCGCGTGGTTTGATCTCTAGCATGCCATGATTGTTTGCTTCAATTTGTTGACATTCTCTGAAAATTTTGTTTGAAAAACTCTTGTGTGAAAACTTTGTCTTGAAAAGAATTTCAAAATATATTTTCATATCCCTAACTTGTCTTAAGTGGCTATAGTTGAATGTGTGATTGCTTGTTTTCTAGCCACTTGAGTCAAGGATACCATGACCTAAGGATCTCAGTTGATAAAAGGTTCAAAATCTCAAAAGGAGTGAAAGTTGACAGTTTCTGGAATTCAAGTTTCGGAAGCTCCGAGAAAATCTTTGGAGGTTCCGAGCCTCGGAAGCTCTGAGAAATTCTTCGGAACTTCCAATCTTTATCGACTCAGCTTTCAGTTCGTCAGAGGAGGCAGTTCAAAGAGGATCTGGCATCTTCCAGGGAATATTCTTTTACCTTAGGGTTAACTCATCCTTTCCCTTATCACCGCTTGAGCTTAATCTCAGATTCACTTTTTCACCGCGCCCTCACTCTCTCTCCCTCTCTCAACGGCGCTCGCATCGCCCTCCTTTCTCCACCGCCGCGCCGCCGCCATTCTTCCTCGCCGGGTGGCAGGTGCTCGCGTCGTCCGCGTGCGAGGCGGGCATCCTTCTTCGCTTGGGCGCGGTCGAAGAAGGAGGAGGAGCCGTTCGTGGAAGTTGACCTAGACTCGATCTGATCCAGTGAAGGAGGAGAAGGAGGAAGCCCTGTTCTGCGTCATCATCTTGTTCCTCGCCGACATTTGAGAAGCAGAGGAGGAACAACATTGCACCGCCTGGATTCATTCCGGCGAGTTGATCCTCTTCAGCGCCACCAGGTCTCTGATCTGGAGGGGGCCTCTGGGCTACGTCCCCTGGCGTAAAAGCCTCTCAAACTCGTCGGCTTCACCCATCTTTTCTCCTGATTCAAGGTAAACCTAGATCTAACCCTAACCCAAATTTCTAGATCCATCTGTTCTTAGGGTTCTAGGTCTTGCAGTTGTAGATTGATATCCTAAGCCTTATTCTGAATGATGTGATGCATGTGTCAATTCAATTCAGTTGAAAGTTGAATCGAAGTTCAGAATGCAATAGGGTTCAAAGAGTTTCGGAGGTTCCGAGAAAATTCTCGGAGGTTCCGAACTCTATAACCTACTGTAGGCTGATCTTGATTCAAAGTTCCACTGAGTTGTAATTCACTTGCAACACCTCATCTCATCTCTGAAGATCAATTCCTTTCAAGTTTGGTTCCATTGGTTAAGTTCCAGTTGAAGGTTGAATCAACAAACTGTCCTCTGTTAGTGCCTAGACTTTGGAGGTTCTGAGAAAATCCTTGGAGGTTCCGAAGTCTGTACTGACAAAAGACAGTCTGTGATTCAAAATTCCACTGAATTTTAATCAATTGAACTGCATGTCTATCTGTGATCCTCAGTCTCTATCTATCATGATCTATTCCTTATCTGTTGCCTACACCCTTTCTGACAGATGTCTGGAACCCCTGGTGACAAGACCTATGCCAAGAGGCAGAGGCAGCCATTTGAAACTCCTGCTGGAGAGAGGGCATTCAAGTTTGCAGCAAGGGAAACTGCAGCTGGCAGTGGCAGCAGAGGAAAAGCAACCCCGTAAGAGGAAAAGGGGCGGTTTGTCGAGGAAGAGGATCCGGATCTGCAGCTCATGTTGAGGATAATGGGGATGGAAGGAAGACCATTCCCATTGAGCTTGAAGATGACATGCTTGGGAGATAGACTCCACTTATTTGAAGTATCACAAGGTGCTGCTCAAGAGACACCCCCAACCAAATATGACAACTCGTGTACATTGAGCACACCAACTATGATGGGCAGGCTACCTAGTCAAGAAGGCCGAGAGGAGAACCCATATGAGAACCCCAAGATGGCTGCCATAGACTATAGGTTCCGGTGGGTCTTCCACTTCAAGTTCTATGAGACAGGTCTTTGAACACCAAGATGAAGTGATCAAGATGAAGTGGATTGATTTCACTCATTTGGAGGCAGCAGAAGAGGCGGAGAAGTCAGATGTGCTTGATCCGTAGATAAGTACAAGATGAGGGACATAATGAGCTTCAAGTATGACTGGAACATTGAGGTCTGGCTCGGTTTCATGCCACCTTCTTTTATAAGGACAGCCGGAGACTATACAATCGGATGATGAGGGGGTACACTACAAAGTGGACTTCACCACCTTTGCAAGGCTCTTTGGTTTCAGCAAGGATGGCGGGGAGGCTAAGGTGATTCATTTTGAGCGACATATGAATCACAAAAGGATTGCCTCACTTATGAGTATGATGAGCTTGCAGATGGGTCCACTACTGCTCTAAAATCCGTGTACTATGTGCTCAACAACATGTTCAGAGAGACAATTTATCCTAAAGGAGGAAGTGACTCAACCTCTCGAAGGTTTGCTCCAAATCTGATTGCTAGGTTCTTGCACAGGCAAAGCCCTTCTCGGGTTCATCCTGGTTCAACCTTGGTGAGAGAGTGGCAAGTGTAATCTGCCTTATGCTCCCTACATCATGTACTTGATTGAGATGGTTTCAGGAATCAGTTTCAAGAAGGATGTGGAGCATGCATCATATCAAGTCAAGCGGTGGCGACATCGGAAGAAGCAACAAGTGGTTGAGGAGTACATCTTGAAGAAAGCAGTGGTCTCGAGCAGCAAGAGGGTGAAGAGGACCTAGCAGGGCACCTATGCTCACGGGTCACACAAGTTGAGGGCATGGTGAGGGACACCGGAGGTTTTGCAACCGGACAAACTCAGATGTATGAGCTCGGGGAAGACATGAACAGGTTGCTAAAGCATCGAGGCTGTCCTTCAATGCCATGCTCCCTCCTCCACCTATCTTCCCAGTTTTCGAGAATACACCACTAGTGAAGATGAGGGTGAGAAGGACACTTTGGCGTCCACCGGCTGGGAGAAATGTGTCTGCCCAATCGAAGAAGAAGAAGACATTGAGCCACTGAGTGCCAAGATGGCCAGACTGAAGAAAGAAGCTGCTGGGAAGAAAGCCATGGGATCTTCATCTGCTGGCAGAGCAAGAAGGAAGGCAACTGCTGGAAGACCCGTCAAGGCACGTTGATATCTCTTACGGTTCGACTTTGGGTGCAACGATCGCGGCCTCAAGCGAGGTGGAAGACTCGACTTGTGATGAGGAGTGATTCCCTGCAAGTCCTACTTTAACTTCCTCTCTTCTTTTCTTCTCTTTTTGTTAACTGTTGACAAAGGGGGAGAAGCATGAAGATTGAGATGATCTGTGGTGGCTGGCTGGCTAACAAATAACAAATTCTTTTGTTCTTTTGGTGAGATGAGAGTGCTAACTATTCTCTCATGAACTCCTGGTGGTCATTTGTTGAGGAACTTCTGTAAACGCTTTAAGCTTGCCTCTGTTGGCAAGCATGGTCTGGTCATGGTCAAACTGTGGGATGTGAAAACTTTAAAACTTTTGTGTGATGTGTGTAATAGGGCTAGATGTGCTGGTTGTTTCCATATTTATCTAGCTGCTATTTCTGTTATGTTGATGCATTGCCTGTGTATGCTGAATGTTGGAGTGTCGGTTGCAGACCTCGGAGGTTCTGAGAATTTTTCCGGAGGCTCCAACTCCTGGAGGTTCCGGAAACTTTCTCGGAGGTTCCGAACTCTGTCAACAGATAACTCTCTGAGTGTATTAACATGTCATATGCATCACGCCCTATCTGTTACACTTCTTTTGCACCCCTCGATGATTTGAGTACAACATATCCTGTCACTTTACTCACAATGTATGCAATTCATATGTCATATGAGACATATCACTCTATTCAAAAGGGACATGCATACATTGAGGGGGAGACTTGTATTCAAATCATCAAAAGCTCAATCTTTCAAATTAATTGTAAACTTTAATTGGGTTGTCAACATTTACCAAAAGGGGAGATTGTAAGTGCAATCAAGCCCTATGAGGGTTTTGGTGATGTTGACCACACAATTAAAGAGCTAATGAGCCTTTGAGTTTATTGTGCAGTACAAGAATGTTTTACAGGTGCAAAAGAAAGAAAGGAGACCCCTCAATTACATGAAGAAGGATACCTATGCTCTTTGGAGAAGTTTATTTATTTTATCTTTGAATTTGAGTATAGGACAATCCGTACTATCAAGAGGGATACTAATGGTGAGTTAGGTGGATTCAAGTGCTCATAGAACATCTATCCTAATCCTAACCCATTCCTTGAGGAGAAAGACCTGCTGCTGTTTTGCCCTGTTGTTTCCTAGTTCGGAGGTTCCGAGTTTATTCTCGGAGGTTCCGACCGTGCTGGCTTCAGACTGCAGAGGTTTCAGAGTTCGGAAGTTCCGAGGTTTTCTCGGAGGTTCCGGACTTTGAATTTTGACCGTTACAGTTCTGGATCTGGGGGTATTTATACCCCTTGGTCCCCCAACGGTCACTGCTTCTTCTTCCCCGAACTGAAAACTGTTCAAGCTTCATTCTCTCACCTTGCATTGACTCCAAACCTACTCTCTTCCAAATCCTTGCCTTAGCATTGATTGAGAGTGGAAACTTGAAGTGAGATTGTGAGCAAAACCTTCCATTCCTAGTTCTTGAGCACTTGGAGAAGTCCTAGCAAGCTTGGTGGATCTATTACTCTTGGAGCCTTGCTCCTAGACGGATAGAGGTTCTTGGAAGCTCTCCAACCCGATTTGTGGAAGCTCCAAGGTGTTTGTATTACCCTTTGTGAATCTAGTGGAAAGTCTCCACCTATTACCCAAAGTGATAGGTGTGAGAGAGGAGTTGACCTTTGTGGTCCTTAGCCTTTGTGGCTTCCTCAACAACGTGGACGTAGGCAAGCCTTTGTGGCGAGCTGAACCACGGGATAAATCCTTGTCTCGTGCGTGCTGTGATTTATATTCTTGCTTGTCCATGTTCATGCTTGTTCTTGACTAGATCTATTAGGGTTTGTCTCCGATCTACTTTGTGGTAGCTTCCTAGCTTGTTCTTTGCTAAGAAATCTTCTTGCTAGGTCCTAAGTACCTCCTAGAATTTGGTAGATCTGTTTTTCTTCAAGTAATCCGCAGCTTGTTTTATATTAGCTCTGTTCTGACAGTTCTCGGAAGTTCTGAGTTTATTCTCGGAGGCTGCCTCGTTCGGAGGTTCCGAGAATAATCTCGGAAGTTCCGGACCCTGACAGTTTTTCTGCAGGAAAAGTTTAAATTTGTGTGCAGGCCTATTCACCCCCCCTCTAGGCCATATTGCCTCGATCCTTTCAGGAGTAAATGCATTCGTGGTCCTAAACCCATACAAAGAGGTTTTCGAGGAAATAAAACACTCATCACATCCTCGAGATTATATTAAAAATAAAATTTCATCTTTCACCAATAAAGCTCAATTTTAGGGAACTTAAGGGAAACAAAATGGGTAGGCCAAATGCAATACATTGTTGTAGGACAAATGAGTAACGACGACAACAAGCCACGGCCAAAAGGGGACCCATAAAATATTAGAGCTGGCGGTGATCGATATATTAAAATATTAGATTGTCTCTTATCAATACTCTTATATACTATAATTATTATATTAAAATATTAGATTGTCGGGCTCTTAGTGTCTTACTGGTCCAAAGACTCATAAAATTTGTGGGACGGGGTTGGCGGTGAGGGCAGAGCAAGGGGAGCCAATGGACAAAGTTTTGAAGAATGAGGTGGAGAAGAAGCCCACCTTTATGGTCAGATCGCGAAAGGAAAACACACAAATAGAGAGGAAAATGACGAAAAAGCATTGTAGTGGTATGCTATCGTCTCTAGCATTTTTTAAACTTTTTTTAAAAACCCTCCAAACAAAATTTGTACTAGGTGACCTTTTGTCCGCGCCGTGTGCCATGGCGCGACAGGAAGCTGTTGCCGCGCTGATGCATGTGGCGCGACAGGGGCTGGCATACATCCCCATGCAAGCTTCCCTTTCTCCCTCCTCATCTCTTTCTTCTCCCCAGTCAGAACACGTCCGCCGCCGCCCTTCCCGTCGCTGCCGCCCACCGCCCCCATTTCTGTTCCAAAATCTGTCGATTTGGGGCGGGAAAAGTGGGGGAAATCGATCTCCGCATAGTTGGCAAGGTATTCGGTATTCCCCTACTTTTCTTCGTCTTTTACCGTTACATTTTGTAGATGGAAGGATATTTAGGTGATGTAGAGTTAGGTTAAGTTTGTACCATTTGAGATGAAATGCAATGTTGTTACGTGCAAATGATTAGAAGTTGATTTGCACTAGTATCTTTGCTTGTGATTGATGTGTAGAGCTTGTTGCATGGGTTGATTTATTGTAGTTGTTTATGCAATTGTCTAGTGTAGATGGTAGTTCTAGGTAAGACTAAAACCATAGCGATTAATGTGTACATGGTATTCAAATGTAATGTTGTAAGTAATGAAATTATTTAAATGTTGTAGATGGATCGTTTAGTCTGTATGTTTCATGGTGTGATTGTGAAAGAAAATGGTGAATTTGAGAACATGAATGAGTTAGCGGAATCATTCGATGATCGTCCAACCTTTAAGGATTTACTTGATCGAGCAATGCAAAAGTATAGATGTGGTGTGGATGAGTTGACATTGAGAGGCTTCTTTGATTCTGACAAAGCTAGACCTCATTTTGTTATGATGAGTTTGTCGAAGGAGGAGGATTGGAAGCATTATAAGGAGGCAGTTGGGCAAACTAATGTTTCATGCTTGGAGGTGGTGGTTGATATTTGCCATAGGCCTAGTGAGAATGTTAATTTGATAGAGGAAGCCCATTTAGAGGTTGTACATAGTACCCAAGAGTCTATAATTGTAGAAGACGATTTGGGTGGGAGCCAACCGATTGTTTTTCCAAGGGTGAATGATGATTTTCCCGAAGATTGTTTTAAATGGGAAGAAGAAGATGAAGATGATATGTTTGTGGACTCAAGAGAAGGTGAATTTGATGAGGAGGATGTTGTACAACATGATAATGGCAATGCACATAACATGGTAGCACTCAGAGGAATCTGTGAAGGTGAGGAGCATGGTGGTCATGTTGAGCATTATGCTGAAGTTGAGGAGTTAGCATCTGTTGAAGAAAGGTCGTCGGTTGTGAACACTAGAACAGTGCAAAATGAAGAGACGGCGGTACGCAATGATAGGTACTTAAGTAGGATCCATATGGCAATTGTTGAAGATTCTAGCTTGTACGCGAAAGAAGTAGTGTTTAGTCAGCAACCCATGATAAACAAGAGAATGAAGTTCAACTCTCTTGACGATCTTAAGTTTCTTACCGGTTCTTTTCGCTCGAAGCCACAACCCCATTTTTCTTTCCACTTCTCTTTGTGCCTCCTTCCGACACCTCAAGTAACTCTTCAACACATTAGGATGTTTTCCTTTTATCGTTCGCCAAGCAATCTCATGATCCACTTAAGGCTTGTCACGAAAACTCCAAGTCACATCTCCGAGTTCTATTCACATCAA